>VZRQ01007207.1:126091-158294 GCA_013397975.1 Machaerirhynchus nigripectus
TTTTTTTTTTTTTTTTTTTTTCCTGCAGTTCTGGTCCCCATAATGCTGGGAGCCAGGAGTAGTGAATGAGCAACTGTGTGGTGTTTAGCTACCTACCAGGTTAAACCATGACACTTCTTTAGACTTCTCCCTCTTTGTCTAGACAGCAGAATCACACAATTTGTCATTCTTATGAGAAGGAAATGTCACTGATGTGTAAGTGCCTGAGCAGGTTAAAATAATAATATATAGCCATTTTTATCTTTCGGTCTCAAAGCATTTCCAAACAAGCATCAACATACATACATACTCATATGTATGCAAGTTTATATCTATATACATATATAAAAAATCTACAGAAAAACATTTCTTCAGAAATAGAATAACAGCATTTTATCAGGGGAAAAAAAAGACATAAATTAAACTATGTATTAACTTTAATTTTAGCTTTTCTTACTATTCAACAGACAGTCATCTTCCGATTTTTTTATGCTTAGGTACTTCTACTTGATTCCCAGATGGATTGCTCAGGTTACTTTCTTTTTGTGAGAAAGGTTTTCGGACTTTGAATTTCAACTGAATGCTGACAAGGTGCTCAAAAGACCATATTGGTTATCAAAAGACCATATTAGTCAGCTGAGATTTTTCATTTTCATACATGAACAAAACATTTGTTATAGGATACTCTGTCGTGTATGTTTACATACCAGAATGTACCTCTTCATTTTGATCTGCATATATGTTCGTTCATGCATTCGGTTTTATCTTTGATGTCAGTTATGCTCACTTTGTTTTGCACAAATTCTTTTTCATAAGAACACCAATACTGACAAGACCTAGAACAGCAGTAAATTCATTAAGGATTTTATTAAGTCAGCTAGTCATCAGGTACAATTCATCAATTGCACACACCTTTCTGCTCTACTTTTGCTAAATGCATCTTCTCTTGAATTTAAATTATGACAAAAAAGTGGCTGACTAATCTGAATTTCTCAATTTATTCATGTTCAATAAAAAGCTGTTCATCAGCTTAAATTCAACTATGAGTTCAAATCAAATTTAAACCACCTGGGAGTAAACAAAATTGCTCTTCTTCCCTAGCATGTCAGCTATGAATAAAAATAACAAGCATATTTCCAAGGAGCTCAAGATTCTAAACCTCTGTTTCTACCAACAGATTTTACTGAAATGATTTAACGATTAGAAAGAGGCACCCTGGGTGCATTTTAGATTAAATATTTTGATCCATGATTAAAGAGAACAGAAAGAAAAAAATAGATGTAGGATCCTGTTTGGAGATTATAAAATGGTTTGCTTTTCACTAAAGTCAGTATTAACTAAATATTCATTGCACACAAATTTTAAATTATGCTGTCACATTTGCTCGACTATCTTTCAGTATCTTCATCATCCTTTCTCTCTTCTATCTTCCTTTCATTTACAGACCATGTACAAAGCTTTAACTGGAAAAACAAGATTACTGATGTTATTGGAAAAGCCAGGTGTGAGATGTGAGGCCTTGGCTATAAAATACACAATCTAAAATAATGTCTAGCTAACTATCTATCTAATTAAATACTATTTTGCCTGAGTTCTGTTTAATTCTGACAAGACAGTTCTGTTTAAAACCCCAGCAAAAGGACTCCGGGATTGGGAAAGCCAATTGTCAGGACCATTTAAGGAGTTAAATTGCTTATTCATCAAGACACCTCTGATACAGTGCCGCATTCTACACTGGACTCTTGCTGCTAAGAAACTGTTATATGTGAAAGAGGTGGGAGGTGATCATTCACTGCAGGAGCTGCTCTCAAGCTCAGACCATTATTCTTGGGCCTTGTCTGAGCTATACTGAAGGTGTGCCTGATCATGTGCTCTGCCAATCTGAATTGACAAAGACAGCTGAACTACTTTGAGGCTTGACACTGGCCCTACTTTGTCTTTACAGAAGTGATTGGCACCAGATTGTCACCAGTCCTGCTTTTCTCTCCATTTAGATGTAGAACTCTGCCCTTGGCCTTACAGGCATTGTCCTTCTGTCACTACTTGCTCCTGTCTTACCTTCACTTCTTACCTTCACTACTCTTGCTGCTCACATATTGTAGATTGTTAAATTAATATTAAAGTACTTCTAGGTAAAGTATAGTGATTATGAGATTTTGTTCTTGCATTGAGGACACGTGATGAGAGTCATTTCATCTCACCTGTTGTAAATAATTGGTTTTGCATGATTTGGTACAGGTAATGAGCTATAACAAACTCCACATCTAAGCTGCTAGCACATGAACAGCTACTGAGCATGAGTTGCAGGAGACTCTCCTATGTGACCACACTCCTTCATACCTAACCAAGATGTAACATATTATCCTTTGTTTTCATCTGGGAGGCTGTATCTGCCTCAGTTAGTCAGATTTTTCTTTGCTGTGTCGTCATACTCTTCTAACAGAATGCACAATACTTTGCTTTGTAGAGCAAAAGGCAAGCCAACAGTTGCAGCAGCCTCTGCCTCAAACAGGGTAAAGACTCAAAAAAGAAATATGATGTACCACTAAGCAAACTATATGAGATGGTATGAAATGGAGTCCTTTTATTTTTTTTACCTTTTATAAAATCTTCCTGCTTGAAAATTCTTCTAACAAAGACGACATCTGCTATGCTAGAGACGTAAAGCTGTATTTCTGATGGAGTTCATAATACTGCATCTGTTAAGGATTCTAGTGAAGATCCCAAATCAATAATCACTAACTAAATCCTAAGGGACACTGACTCTTATACTGGAAAAAATAAAACACAAGGAAGAGAAAGAGAAGAGAAAATTGCAGCGCACATTAGTTACCTGTCAGATAAATGGCAGAGATAGGATTAGGATTCATGTTATGCTAAGTATAGTTGGTCAAGAATATAGAAAAATTATTTTCTTTCATCCAGAAATGATCAGTGTCAATGAAATCTTTATCAGAAGAAGGAGTTTTGAAGTCTGTAAACCAAAAAGATTCTTTCCCAGTTTTGCAGTCAAATTGTAGTCAAAGCCAAATACCTACTGCGGACATGAGACAGTCTTGTCATTAACGCCCTGGTCACTTCTAAGGTGGGTTTTCGTTTTTGCTCCAGGTGGGAATAACCTGATTTTGATTTCCTATATCACAAACATTGTTCAAGCATAGATTTTCTGAAATCTCACAGATAATATTTATCCAAAACTACATGGGGAGATAATAGACTTTTCTATAGATAGATAGATTTTATCAATTAAAAATGTAATGTCAAATGACATAGTGACACTTATTCAAGTTGGTAGTAAGTGTTTCAAGTTGACTAAATAGCAGGGGCTCTGATTAGAATCAAATAGCAGTTTATCAAAACCAAGCACCAAAACCATGCATGGCATTAATAGTCTCTGCATATGTATATATACAGATAGATGTATCAGTGTCATTTTAATGACTGAACATGGAAGAATTTTTAGCATCTAATTTATGTTACATCATTTATTCTGCTTATTTACTTGAGTGTTTCTATGACGAATTTAAATAGAAACCCAAATATTTATTAAGCTCTGTAAATTATCTTGCTGATGGTCTTAAAATAAGCCAATTCTTTATGACATTTAACACTCCTAAGCCCAGAAATCAATAAAAAAAAAATTAGGAAAAGTTTTTTTCAGCTGAAAAACAACTATTGTTTTGCAGCTAACTGCAAGAACAACTAGCACCTGTGTGGCTATTCAGCAGAGTTTTACATAATTTAGAAGTTAAACCTGCTTACTTCTAGACCTAACATTAATGCCAATTGAGTCAACAGTAAAATATCTCTTAGCTTTCTCCTGACTTACTGAAATTATGATATATATGAAATTAATAATAAAACATGATTTTACTAGGGAGCACACACTCTCAAAATCAGCCTTCTTCCCAGAAAAGACCAAACTGAAGATCAGCTATTTCTTGTTCTCCTCTTCTACTAAGAACAAACAATAAATTGCAAAATGGTAACAAATATAGGAACATTTACAGAGAGGTCAGATAATTCACTGGAAGTTATGATTTGCTTCCTGTTAGATTTATTTCCTAATGGAAAGGAGCTGTGGAAGCTTCTCTGCAGTGTCTTTTAAAGGATAATGTTAACGGACTGCCAGTGCCATTCAATCTATTTGATCAAAAGGTTACATACACTTGACTGTGGCTTGATCTTGAAAATGCTTTTGCTTTGGTTTAATTCTAAAAGGTATTCTGAATTTAGTAAGCAATGTCCTTATCCAAGTTATCTTCTGTTATGTCTCCTCAGCACATCTGTTTTGATCAGTAACAAATTAGAGTTCTAGTAATAGTTAATGAATGAAATACCGAGTTATCTACTGGCTATGTTTTTAATACATGTTAGAAATCATTTCATAAGTGGCCCACATGCACTAAGCATTAATTCAAAGAATTTCTTAAAGGCTCCCCCTTTTGCCCTATTCTTTAATATTTTGTGGAATATACAGCCATCTGGAATTTGAGGAGCAGTCTGATTCAGTTTTTCTTTAAACACATCTATTTATAGGTGGCTTGAGCAAACCATTGGCCTGCACAGCAAATATCTAGCCTGAGAGCCAGCTCTATCCTGTCTTCAGCTTCAAAGTATATGCCAAAGAGTCATCAGGTTTATGTTTGTGAATTTTATCAATACAGCCTACTTCAGCAGGTGAAAGAATATGCTTTCTTTCAAGCCCATCATTCTGAAAATACATGTATGGATAATGTCAAAACTTAATACTTCAACTTGCATTACATCATGTTCCCAAAATGAGACGTCATAAAGCAGAAATAGCATGAAATAGAAATGTGAGGATCAGCCATCTTAGAATAAATACATTACACCCTAAACATAGAATTCCTTAAAAATGCATTAACACGTGGTTCTTGTTCCAATTTTTAAATTATTTGTCTCTGTGTTTGCTACTTCTGTGGATGAGTATTCATAAAGAACACCAAGTACGATCATATTATTTTTCTCTCCAGTGATAATAGAATTTTGTATTGATATTTTTGTAAAATCATGTTAATGCTTTATGCAAAAGTTTATTTATTTAACCCACCAAACCACATTAATGTTCCTATTTATGTACATAATAAAAATTCATGAGAATAATCTTGTGGGAAAAAATAATGCTTCTACTTCTATTACCTCTTTTATTATTCAATGAAAATATGTTTCTGTTTGGGAGACAGGCAAAGGAATGGATGCTTCTGATCTTCAGACATCATAATCTGAACAAGTCAAGGTGATCAGCTGTCGTTTTCACTCATCTCAGAGCAGATAGGTGCCCTGCATATGCTCCTCCAAAGAGTAAAAAGTGGATGTAGATTAAAGCTCTGTTACATGCTACACTGCCAAGATAGATGTGCCTTAATCCCCCTTTTCTCCAAAACCTCTGTCTCTGATTTATACCCCTGAGAGACTCAAGAGGATTCTGTCACTCTTGTGTATATGAAAAGAAAAAAATTTGGAGAGAATCAAGTGAACCCTGGATCCCTGGATGTTCACAGCCAATACTACCAGTTAAGAAAACTTCCAAGAACAACCATTAAAGGAATACATGTTTTTAAGCAGGTGGATTTCTTCTTAATCCAGGTACATGTAATGTACACTACATGCTTTCTCTACATATTATGAAAGAGAAAAAAAAAGGACAAAAAGTGTTCTACAAATCAGTGTATTGTTAAAGAAAAGATTCTTGGGTTCATTATTATATTCAGAGAAAATTCCTCCCACCTCACACTCAGGGAATATATATGGTATCATTTGCTGGTTCCAAACTGCATCAAATCAAAATAAGTTTTTATTTCAGGGAATATATTAATGACAGAAAGTTTTATCTTGCTACCTACTGTCAGTTTTAGTGTAGATCTTTACAAAGATGGCAGAATGGTGTATTCTACATAAATTACAGAGTCTGTTATTGGTACTATGGCATGTTTTTCCATTTACTTCCCGTTGTCTTGGCAGTACAACTCTACTGTAGCCTACTCATCCGCAATTGTATTTGCTTTTCACCTGCAGTGCATTTGATTACTCAGATTCTTTCTAGCATTTTTTGTAGATGAAAACATGAGCTTTTGTGTAAATTTTGTGTTTTGTGTAATTATAAAGAGCAGCATGTGTAACCTGCATGCTGGAAAAGCAGGAGCTGAAGAATAATAAAAATTACAACTGAATATCACATCAATGAATACTTTTATATTAAAAATAAAAATATCTACTTTCAATAAAGTAGGCACGTTTCAATTTAGAAATACGAAGATTAAACTCCCCTAAGCTTCATCAACCTACACCCACAACATATGCAAAAGAACAGACCCATACAACTGAGCTGATGTTCATTACACAATCAAAGCTCACACTTAATGAAATGACTGGGCTATTTCATAACACTGCTCACACAGGAAGACTACTTTATTTATTATTCAGCACAGCTTCTGCTGTGATGTATTTTAAATATAAGATTGTAATGATTGTTTACTTCTGCCTCACAGGATATCTCTCTGTTAACCACAAGGCATTCTTGTATGTAGAGACAGTTGATGAAAAGAAGGGACCTCATTCTTTTTCTCCTTGACAGATAGGTTTCTGAAAACCTTAAAGCCTATGATACAACATTCATTCTTCTTTCACTGACTATTCTAAACTAGACTTTAGATCTCAAAGCTATGCATACACATGAGTAGTAGAAAGAGTATATTTATGGCATATTTTTCATCAAATACTTGACTATGACTTTTTAAAAATAAAATGCATAACAAAATAAAGCAAAATATGACACTTTATGTCTAATAGACTAACAATACTTGGCATAGGTTTATTGTTTACCACCTATTTAACAACACAATAATTTATTGTCTTTTTGTGCTGTAATTACTACTATCAGTCCCAGCAGTAGGCCTTCCTACTTTTCTTTGACTGTTGGCAGGTTTCTTGATACAGTAATAATCTTTTGGATATGTTCTTTGTTGGGCAAAGAAAAAAAGGGAAAAAAGGATGAGCTGCTTCATCTGATGGTGCCTCTGAAAGAAATGCCTAATCTGCCTAAATCAATTAACCTGCCCAGTGGAAATATAATGCACACTTTCTGTTTTCAGTTGAGAACAGTGGAATAAAACTCCTGCTGATTCCTGGAATAACAGAAGACAGTGAAGCCTAGAAGACTTTAGGAACCATAGCCAGTTAAGTCACTGCAAACAACTTCATTCAGAGGTGAAATGGAAATAAATGTACAAACGAAAAAGAAAGAAAATGTCTCTGCATAGTAATGTAAACCATAAAAAGCACATCCTTTTTAATAGAATTCGATAATGCCTTTTTATGCTGACTGCAGAATCTGTTCAAAGAACCGATGAAAATAAATTACAAACTGCTTGTTATTTTTGCAACTATGTTGTGGAAATTAAAGTTTTTGCTAACTGCATTTATACTGGATATTTTCACATAGTGATGGAATATAAAATTCAGCAAAGATTTTCTTTGAAGAAAATAAGAAACAGTAATATTCTTTTAATGATATATCTTCTAGTAAGTAATCATTGCTATTGTTCTCTTCCCAGGGACTGTAGTTTGTTTACATTCCCCCTAGGACTAGCTTGCTGCTGAAAAAAAAGGTCTTGGTCTATGCTGCCTTCTGTCCTAGTTATTTGTTCCTATTTCTGCCTTAGTTTCTGTGCAGTAAGTTTATCTTACTGAAGTGTTCTTTTTGTTGTTGCTATTGCCAACAGCAGGGACATAGCTGGAATGTAGAGGGGAACTGGAGATACAGAGTAGTAGATTTAACTGTTCTTTGTGACTGATTCCAGTGCTAGAACAGATAAAATTGAGGCCTGATAATTTGTATGAAATTACAATTTATTTATATATATTTTTAATATAAACATATAAATATACACATATGTATTTTTTATCCAGATGGTTACACACAAGTATTTGTATAAGTATGCCTGTTCAGCTTCCAATACATGAATATCTGAGCTTTGCTCAGCATCTACCAAATTTTAGCTCAAATATAATTCACTTCTACAATCTTTTAAATTAAAAATCAAAACCTAAGGATGAACAGATCTAAAGAAAAAAGACTGATATGAAATTCCATCACAAAGCCAAAAGCTGAAAGTGATCGAAAGCTTCAAGGTTTCAAAGCTTTGAAAGTGTTTGGTGAAGTAATGTGTCTTTATACATTGTCATAAGTCTTAAAAACCCTGCAGTGGGAAAATCGGAACCTGTAGACAACTGAGGGGGTTGAAGACAACTAATTTGAGAGTTAACTTCTGTATAATTAATGTGAAACTAGGTAACACACACTGAGATTTCTAGTTTTATTTCTCATTCCTGAAAGGCTTCTCTTTATAAAAATCTCTTGCTGTTATTTAACTTCAGTATTCCCTATTCTGCTCAAGAAGGAATTTTAAATAACAGAATATACTTCTGCAATATTCTTAATTAAAACCTAAAGCATATAAAATATGTTGTTTTCCATTTCCACAAGTCAGCTCATACAGAAAAAAACAAGTAACTTATCTGCTAAGTACATTTTTTCAGTTTATCACATCAAGCCACCCATACAACTTATCTTTGATTACCCCAAATTTCTCTGTGGGAAAGGTAAATTAATAACTACATAGCAAGAAAAAGTTATTTAAAATATTTTCAACATAACAGAAACTTATAAGCAGCAGTATTATGCAAAAAAGTCTTCTGAATACAAATATACCAACTTCTGCTTTATTGCATTATGTCATCAAAATAAAATGTAGTTATTGTCTCTTTCTTGTGAGAAAAGCTTTATCAGAATTAAACATTTTCATACCAAAATGACAACCAATGGTCTTTGACCAATGGTATGGGAAGATAATAATGAGTAGGCTTGAATGATAGCAGTAAAGCAGCGTTTGATCTTTTTTACCTTAAAGTCAACAACTAAACCTGAAATGTAGTCCCACCTTGCTAACTGGCTTTGGCAAGAGAGTAGAAATCATATGACTAAGGCTGTGGACTAGACTGAATTATAGCTGGCCATCCCAATCATGGTTTCCACTTAGTATCCTGAGTAGGTAAGAGTTGAAAGGAGATCCTAAGCATTCCTATCACTGTAGCTATTAAGGACATACAAAGACAACAAAGTAAATGTGGAATTATGTCCTCTATATCACTAATTGTTTTGACTAATGTGTGTCTGTTCCCAGGCTGCAATCCACTCAGAGGACTTTACCTTCCTTTTCAGGTTAATGCATAACTACTCTTTCCTGTGCTTGAGTCAGGTCAAGTAAGGAAACTCTAATAACCCTTCGAAAAATAAAGATTCCAGCTTACAGATAAAAAGTGTTAAAAAGGTAAATAGAGAAAGAAAAAAAGAGTAAAAAACCCATGAAGTTGAGGTGGATAAAATAAGTGACGAGAGAAGAACAGAATAAGCTTCTGAAGAGAATAACTATGGTGCATTTTCAAGAATTTATATACTTAGAAAACTTGACTTCTGAAGCCTCTCAGCAGTTAAGGAATCTAGCTAGGTTAATTCTTAAAAGAGTGGCATTTATTCTTTTTAAGAGGGATCAGGTTATCTCAAAATTTCATTTAATTTTGGCTCTGCCTTCTAACTGACATTAATAAAAAAATAACTACATGGTTAGTTAATGCATTACTTTATGCTTAATTGTGCACAGCGCCATTATAGCATTTTAATGACAATTTCTGTGTATTTTACTTGACAAAACCATTTAAATTTTATTATTATGATTCTCTATTTTAATTTACATATAAAAACTGGATTTTGAAATTTCTACGTGAAGTCTAACAGTGACCACTTGTTATTCTTACAGAATATGGTATAATAAGCAAGAAAGTAGCACATATTTAAGACTCTTCCTAAGTTCCAACTGCTTTATTCTATGTTGGTTTTTCACAAAGTTTTAATAAAATATCTAAAGAATATCTAAGGAATCACAGAAAATATCTGATCACATTACTATGAGACTTGCAATTTGGTTTAACAGGAAGTAAACTGTGTGATAGATGAAAATCGAGGTCATTCTTACACAGAACATCTATCATCTAACAGCTTTTGCTGGTAAACCAGGTTAATGCAAACATACACCAGATTTCTTTATTCTTTTTTAATATTGTTTCCCCAGAAAAACAGATTTTCAGTTTAAAAATAACCTCTTAGCTCAAAATCACCAAGCACCATGAAAACACTAAGAGGAACTACTGAACTGCTGTATCATTAATTATTCTACAAAAATTTGATTCCTTTAACCATAAGATCATCTGTCTTTCAGACAATAACCATTGCCACAAGGTATGCAGAATTGATTTATGAAGAAAATTTGTTTCCTGAAGAAGGTGACAGGTTTAATAAGGGATGAGATTTTAAGAAGACTCTAATTAATGTAATTAAATAATTACCCCTTAACTATCAGCCATGTAAACTAAAACTCATATTGTCATCCCTGATAAAGGAAGAAAACAAGACAGTACAAGGGAAATAAATAATGTTCATACAATTTCCTAAAAGGTAGCTTTATCAAGTTTATCTACCTGCTCTATAGTATATATGTTCTAAAGGTATGTTGTGATTTTCTGTCTCACACGACTTGTTCTCAGAACTGCTGGACAGCTCTTGCAATTATGACACATATTCTGAAGACTCCTAGGCTACCTCACAATTGTCTTCCTGATAAGTCCCTATATGAATTTTGATTAGCAGTTAAAGAGATGTTTTAACAAGATACCATGGGTAGTTTTGTGTATATCCATGAAAATTGATCAACACTATTGCAATTAGATCCAGTTTGGATACAATGTGGATATGAAGTGTAGGTTTTCTGAGGCAAATAATGTGTATCACAGCCGGTTTCTGTGTTATTTCTTCCAAGTCAATACAGCAATTATAAGACTGTCAGGTAGAGGTATTCTATCAACACTATTTTCAAATGAATTCTCAGTGGATCTTGGCGCAGATGATGTTGCTGGAATGCAGGTGGCGGATTAAGGTCTAGGAACAGGTGAGAAAATATGTACATTGACATTTTTAATGAAATTTTGGGTACGAAGTGTATGTTCACATGCTCTGTGTTGAAGCAGATGCAATGTTATGCAGAAACACTTTGTGCACATGTCTAACATGAAGCATTTTGGAAATTAATTAAGTCCATTAGCAAAGCTCTGGTGCTGTGTACTTTAAAAATATGCAGGTCTCCTTTGCAATAGTAGTTCTGAAGATTTATTTGGGCTTCTGTCATGGAAAGAGGGACAGAGCTCTGTGTATCCAGTACAAAGTGCCAGGTTCTCATGTATCTCATCTAAAGTCAGAGAGGTTAATAAGCTGCATTCTCTGTAGTGAAATCAGCAGCAATGAGTTTGAATGAGCACTGAGTTTATCAATGTCTGGCAATAAAAAACCGTCTATACTAAAGTAACATTTCTTCTGACCGTCTCTGAAATGCAAAGAAATCACTTTTACTGGACAAGCACATACATCTGTAGGGACACAATAACTTATGCCTAATCCCTGCTAAAAGACTTGCCATGAAGTTCCAGACCCCGGACAAGACACATACTGCTACAGATAATCAAGAGACACAGGATTATTTTTGCAATGCTTTACAAGCAATTAAAAAAAAAAAAAAAGGGGGGAAAGAAAAATCCATTCTATCAAGAAAATAGGACACAAAGATTTAATAATATGGTTGTCTAGATTTCCCAGCCAGAAAATAGTTGAATTGTAATATTATTTAAAACATGGAAACCATGTTTTCTGACAAGGTAATGTGGTCTAATTTCTGAGTTATTAAACAAAAATAACAAAAATAATGTTTCATAAGAATTAAAGCAGATGCATATTAAGTACTAGTCACACAAAATCATTTTACTGGGAAACATTTCAGCGCATGTGGTAGGCTAAATTTGTCATGAACCCTAACCCATTTTATGTGCTGTACCATACCCCAGTCCCAGTTGAGACAAAATGTGTTTTCTCACTTGAACTGGCATTTCTTTTTAAGGCTATTTGATTAATTTTACAAATAATTTATCAAGCGTTATTTTCAGTACATTTAATATGGATTTTCTGGAAAGAATGTGAGGATTTTCTTCTCCTTTAGAAAAGAACACTAGAGCACTTCCATGACCTTTTACTCAATAACTGCAGTATATATCTGTTGGAAGAAAATGGCTACTATTGCCTAGTATAAATCATTCCTCTTTAGCTTACTTGTTCGTAGGTCACAACTGAAACTCTACAGGGTTTCCCCTTGAAGTTCGTGGCATTTTGGTTATGAGCAAGGAACTTTGCTGTTCAGGTATCTCTCAGAATACTCATTGTGATAACTGTTATTCATTATAAAGCATTTTTAGAAGTATTGTGGTTCCTTTGTAGAACAGAAAATATCTTAATCCTTGACATAGCAGTGGGTAGATATGCCAGGTTTTCGTACAGTATAGGTAAATGTACTTTTTTTAATAACTTATTTTAACTTCTTAACAACTTAAATTCTAGAACAGTGGTACATTTAAAAGTCCACACTTCAGAGAACTGGGCACAAGATTGAAATTCCCATGTCCCTTATAGTAGAAAGCATCTGACTGTTCTGAGGTAAGATGGAATATAAGTTCTATATAAGATGGCATATAAGAGATATTATCCGTGATACTGCTGAAGCAATTTAAAGAAACCCTCAAAACAGATTGTAACCTATTTCCTTCTTCTATGCATATTTTTTATCTGTATTTTAAACATCTGTAAATATATTCTATATAAACTGTGTTTTCTGTAAACTACTTAAAATGTCCTATAAATATTTATTTCCTAAAGAGGTGACAAGTGCATATTATATAATGGACAGAACAGCTACAAGGTCTGAACCAGGTTGCCATGAAATGTGTAAAAATTAAAAAAAACTTTCCTGCAGAATATCGATTCTGCAGTCATTGTGATATAAATTATGCTTCACCTATGCATCATTTAGGTCCACCAATGCCTCTTCATAAGACAGACTTCAGAGTTTTGGGGTTTTTTTAGTCTATTAATTTTAAACCCAAAGAGTCCAGTGGTTTAAAAAGCAGTTAGAAGGCTAGAAATTTTTGTTCAGAAGGAGTTTCAGTTTCAGTAAGACAAATTAGGTCAGCTCTCTTATTTTTAAAAAGAGGTAAAAAAGTGCATCTGGTTTAACCCATACCAGATTTCTAGTCTCTGATTTGCACTGGAAAACACAAATAAGGGAAATTCTACTTTAGTTTCTCTAGTTCTAGTGATTCCTACAACTTACTTCATGACTAACAAAGGCAAACATTTCTGCTTAGTGTGAAATCCATCTTCTAAAGTACAATCAAATAAAATCAGACTTGAATCAGACTATGAAATGATTCATAAGTAATTATTTTCATTTTTAAATTTCAAAAATCAGCATAAGCTTGAAGGGAAATTTAGATGGTACTGGATAATTGTTTTCATATTTTGGTTGTTGTGTTTTATTTTGTATTAATGCCAGCTAAAATCAGCTTCCCAGTTTGTATGGATGGAGTTGAATTACTCCACAAAATTAAAAGGAGACTGTGAAAGACATTTTACTGTTTCTAGCACACAGAATAAACCAGAATTTATTTACATTCACCCCTCTTCCAGTTCTGTATATACTTGTTTATGCAATTATCATTTAATTTATCTCCAATAATTTTCAGAGGCTTAGGTTTTTCCCCAGGTAAACAAAAAAACTACCAGTAGTGAATTCTGCCAAAAGAAAAAGCAAGTGCTGTGGTGTCATTTTTCTTTCTTCCTTTTACTCGCCTTTAATAATTAAAAGTCTTTCAGGTTGATAGCCTTGCAGGCATTTCTAGTGAAGTCAATAGAAATGTTCATATTTGTAAATTATTTTGACAGAGGATTTTTGATTTTTTTACAAAACAAGGAACAGGTTAAGCATAGCTGAAGTGTGAACCTGTCAGTGTTTATTCAACATTTTACTACTGAAAAGAATGAAAAAGTGCAACTTTTTAAATCATGATTTTATTTAGGACTATAAAATTATTGGACTCACTTCTTTCACTAGATTCTGTTGTAATTGGTATAGGTTCACAGATGGTCTTTAGTTGAATACAAAACTTGGGAACGTTTTGGTAGTCAAAATATTATCTAATCAGCATATCTCATTAGTTACAACTCTTGTTTTGGTAGCTGGCATTCAAACAAAATACATTTTAAACTGATCTTTTAATTGGATTTTAAGTTCATCATTGATTAAACTGGATGGCATAATCTGAGCTAACATTTTAATCACACATTATCTCAATTAAATTGAAATTGAAGACATGGAAGCTGTAAAAGTACCAATTATAAAAGGTGAGGGGGGTGAACAGTGTGGAGGGGGGAGAGGGAATCCACAAAACAAGTAAAACCTTTATAGGAGTCACAATTCAGCAGGAGCTAAGGAAAGGCATTTTTTCTCCTAGGAAGGTAAAGAGATTTACCTGTGAGAATCAACAAGACTACAGAGAATGTTTAAAATGGTATTTAGTAGGTATTTCAGACTGATAGTGCCTGAGAGAGAGAGAGTTGCAACCACAATACAGCAGCAGATTGAAAAGAGTGAGGAGTTCAAGAGGGAGTTGGGGTAATAGAGGATGAAAGGAACAATGACTGCTTGAGGACGTGGGTTGGAAAGAATTCAGAGAGCAGCTGATTCCTGAAGGATTAGTATTACAAGCATTGTGGTGAGCCAAGAGTGGCAGGATACCGTTGGTGAGATAGAGGTATAAGAAATGGCTTCCCATGGGACACAGGGGAAAATTCAAGGCATAGATGATACAGAACAAACAAAACAGGCATAGAAAAATTGTCTTTGGGGCTTTTTTGTTTACTTTTTATTTGGTTGAGTTTTTGTTTGTTTGTTTTTTAATAATACAACGACTGTTCTCCAAAGTGACAACGTCGCTATTGTGATGCTGCCTGGTTAAAGGGTAGTTTCCACAGACACAGAGATGTGGGCAAGCAATTTTGGCAGCAGAGCTGAGAGCAGGACACAACACAGGATCCCCAAGCCTACACCCAGACTCAGAGCAGACTTTGTCCTGTGTGTCCCATGTGAGCCCAGGAGGCTATACATATATTTACGTGTTTACACATTTTCCACTAATGGTCTTTCATTCTACCAGTGCATACTGACTTATTCAAATGTATTTATGTATTTATTCACAGTAAGCTTCCAGGGCTCTTGTCTTTAGTGATAACTGAAGAACTAAAGAGTAACCAACAACTGTTTTCATCAGAATAACATCATTCTAACAGCTCAAGAGGCATTTTTTCCTCAAAAAAAGTTGCTGAGTCAGTTGTTGCTGACATCACATTAAGTTTTCAAAGCTTTAACAGCAACATTTCATATGGTTTTCTCTAAAATATGAAAGACCCAGCAAGTCACAGCAGGACCACCAAGGTTCTTCAGGCTGCAATGAACCACAAAACTAATTGTATATAATTCTATACTGAACAAAAGGAATACATTTCATAGATTGAACTATCAAGTTGATTTGAAAAGGAAGAAGGGCTGTGCTTGTGAAACTGCTGAATTTCTTAGACAAATAAGCTAGACTAATATAATAGTGAGATTAATAATGTTAAAATACTTTTCAATGACAGTAAAAGAAGCCAAATCAATTTTATATTTGTTATTTATATATTTTGTATATATGTACATATAGACACAATTACTATGACTTTGTATGTATTTATATCTACCATGCTATAAAATGTACAAATGTTACATATATTATACATCTAATCACATAATCATATACACCTTTTTTCATGTATGTGTAACATTCCTAGCAAGTCATGTTCATGCTTTGTTCCTCTGCTATTCCTTACCCCCACCTGCCACAGAACTTATGAATAGTCAGGTGTTAAATGAAGATAATTTTAAAAGTAGTGTGACTGGAAAGCTGAGACATCAATACTTGTCATCAAGAGAGAAATCTTGTATCTCAGTAAACCTGTCAAGAAGAAGCCTTGCAGCTGGACAGGATTTTTTAGCATAAAAATATCTTTATTATCAACTTACTTAACGAAAGAGAAAACTAACACCAGTCAATTACTGAAAAACAGTTATTTGTGAACATGTCAATTTATAATGTAAATTATCATTTTAAAGTCACATCTGAAATACTTAAGAGAGGTAGAGATTAATGAAATTCACTTTTAATTTAAATATTTATCAAAGTCTTCTGAAAAAGGTCTTTTGGAGTGTAGTATGGACACAAAGAAATGAGAGAAGACTATGCATTATCTTTCAAATAAATTAGTATTATTGAATTTCACTTTTGCATGAAGATCAAAAACTGTTTCCATATGTTTCTATGCATTCTAACACAGAATATAATATTCAAATCTCAGCAAAATACTAGGATCCTTATGTATCAAAGCTGGTAAATTCCAGATCTTTTTCTTTCAGTAAATCATCAAACCATCTTTATCAGACTGAATCTTTATTTTCTCAATTTAAACCAGAACCAGTGTTATTCTAATACCTTGCCAAAACATTGTAACAAGGTGATACACATGCATTTATTACATATATTTATCAAAATGCAATTTTTCCAGAAACACTATGAAAGAAATAGACATGAAAAATCATTAAAAAGAAGGGCCAAAATCCAGCAATTTTGGAGTACTTTTCTTGTTCATGCTAGGAAAGCAATGAAACAAAGCATAAAGCCGGTTAAACTTGTTAGTGGGTGATTTTCCTAACTTCAGGGAAATATTTTAATTTGGAAAAAGAAATGGCAAAGAATTCTAAGAGTGGGGAGATACAGGTGTATCCAGGAAGACAAACGGGTAGCAGAATGCAATGTAACGTGGAATATAATTGTCTCGTCTAAAACAGACAAATGAAGTGTAACTGGAAAACAAAGGCAGGAGACCGGAAAAAGAAGCAAACAAATCCTTAGGGACTTGAACTCATGTTGGATGAACGAAATTGATTGACTTAAGACAATTCAATTCATAAGATTGCTACAGGATTACATACAAATTCCAGGTCGTGTGGTCCAGAGGAACTGGCAGAACACTCACATTAGAGACTCTTTTTTGTCTTATTGAGAGTTTAGTCTTGACCAATAGGTTTTTGGATATCTTTGATGGACTTCAATACCTTCTGAAATCTCAGTTAACAGTCTGCTTTTCAATCATTAAAAGCTAAACTCTGGCCATAATTGTGTATGCCACAAGCTATTACTAGATAGTAATACCGAAGAAAAATACTAAAATATTGAATAAATATCATTTCAAATCCATGATATGGATAGCTTTCTTAACACACCATCTTAGCTTCCAAATAAAAAAATCAAATCGATAGCATTAAAAATATTGTGTTCATGTAGATTTGTGAACGTAACTTGTGGATGAGTTAATTTTGTATCTGGGTTATTTATTAAGACATGAAAACTTTTTTAGATTTTAAGAAATAGATGTCTGCAACCGGAGATTTTTACACAGCAAAGTATTAATTTGATGGCTAGTACACTCAGATACTTTAAGATTTTTTTGTATTATATGTGTTCAACTTGCTATGAAGTGGTTCATACTTGTTGAAAAACCTTAAGGAGGGCAAAAAGTCCTGTCAATTTTATTCCCTTCACATCTAAAGAAATCAGCATAAAAATAAAACTAATTCCCACCATTTCTGAAAAAAAAAAAATCTGTTAGAGAAATATTCATCTTTTTCCCAAGCACAACAGCTTTCTGTAACACAGATTACACAAACTGAACTCGATTGTAATTCTTGCTCTCAGGGGAAGCTGCTTGCTATTTGGCAGCTCTTTGATTTGCGATTCTTTGATTTTGTAGCCTCTTATCTGTTTCATAATTCACACTCTCCTTGCCTTCCTTAGCAGCAAATATATTATCTCAATGGCAGACCACGCTGAAAATGAAAATACAAAAAACAATAAAAAAAGGAAGTGTCCTTTATGTTCTCCCTAACTTTTTTGCTTCGTACTTTTATGTCCATTTTGATTGTGGATGGTTACTACTCAGGTAATGCTGGTCTGTATGCTTTTGGCACAACATAGTATTATACAATTTGGGACTTATATTTGTCCTACTGTAGATAATTTTTATCTCTCCATGCAATTTTGGCCTTGTTTCCTATGGGCATGTAGATAGCAAGGCTGAGTGTTACATCTTGGAAGCTTAGCATGCGTGTTGAAGCTTGGTGGGTATTTTGTAAAACATGCTCAGGTATCAGAAGGGTTGCAAAATAAAACGCTTCAGTTCCTTTCTCTCTTTCAGTTGTGAACTTTAGGGAATTGCTAACAGCCATACCACCTTTTATTGTCTTCTCATCTGAGTTAGAACAAAAATCCTCTTTGCACCTAAGCAAATGTTTTCAAAATGTTCCCTCATCATAGAGCGAGAACAAATAACACCACTGAAAGATTTTGTCCTTTCTGTCATGGAATGAGCTGGGCAAAAGTTGGTCCTTGCAGAAGTGACAAACGATTTTAGACACAGACACAACATTTTACTGAAGGAGAAAACTAACATTTTCTATTCTGCTCTTTTCACTTCTTCTTTCACAACATCCAAAATTAAGAACCAGATGCAAACTTCAATTATTTTTAAATCAAGGAAAGATGGAGCTTTTTATGTCTGAACTCATTGTTCCCCAACTGCTTATCTTGTTATGCACATTATGCAAATAATTATTCTCATTTTCTTTAAAAAAATGTGGTCATATGAGGATTGTTTTTGATAACTACTGAATTAATGATAAGATCCTACCAATGACACCAGAATGAAAAACTAGGCTCCTGGTATAGTATTATAAAGGTTCTGCTAATTCCTTTATGATATAGGAAAGATCAGGAAATACATGAGTTCTGTTGCATTTTGAAACAGATATTCTACCCACTGCCACTTCAAACTGATTTTATAAATCTCAGAAAAAAACCATGGAATCTTGTCACGGTATTATTACTCAAAACCAACCAAACAAAAAGCCCAACAGCAAAAAACAAATCAAAAACCACCACCCATATTTCTAAAGGTCAAGCTTTTGACAATATTAAAAATAGTTTAGTAAGTGTTAATATTTTATACTTCCAGCTTTAATTAATTAAGTATGGATTAATGCTGGGGTGATAAACAACTCAGTTACTAGAGAATTCTTTATATGACAAGTTTTGTAATTTCTTTCTGGGCAAACCATGAAAGCAAAATACTTTTGCTACTGAACACCATGACTCTTGCAACAGTTATAAATTTAAATTAACGACACAGAGCTATCAAGACTGAACTTTTGCTGGAAAGTACCATATACATGTGCATGTAAGCTATACAGTATGGGACAGGCATTCTTGCAATAAAACTATAACAAAATTATAAGAAATAAAGGCTATCAAATGTATCTGTGAAGCCACCAGGGTGAAGTAGTGATAACTTACCATTTTCCTAGAAAAATGTTATATTATTAATATTCTTTGCTTGTATCCACCAACCTACTGAGAAGATAAATGCACAAATAGAGCAAGTTACTAGCCATTAGCTTAAATATAAATCCATTGTGTCAGATTTCATGCTCCTCACTGACCAGAAATCAAAATATGCACACATCGTCTGTGCTTCTGAAGAAAAATAAATTTACTTGTAAAATGTCACAAATAATGTTTAAATAGTTATTCAGATTATATGCACGGGTTTTTGTTTTTTTTTTTTTTTATCTGCTAGAAAATCATAGGATACCTTCCATAATGGTAGAACTTTCTGTTAACACAGCTGATGTGTTTACATATTTATATCATGAAACCATGTATTTTATTTCTTGAACAGAACTCTGCATTTCATGTGGGTTTTTTTAATATTCACAGTAATAATCCTTGAAGTGAGAGAGGAAGCATCTTGCCACAGATAGAAAAAACCAAACTTAACGCATTTTATTTTGTGTCTCGTTTAAATACAAGAAGGAAACAGATGCTTATTAATTAAGTGTGGGCAGATGACAGCAAGGCACAATGGTACATTGCACCAGCTGTGAAGACTGCACATGGCTTTCCCCCCCCTGCCCCCATCAGTCCATTTTCGTTTTATCGAGAAAACATTCCAAGTGTCAGAAAAGGTGTCAAAAGGTACTGATAGTGAGAAGTAAGAATTCATCATCGCTGAAGCTTCAAAAACTTTTACTGGTTTACATTGTAATCACACTTCCAGGTGAGAGAAAAAGAAAGAAATTTAAGAAGTTTTATAGCTATTCTAGTTACCTTTTATCAGTCCTCCTTTTGGAGACAATTGAATGACAGTGAATGATAATTAAGATATTTATGAAATTGCATCACAAATAGTATGCCACCATGATAGAATGTTTTAAGTTTGAAGGACAATATACTCTTTATAAAACAGCCATACTGTAAATAAGCATTTTAAAACTTAGGATAACGGCAAAAAGATATTAAAATAACACAATTAAACCAAACCCGAAATCAAATCAAAATATTTCCATTAGCTCGAGTGGGTTTTGTTGTCCTTTTTTCCTCCATTATAAAGTGAATGTATTCTTTGGCCAAATATCATTTTAGGAAACAGTGAAGGTAGTAAGATGGGGACATAACTCGGATGTAGTCATTAAGGAGAGACAAGAAAAGGAAAAATACACCTAATTCCCCCTAAAAAAGGAAGTAGAGAAATAGTACCTGTGAAACAAGCAGTTTTTGTCACAGTTTGCACTTCAAAATTTTGAAGCACGTGCAAAACCTTTGGGCAAGTCTAATCTCATAATTGTATTCACTATAATACTTAAAGAAATCAAAAATGGTAAGACAATACTTGACAAATACAGGAAAAGATATCATCAGATTCAGGTACTTTCAGAATATATTTTAAAGATTATCCCTGCTACTGTCTGATTGTTTTTGTGATGACAGTATGCTGCATAGGACTCATTGACACTTTTCCTTCCAGAACCTTTCAGAATTAAATGTTCTTCCTCAGGAAGCTGGCTCTATACAAACTTTTCCATTAGCTGCAAGCAAAATTAGGGCTGCATAGCAGAGAAAAACTAGATTGAATTACTTCTAAAAATTCCTTCTGCAATCAATAGCACCACAAAATACCCTGGTAAAAAAACTTTTAATTGAAGTACATAAATAATACCAGAAAATGTTTTCCAATATTACCTCATTTACTACTTAGTTCAGTGGCCTAGCTGTTTGGGTTTTTTTTCAGAAACTTTAAAAGGCTCATTAAGCTAGTTTTGTGTAATTTTATTGGGTTTGGACTTTTAACCAAATGAGCTTG
This sequence comes from Machaerirhynchus nigripectus, assembly GCA_013397975.1. NCBI lineage: Eukaryota > Metazoa > Chordata > Aves > Passeriformes > Dicruridae > Machaerirhynchus > Machaerirhynchus nigripectus. The sequence goes on from VZRQ01007207.1 coordinate 147,369, forward strand.
AATTCCATCTTGCATGCACAATGGAATTTGCTTTAACTGCCGCTCTAAGGAAAATAAAAATTCCGATAAAGTAACCATTTTGATTAGTAGAGACTCCTAAATGTACATAGGTTTTTGGTAAGCAATTTTTGTTTATATTGTTTTTTATAAGGATGCTGTATATTTAGGGAAAAAAAGCTAACATTTTCCTTCTCAATTAACACACCTCCAAATTAACAATTAACAATTAACACACCTCCAAATATGCATTTTCAGCTCCTCTTAAATGGTATTTGCAAATTTCGATCACATGGGCCGAACAAGTTTAATAAAAGTAAGTTTGATAAGAAGTAGTCTAGAGATAGTTCTGTTTTCAGCTTGCTTCCTGATAACATCCCAGTTTTGTGTGTGGTGGACTTAGATTCAGTAATCTTCCTTCACTATTGTAACCACACTGACAATGTCCACTTTCTATGGAAATATTTACCCTCCACATATCTTTGAGGCTCACTGCTGTGAACTGATCTAGCTACTGAACTATACAAAATCATTAAAGAAAATAAATCCTGTATGGAGTGAGACTGTGGTCAAAATGCCCAGGGGTATGTCAGGCTGAAGTCACAAAATTCAGTTTTCCCACCTCCTTGCCAAAGAGCTGTGATTGAATATTTTTACTTTTTTCAGTTAAATAAGCTTTATTTTGCATAAAATAATTATTTAGGTGAACTAGAAGAACACCTAGCCATAAGAATATAGCTTCTCAAACTATCCAGTAAGACGTTATTGTTAGTTGTATGTTTAAACCACCCAAAGAAGAGGAAGACCACATTGTTTTCTTTAAGAAAGAGGTAGAGGAGAATAAAAACGTCCACAGAGAGACAGGAAAAACATTGAAAAACTTCTGATCTTTCTCCCCTTGCTGAAGAGCATTCAGACCTCATCAGTGTGATCTCCATGGCTATGAAACTTCAGGGACCATAGCCTGGCCTCTGAGATGACTCATATTGGATCTGTGGCACTAGATATGCAGTTAATTCAGGAGAAAATTCTTAAGAGATTATTATTTTTTATATATAGTGATGAGGATTGATACTGGCCTGATATTGATCATTCTTGACCATTCCCCTGACAGCAGCTTCTCAGCCCAAGATATACATATGTATTTACATATCTATATATATAGATATACAGATATATGCACCCACATTTACATGTAAACATATATATACATATATTAAATGTAATATAAGTAACTCTGCATATTTGTGTACATTCAATTCCAAGAGAGATAAAATAAATCAATTAATTGTTTCTAGCTTATACTTAGTTCAAATAGTTTCTAGTTCTGTTGGGACTTTTAAATATATGGACATAGGTTAGCAACAAAAAATATGATAGTATTATGTCCACGCCTTTGCACATATAGAAACTTCTGCATGACATAGAGCACAGGGATTCTGACATTGCACTGTGCACTTTTTCCTTTCTCTTCATCCTTCATCCAACTTAAGTTTTGTTCTTTTCATAGAAAAATTGACAATTTAAGGACTCAGAGTTAACATTACAGCAAAAAAACAATGGTAACCTCAATCTTCTCTTCCATGCTTTTTCTTCTCAGAGGAAGACTGAAACAAGAGCAATGGCTTGAGTAATTTGAAAGCATAGCTCCTTCAGGAATCATAATGTCAGTGGCCAACCTAATAATGTTGAGCAAAAGAATGATGAAATTAATTATTCTTTGTACCTTCTGATCCCAATAAACAAGTTGAATTACTTTTTGTTTTTCATGTTGAGAATATGAGTAATCAAAAAGAAACATACCATATTTCTCCAAAGAGGGAAAAAAGTAGATTTAATTTGCTAACCATCAGTGGGTAAAAACTTAAAAGTAAGGTCTCTCACATGTGAAAAAAAACCTGATAACCTACCTAAGGTAAGTATCATACATTTCTGTTGTTATAACAGGAATTATATTATCTTGTCTGCTTTTTAAAACAAACATTTAAATGAAATTTTATCTAATTAGATTTCCAATCTTACATTTTTGGTAGCTCCCTTTACCCTACTGACAAAATGTGAATGGCTGGATGACTCGGATTATTAAGGTATACCATCAGAGTTGAGTAATAAATCTATTTACCTCCACTCCTCTTTCAGGAACAATAAAGTTATTACTGAAACTTCAAATGAAACATAAGCCTTACAAGCCCTTTTCTAATAACTACTCTTCAGAAAACTATTTTGAAACCCTTTGATAAAATGTTTAACTAGGAAATATTTGCTGAAGAGATATTGATGTCAAAGACAAATGTTTAGAACTTTACTAGTTGTAGCACTGTGTGAATTTAGTAGAAAAATTATTTGGTTTGTAGTTGCATACACTAGATGGCACTGATAAAGTATTGCCTGATTAACTAAACATCTTAAAATGTTTTTCTTTTATTTGGAATACTTTATTTCAGAATTTAAAAAGGAAATTAAATAAGATAACAATATTGTTTTGCCACAAATAAAAGTGAAAAGGAAAAGTAAAGGAAGAAAGTGAAAAATAATTTAGGATTTTCCCTGCATATTTTGTAAACCTAGCAGTTTCTGAAGATCGGCTTCCTCTGGCAATTACACAAACACACTACAGACACCGTGAGAGACATAGCATTGCTTGCTCAAAATGGAAGCAGCCTAAATTTACATAAAACTGTGAAAACTGCAGTTTCGGGGCTTTTTTTTGTTTTGTTTTAGGAGTTCTTTGGTTTTGTTATTGTTGGTTGTTGTTGTTTTGCATCAGCAGTGTGTGTTTTACCTTAGGAAGGGATGGTATTCAGAAGAGTGATTTCTCTTCCAGTCCATTAGCTCAATCAAAGCAAAACTTTTTGCCATTCTGATTTCTACTGAGCTGGGCAGGGACTTAATGCAAGACCCTCATGCAAGGAGCACACATCTCACTTTGTGCTCTCTCCAAGAGTATTCAGAAAGGTTATCCAAGAGTAGGGATAACACATCTGTAAGGTTTATCTCTTCTAATGCTGGGAGAGAGACAGGATATTCTGGATGTTATCACCAGAGGAGGAACCCCAACTGAGTGCTCTGAGCTTCCCTGCAGCAGAGCACTGTATCCCCAGGTACTGGTCTCTGTCACTACTCCCTAAAATTGGTCTCTGTGACTACTCCCTAAAGGGTATATTTTTGTATATACTCAATCAACATACATCATGATTCCATTTAAATAAGATGATCTCCAAGAATCTGAAAGAGTACTGTTAACTCTGTGCATAAATGTAAGTCATTACCTGTTGCGTGTAGTTACCTTATTCGCTAAGGACAACCAAATGCATTATTGCATAAAAAATGTTTTCTTTATAAACTATTATTTTATATATCAACATAAAATGACATGATCTTTAATCCTTGAAGGTAGATAAGGTAATAACTTAGTATCTGAAGTCTGTTATTTCCCTACTCATTTTAGCACAAACGAGACTTATTTCAGAAAATGTGTGGAACAAGCAAGCAGTTATGCTATGGTTTATCTAATAGGTTTTTTTTAATTAAAGAACAACAAGAAAACCCCAAACCAAAACAGCTGAGCTGTAATTTCAGTAATTACATATTTAAAAGTTGGTTTTTAAGTGCTGTACAAAATAATCTTTCTAACTCCCTTTACACACACACCACCTATCTCTAGGTTTACACCTAATAACAAGTAATTATATCTGGAGTAGTGAAAGACTTTGGCTAAGTGCTATTCTTGAAAGGATATGATCCAAATTCTCTAACGCACTCTTTCAAGTCTTCACCCTGTCCTTTGTTCTTTTTAGCTCAAAGCACTGGCTAACTCTAATTCTTGTTGAAGAATTCCTGAAGACACAAGAAAATAAATATATATCATATATTATTAAACAAAACAAAGAGATTTTCATGATGCCATGATGCTTGTTTTAACTCACACCACATCTCTGCTTATATAGACTTTCTGGATAGAAAATATTCGCTCAGACACTTTGGTATAAGATAAGAATAGCATTTCAAAGCCTTGATTTTTAATCCCTTTGCCTTCTATATTTTAAGCAGATGCTTTAATATTATCTGGTCAAATACACAAATCAGAATTATTCTCACGCTCAGTGTTGCTCTTGAGAAGGTTTGTACAAGGAGTTAAGAATCATTCCTTTTTCAGCTGTGAGCATCTTGGCTCATTCACTAGATAAAATAAACTACATTACTACTCATCCCTCTACTGGAAAATGTTTGACAACATCTACTCTGGAAAGCACAGGCTAGCAATATGGAGTCAAGTAAAGATAGGTATATAGTCATTAAAAAGTCAGAAAAAATCATATATTTATTAATTGAATGAAATATGCACACTTTGTAGGGATGTATCCAGGAACTCCATTCCCAAAGAAGCATGAAGATAGAATGTATCTCAGGGAATTTAATTATTCTTTGAATTTCCTTTACAGTGGACATTAGCATTCATTCTATGTAGTAGCCTTTCTCTGTGTGCTTAAGAAAGCTGTTACTGTAGGCCAAACTGGAAGGAATGAAAGGAGCGGCTCTTATATGTGGATGTTTAAAGTGTAAAAAAAACCCCAACCAACCAAACAAAAAAAATATAATCCAAATACAAATTATTTCAATACAGGAGTCATTTTCAGATCCTAGACTCTTACTCATTTGTCTTGATCCAGTACTACCGGTCTGGCAAGCCTCCAGAACTTTTAGTCAGCTGATACACAGATAAGCTTGGTAAAATATTTTTGCAATTACAGACTTATACCATGACTATAATATAACCTGGGGAAAAAAAGCCTTGTACTTTTGTACTTAAGGATGTACTTGTACATACTTAAAAGGATGTTTCAAAAATGTTAGTTAGCTTTATTGAAATTTATTTAAACCAAAAAGGAAATAGAATGAGAATTCTTTAAAATTTTGAAGAAAATATTCCATCATACTGTAGGTTCCCATATTTAATTTTCTAATCAATTTAAGGGTAACAAAATGGGTTCATTTCAGCTGCATACACTCAACTTTCATATCAATTTGCACTACAGCTTGCTTATCACATCAACAGGTTTATGATTTTACCTTGCTGTACATAAACTGGCTCAAAAATAAAAAAAATGACTGAGAGACTAAGCTATTCTCCTTCGTCCAACACCTTGAGCTTCTCAGAAGGCTTTGTACCCAGTACGGAAACAAAGTTCTGAGACCTTCAAGCACTTCAGCTACTGTATGAGGAATTCGGTAATTTTTTCATGAGTAGTACAAAGAAAAGATGGCCATCAGGAGGTGTTTTGCATGTTTTTCAGGAACCAAACATGCTAATTTGGCCTTTCATGTTTCCGGGACAACAACAGAAGCAAATATAAGTTCCATCCAAGGACATGTGATACTGAAAAGGATGGCTGAAATGTCAATGAAGAGAAAATATGAAAATTAAGAACATAAGCAAGTAGTAATATAGAACAAATAATGAAATATTTAGCACAGGTTTTACAGAAGGTCATATATTTTGATGTGGTTATTTCAATGTGAATAACAAATGCTTCAACAGCTAATATGGACAGGGCAGCAAGGAGGGCACACAGCAAGCTTGTTAATCTAGACTTAAACAGAGAAGACTTTGGCCTCTTTAGGGATGTGCCTGCTAGAGTGGATGGATTTTATCCATCCAGGGGTTTTATCTGGACGGAAGAGTGACCCAGGAAAGCTAATTATTACTAAAAGATCCCCTCTTTCAGGGTCAGGAGTGATGTATCCCAACAAAAGGAAGTCAGGCAAAAATTCCAGGAGACCTGCATGGATGAACAACGATTTCCTGGACAAACTCAAACAGAAAGAGGAAGCCTACAGACAGTGGAAGCAAGGACACGCAGCCTGGCAAAAATACAAAAAGATTGTCCAAGCCGCCAGGAATCAGTCTAGGAAAACTAAAGCACTGACAGAATTAAATCTGGCCAGGGATGCAAAGGGCAACAAGAAAAGCTTCTATAGGTATGTTGGTGATAAAAGGAACACTAGAGAAAATGTGGGCTCTCTGGGGAAAAAAAAGAAAAGAAGATCTAGTTACGCAGGACATGGCAAAGGCTGAGGTACTCAATGAATTTTTCCCTTGGTCTTCACTGCCAAGTGCAGCAGCCACATCGAAAAAGTTGCCAAAGGCAAAGGCAGGGCCTAGGACAATGAAGAGTGGTCTGCTGGAGATGACTGGATTTGAGAACCCCTAAGGAACCTGAGGGCACACAAGTTGATGGAAGCTGATGAAGTACATTCATGGGCACTTGAGGGAACTAGCACATGCAGTGGCTAAGCCACTATCCATCATGTTTGACAAGTTGTGGCAGTCTAAGGAAGGTCCCACTGAATGGAAAAGGAGAAAAATAACCCCCAGTTTCAAAAAGAGAAATACAAAGACCCAGGGAACTACAGGCCAGTCAGTCTCACTGCTGTCCCTGGCAAGATCACGGACCAGATCATCCTAGAAATTATGCTAAGGCACATGGAAAGCAAAGAAGTGATTGATGACAGCCAACAAGGCTTCACTAAGTGCAAATAGTGCCTGTAAAATCTGGTGGCTTTCTATGATGAAGTTAGAGTGATGTGCATAAGGGAAAAGCAACTAATGTCATCTACCTGGACTTGTGCAAAGCATTTGACACAGTCCCATATGACATCATTGTCTCCAAAGTGGAGAAACATGTATTTGATAGATGGACCACTTGGTGGATAAGGAACTGGCTAAATCACTGTACTCAAAGATTTGTGGTCAGTGACTCAAAGTCCAAGTGGAGAACGGTGATGAGTGGCATTCCTCAGCAACTGGTATTAGAACCAGTACTTTTTAACATCTTTGGTAACATGGACAATGGGATTGAGTAAGCTGTCAGCAAGTCTGCTAACAACACCAAGTTTTGTGGTGCAGTTGACACACTGGAGGGCAGGGATGTCATCCAGAGGGACTTTGATGCACTTGAGAGGTGGGCCCATGCAAACCTCATGAACTGCAATAGAGCCAAGTGCTGCACTTGAATGGGGGAAATACCATCCAAAATATAGGCTCAACTAAGAATGGATTGAAAGCCATCCTGAGGAGGAGGACGACTTGGGGTTGTTGGTTGACAAGGTCAAACATGAGCTGACAATGTGCACTCACAGCCCAGAAAGCCAACCATGTCCTGGGCTGCACCCAAAGCAGCATGGCCAGCAGGGTGAGGGAGGGGATTCTGCCCCTCTGCCCCACTCTTGGAGTGCTGCATCCAGGTGTGGAACACCCAAGACAAGAAAGTTGTGGATCTCTTGGAGTTCGTCCAGAGAAGGGCCATAAAGGTGGTCAAAGGGCTTAAGCTCCTCTCCTTTGAAGACAAGCTGAAAGAGATGACGTTGTTTACCCTGGAGAAAGAAGGTTTTGTGGAGATCTTATTGTGGTCTTCCAGTATCCAAAAAGGCCCTACAAGAAGGCTGAAGAGGAACGTCTCACAAGGGCCTGTAGTGATAGATCAGGGGGGAATGGCTTCAAACTGAAAGAGAGTAGGTTTGGATTAGCTGCTAGAAAGAAATTCCTTTCTTTGGGGGTGGTGAGGCACTGGAACAGGTTACCTAGAGGAGCTCTGGATGCTTCATCCCTAGAAGTGTTCAAGACAAGGTTGGATGGGACTTTAAGAAGTTTGGTCTAGTGGAAGTTGTCCCTGTCCGTGGCAGGCCTGCTGGAAGTAGATAATCTTTATGATTTCTTCCAACCCAAACTATTCTATGATTCTATGTTTCCTGTGAAGGACACAAAAGATACCATCATTTTGTTGAACAGTGATCTTCCATACAGCTCACTTGGGCCTTTGGCATTCTTCAGGTTCTTACAACAATGACAAACCTCAAAGTGTGACTATTTCTAAAACAGATTTAGATTTTTAAATAACAAATGTGATACATTCGATAACTGATAAGTTTTCAATTAAATGCAGAAAGTTTCACATTGATGTCCATTTTTTTCCCTTAGAATAGGATAGCATAGCCTCATGTTTCATGATAAAAACTAGACTTATATGACGTAATATACTTATCCTTCATTTTTACATTCTGCAAATGAATTTATCAATTTCTTGCCAATTACAAAAACTAAAAAAAAAAAAAAAGGAAGTAAAATCCTAATCAGAAAATGCTGTATATACATTAAAGAGTATATAAATTATTTAAAGATAGAATAGTTTATTTCCCTTGTATTCCATCTCAGACAGGCAGTTATTTTGAGATGAAGAATGGTTAAAAATTCTGTAACTAGAGTTTTAACTTTAACACAGCTCTACTTGCATTTAGGCACAAGAGCTTAAAGAAATCCTGCATACCTAGAACACTAGTTTTGAGATTCTCAGAAGACAGGAGCCCATAGCTTCAATTAACAAATTATGAATGAGAAAATGAATTGATTTTTCAAAGTCTTAAGTGCTTAAGGAACTTCAGACATTTTTCAATATACAGTGCGTAAAAACAGAAAGGTGCATTTTCAGATATCTCTAGACATGTAGATATGTTTCAAAATATTATGCTGCTTATTTCTTAGTCTAGTAACTCAATTATTTTAGGAAATTTTATCTCAAAGATATACTATATGGAATGGAAAAAAAATTTATTAAAGAGTGATGTTATGCAAACACTGTATTTTATAGATAATTGAGGAAAAGCCCAAGGAGCTCTTTTGAATCATTACTACACAGAAAGAGGAAAAGAAAATCACTATCTACAGTTTTTTTATTTTGGAACACAAAATACTGCCATTGAAATAGCACTATATAAATGCATTAACATGCAGTGCAATCTTTAACTCACACAGATTAAGTGAAAAAAATTGTAAGGATTTTATGTATAACCACAATGTTTATCCTAATGTCCATTGTTTCCCCTTTGAATAGGATAGCATAGCTTTGACCCAATATGATAAAAAATTGGCATAATGGGATCTAGCATACTTACTCTTTGAGCATTTTTACAGTCTGCTATTGAACTAATTCTATCAATTTCCTTATCTAACTTAAATTTGACTTTGATTTACAAAACCTGTGAATTAATAGTAGTTTTTGCTTTAGTTTAAGTAGTTGAAAAAATCAGCGAAGTTGAAAAATTTCAATGAAGTTTGGAATAGCATGGTGGACTGCTCAACTAACATTTTACAGCACATCTACTATGTTATTTTCATACCACTTTTGTGGACTTTTTCTTTAATTTACATGTTAATAAACTTAAATTTTAAAGACCATGAAATGTTAAATATTTCATGCTATTTTAAAACACAAAGGTCACATGCTTTTTCCGTAACTGCATGTTATTTTGCCTGGAATGGAAGACTAGCAAATTACAGAGCTCATCAGTTTAAGTTGTTATTCACAAACCCAGAATTGTTATTTACAGCTGAGACTGAAACTGTGAGAAATATCTCATGACTATCAGGCAGTAAAGGTGCAAATTGCTTACCCTAGCAGTGCATGAAACAGGAAACAAGGGTTTTCATTTTAGTAAGACTTATTTCAATAAAATCCTTTGAAACTGGCAACAAGGGGTAGCAGAGAGCATCTTTCCCTCTATTAAAAAAAAATAGAAAAAAACCCAGTAAAAAGCAATAAAGACGTGTTCTTCACACTTGTTTATTCTTTAAAAAATATACTAGTCCAAAAAAATTTTAAATGTATTTTATTCATATTTTGAATTTCAACAGATTATACTCATCATAGATGAGAAACCTCAGTTCATTTTATTGTTACTGTTAAAGAAACAATAACCTTTTACAATCAAACAACAAGTTTCTTGATTAGGGAAGAGGAGTAGATATTGTCTACCTTGAAATCAGTAAGTTTTCTGACACCTTGTCCCATAACTTCCTCATAGTAGAGAGGAAGCAGTATGGCTGGATGAGCAGAGAGTGAGATGAGCTGAGAGCTAGCTGTGTTAACAGGCCTAAACAACAACAAAATGTAGGGCAGTGATGAGCAGCATACCCTGCGGGCAAATACTGGGTCCAATCATGTTCAGTATCGTTATTAGTTATCTGGATGATAGGGTGAAGTGTAGCCTTAAAATTTTTGATTATGATACAGCACTAAGAGGAGTGGATAACACGCCAGAGAGCTGAACATGCCAGTACAGCCATCCAGACCTTGTAGGGCTGAAGAAATTATCTGATGACAACCTCATACAGTTCAACAGAAAGCAGTGCAAAGCTCTGGACCTTAGGAGGAATATTGTCAGGCATACAGGATCCATGATGGGCATTACTCTTCTTCAAAACTACTTTACAGGGAAGGTTATAGAGGATTAAATTTGCACATGGAAACATCAATGTGTCCACAGCGCTAAGGCCAGTAGAGCCTTCCTAGGGTGGATTAGGTGGGACAATGCCAGCAGGTCAGGGAAGGTGGTCCTTCCCCTCTACTCAGCACTGATGAGATGACATCTAGCATATTCTGTCAACTTTTGGTCACCCAGTACAAGAGAGACATGTAGCCACTGGAGTGCATCCAACAAAAGGGCCAGAAGGATGACTTAGGGGCTTGAGAAACTCTCCTATGCAGGAGGGCTGAGAGAACTGGGAATGTTCAGCCAGGAGTAGAGAAGTTTTAGGATGATGTCTTTAATTTGTGCAAATATATGGGATGACAGTGTAAAGAAATTAGAGCCAGGCTGTTTTCAGTGGCACCCAGTTGTAAGAGCCTGATACTAAAAAAAAAGGCTTGAAAAAGTGCTTTGTCATTATGTCTGCTTATCATAATCACTCTTGAACACCTGAAACCACGTGCAGGATGGACCATGAGTAGTCCTCCTTGAGGCCCATAAAAGAAGGCGACTATGGTGCAAAATGCGGAGGGGACAGTAATGGGCAGAATCCCTGACCTTTGCCTTTCTCCTCCCCGCCCCCCACCATCTGCTGCGAGACAGCCTGAGGCCTCCGGGAGCCGATGC
>VZRQ01007208.1:14280-44945 GCA_013397975.1 Machaerirhynchus nigripectus
TTTTTTTTTTTTTTTTTTTTTAATATTTGGAATCCATTAGGAAGAGAGAAAAAAAAATAGGGGAAAAAAATAGAAAAGAAAAAGTAACTCTGAACTGGATCACCTTCACAAGGGACAGAAAGGCCTTTGCAAGAACAAAACCAGCAAACCGACAAAACCAACCCCCCAGGCAATGTCTGATTTACATCGTCTTAATAATAATAAAATAATAATAATAAAGGTGTACAAAACCAAAAGAACTCCAGGAAACCTTGGGATTAAAAGTAACACCCCAAACCCTAAACCGGTCAGTGATGTGAAAAGCTCAGGTGTTTTGGGAGGAGCAGAAAAATGTTTTAAGAGAAAACTGAAGCGATGCCAGCCAGCATCTTCCTCAGCACTCCTTCTTGAACCCCACTCTGCACCCACTGGGATTTGGGGCCATTTTGGCCACGTCCCACCCCTTGTCCCATCTCAGCACCCTGATGCAGCCAGAGCTTGGGGCCAGGCTCTGAGACCTCATCTTCAGCAAGGTCTGTAGGCGAGATGAGGTTTGAACATTCCTTGCTCCGAATCCTTCCATTTTGGGACACTGGGATTCAGGGCAGAGCGTACAGCTATCTACACATTTTGGGAAGGATTCCTGCCCTTTCATCACTTTCAGGCAGCTCAGCAACACCCCCAGAATGGAGACCCATGGGGGCTCAGGACTTGATTCCCCATCTCCTCCCCCAAAACCCCTCGGAAGTACATCTCTCTACGGAGACGTAATCCAACTGCTCAGCCCCAGAGCAGCCACACATGGATCTTCTGGAGCTGGGATTTGAAAGGAGTGAGGAGAAACACTGCCCCCAAAAACACCACCATCACTTTTCATATCACTGTGGCCACAGCTCAAAAATGCAGGGGAAGTGGCAAGGCCACTGTCTTGGACAGGTCAAAATAAACTCAGCATCATCATCATCATCATCATCATTATCATCATCATCAAAGCCCCCCCCCCACCCCCCCCAATCCCAAATAATGCCAAAAAAAAAAAAAAAGTTCATTTCTGGGTCTCAACATTAAGAAACATAAGGTGTTAGACTGTACCTATTAATGCTCACTATTCCAACCATTTTTTTCTTTTTAAAGTTTTACAAAAAGAATTACCGCCACTTTTTAAACATTGTGTAAGAAGAAATGAGTGTGCACAACTCTACACTTTTCTAGCATTCTTGAACTAATTCACAAATGCGAGAAAATGGAAAAAAAACCCCAAACCATGGGAAAAAACAAACAAACAAAAAAAAGGAGGATGAATGTAGGTAGTTTGATGTTATAAACTATACAGGAATGAAGCGCCTGTTGCCACAGAAAGAACAGGGACGGGACCTTCCCCCTGTTCAATTTTGCGTGCTAAGAGGGTCATTTTTTATTCTTTTATTATAAACACTATTAAATTCCAACTGCGTTTTTGGTTTTTTTTTTTCTCCTTTATCTGAATATACAAGAACATTCATTATCAAATGTTCGTTATCATCAATACTACAAAGAACGAGACACAAATCGCAAGAAACAATGGAAAATGTTAATAAAGCTGAAAGAATCATCGAGTTTTTTTTGTGATTTTTTTTTTCATTTTTATTTTTTTGAGTTTCTGCAGGTTTTTTTTTAGTTAGGGTTTTTTTGTGGTTTTTTTTTTTTTTTTTTTGTTTGTTTTGTTTTGTTTTGTTTTTTTGGTATCGAAGTCAGGTTTTTCTGGGCAGAAAAAAAAAAAAAAAAGAAAAAAAGAAGAAGAAAAAAACCCAGGGCACTCGGGTCTGGAGCAGGGGAGGAGAATGGGGAGGAGAAACAAAACCCAAAAATAAAAGAAGCAAATAAAAAGGCAAGCAAGCAGCTACGCCAACACAAACTGGAAGGACCAAATGGGGAACCCAGGAGGGGATCTGCAAAGTACCGTGGAGGAGTGAGGGCCCAGCCCATGCAGGGGGTGTCTGGGCAGGGGGACAGGCAGGAGGGGCAGGAGGGGCAGCAGGGCAGGGGAGGGCAGCCCCAGTGTGGGCTCACTCCAGCAGGCGGTGGTTTTGGCTCATTCCCGGGTGGTTTCCAAGAGAGACAGTGGCATTCCCAAGGGCACGGCACTGCTGCCACTTGGGAGAACAGGCCTGACCCAGTACTGTGTCCCTGGAATACTTTGCCAGAACAGGTTCATGTAAAGTAAGCTGGAAGTGGACAAAAGGGAGCACTAAGGGAGACCACGTAAAGAAGAGGAGAGTGGGAAGGTGCAGAGCTGCGGAAGGTGGGCAGCACCTCCCGACTGTCCTTGTGGGAAAACAACCTTCTCCACGCTCTTAACACACAGCTGGGAGGCAGCCCTAGGCCCCTCATGTCACATCCTGCTCTGCCACAGGGTCTCCACTCCTGACATGGATGCGAAAAGGAGCAAGAAGTGTCACTGCTGGACACATAAAGCCCCTGTGCTGCAAGGTAACAGTGTGTCAGAGCTGTGGCCACACCACCACTGTGCCCTGCAAGCAAGGACCACTATTTTTTCCAGCAGAAGCATGGAAATATTTTTGGCAGAGCTCTAATTTTAAATGGTTTCTGCTTAATTGTGCTCCCTCCTGGCAGTTCCCACCTTGAGGCCATCACAAGCAGGGTGGGCATGGACATTCAACAGCGTGAGGTATTGATCCCAAGGGATACTGGGATCCATTATGAGGTGCCAGACATCCTGCACCCACACCAGTCCCCACCACACCCAGGGTCTTTATGCAGGCTGGCTGAGCTTCCTCACACCCACTGAAAGAACTGGTGACCAGAAGTCCCACCCTGGCACATAGCTCAGCCCGCTGCCCAGGGAAACTGGTGCTGCCTCTTCCTGCTCTTCCATGAACGCCATGTCCTCCCAGCATCAGTCTGAAGGGGCAGGATGAAGCCTCGCTTGCAAGCCACCACTGCTTGTCCCAACAGTGGATCAGAAAAGCTGGGCAGAAAATCCCACAAGTTCTTCCATGGCCATTGCCCAGGGTAACTCCTGGGATAAAAGCAGCAGCTTCAGCACACAGACACCCCCCAGTGGGGCACCCACCTGTCCTACAGAGCAAACCTGTGGCATGAAGCACTACCAAAAGCACCCGAGTTATTCACTCCAGCACTTCCAGCCTCTGAAGTTCTGTTCCCCATCCCATGCTGCCAGTTTGGCAGGGCTTTGGGAATGCAGGGGGTGGCACAAACCTCTGTGGGTTCTGCCTGAACTGGGGAACCCACTCCTCCTCTCCTGCAGTGTGGCACCTCCTGGAAACAGGAGCCAACGCCCCATAACACTGCCCTCATCAGGAAAACTCCACCACCAGCCTCTCTAGGTGCTGTGAGAGAAGTGCTGGTGTCCCATCAGCCATCCATGCCTAATCCCACACTGCTCCGTGGAGGTGTAAGCACCCCCGTTATTAGCAATGGCCGCTTCTCACCTGTCTCTGCCTCCCATCCTTCCCTCCTCTTCTCCCCTCCAACAACTGGCAGAGAGGACCAGCAGGGTTTCGTGGCTCATCCAGATCACAGCAGCCAGCGGGAGGGATGCTTGGCCAAGTAGGGCTGGGACTGGGAAGTGCCAACGGTTTCCCTGGGGCTGGGAATGGGAATGGTACCTTTTGGAAGTAAAGGGGAGCACGCTGGCTCCTACTATGCGCACGGGGGCTGTGCAACCTGCCCTGTCCCTGCACCCAAGGGACAGCTCACTGGGGCAGGGCTGAGTGCAGGAGGCTGCCGAGATGAGGTGGGAGCAGATTCCCTGTGGTGGCAATTCCCTACGGAGAGGTAGTGAGAAAGGAAGAGGGGCAGAGGGGCTGCCTTCTAGCGAGGGAGTGAGACGTGACTGAGGTACATCTGAGGTACATGGCTCCTCAGAAAGACAGTTTTCATCAGGCTGTACACTGCTCTGGGGTTGGTTTGTGTGGTGGTGGTGGTGGATTTTTGCTTTTCCTCCTTAAAATCCTTCTATCTTCGGTGAGTAGGGGGGAGGGGAAGGGAGCGGTGTTGTGGCGGTGGCAGGAAGGGGGAGAGCGGCTTCTACCCAGAAAAGAAAGGGAAGAGAGTATAAAGAAGTGTCCAGATTGGCTGAAAAAAGCATCCCGACGAAGAGAAGAGAAGAGAAGGAGTCTTCTTGTGTGTGCTGATTGGGTTCACCTCCAGTCTGACTGCTGCAGTGTTAGGAGAGGCCCCCTCCCCTCCCGCCCCCGCCGGGGCCGGCTCAGCCAGGGATGCAATTTGCTGGGAGATCAGTTGGAGGTATCAGAGTGAACGCTGCCAGGGCCTTCTGTGGGGGAGGTCACCGACGATGGGGTAGTAGCGTCTTGCCAACCTCCATTAGCCTGCAGGAAGGGACACACAGAGGCATCAGTCACCCAATGGCAAAGCACAAACAGCCCTACCCAAAGCACCCATCCACTTCAGGCCCCCCCACTTCTCCCTCAGCTGGGACCAGCGTAGGAGGCAAAGATGTCCGATCTGACTCCCTCATCCCACCCCAGACCACAGGGCTCCATCAGTGGGATAGGTCAGAAACATTTCTGTTGAAACCAGATTTTGATAAACTTCAAGTGCTCACAAAGAAGTCCATCCCTTAAAAAAAACCGTATTTCTCCAGAACCTCAAGCTCTGGCCATTTGGGGGTTTTTAACCCCTAATTGATGACCCTTCCTCATATGGAAGAAAGAAAATAGCACACACCTCACTCCAGAACCACCAGTCTAAATGTGATCTGAACCCAAGTGCTGCGGACATGCAGAACAAGCAACGGGTCCCATGGAACTGCTAAGCTGTGCTGTGTCCCCCAGAAAAGCGCCATGTCCCCACCTCATCAAGGGAAGCCAAGCCACACCGCAACAGAGGTGCCACCATTATATCCCATCCGAGGGCTCATGCAGCAAAGCACGGCAGACAACTTGTTTCTTTTCCTAAGAACACATGCATAGCCAAATTCTCCAGGCGCTCAAGAGCTGAGCTACCTGAGGGCCCCGGCTGCCGTAGGCAGGAGCCGGCAGTGCACAGAAGCTGCTCCTCCGCGGCTGCCATCCCCTTTTGAGAGGAGCAGATGTTGCACCCAGCCGCCTCTGCTTGCTCTGACATTGATTCAGTGCTTGGCTAATTAATCCTTCACAACCACTGCCCCAACTCCAGTTGGCAGCAGTCACTGTCCCACTTTAGACATGCTCAGGCTGCTTTGCCCACTCTGGCTGTCCCCTTGCCTGCTGCATCATCCAACACTGGCCCTGCCAGCTGGGACCCTGCACACCCCAGAGGGGTGAGGGTAGGAGAATTCCCCACCCTGAGGTGCTGCTGCCCAGCTCCTGCCTGCCTGAGAGGCTGCTGAGATGGGAGCAAAGAGCTGACCACAGCTCCTGTGGGTGAGCCACAAGAACCCACATTTGAGGAGTCAGACCACCTCACAGCTGGCATGCACAAAGCAAAAAAGACAAGAGGTGTGCACACCCTTTCCTGAGCTTGTGTGCTCTTCCACATGTGCACGGTTCAGGCAACAGCAAGCAAAGCAGGAATCATGACCTGAGCTTGCTCACAGGTTAGCAAACACCACTCCACTCCATCTTGCGTGCAAGTGTGAAACCAGATTAAGCTCCCACCCAACATCCAGGCCCTGACCCACCATCCCTGCACTCCCTGAGATGCAATATCCACCCTTACACATCTTGGACTGCTGCAAGAGGCAGCAATTACTGTAGATTATCAGCCCGACAATGACAGGCCGTGTAAAGAGAGACACAGAGCCAACTCTGCTGCCCTGAGACTGGCATATTCAAGTACACTTAGGACATTAATAGCAATTTACGTGCCATCAGTGAGAGAGAACCACAATAGCTGTGCTGGCAGCCTCTTATTACCAAGCCTGTTATTTGTTGGAGTTACAAGCTATAATCACAACAGAAACTTTCAAAACCCTTATCTTCCGTGACGCACCAAATCTATTTCAGAGCCGTAATTGCTATGTCACCGGAGAGTTTGCTGCTTAATGCACTCAGATGCCATTTAGTGTTTGCAGGGTTGTTACGGCGAGCAGGAGGGGGGAGAGCGGCAGGGGCCGCGTGGAGCAGGGCTCCGGCCCTATTGTACTCAACTATTTTTAGCGAGGCTTTTGCCTGCCAGCCACGGCTGTAAGCAGCAATCGAGCAGCAGCTCCAAGTTCAGCACCCTGCTCCCCAAAATCCTTGGAAGGTACTGCAGACCGGGAATGAGCCTTCCTGTGCTTCAGGAGTTTGTGCGGCTGAACACAACCTTGGTGGCATCCAGTGGGAAGTCAAGAGAATGTTGGGGAGAGGCCAACTCAGCCTGGGAAGGCTGTAAGTTGTGGGTCAAGTGATGGAAAGGAGGGCCCAAGGTTGGCTGTGACATCTCAACATCATCCTTTGACATGGAAAAGCCCTCCATGAGGAAGCTGGATCCTGCCCCAGGCAGAGGGCATGCAGGCACCATCCCCACTCATCCTGGAGTTCACTCCACAGCTGCATGGATCAAGCCACATGCAGGATTCATCCAATTCCACCTGGATGGCTCTACCTCTTTCAAGCAAGGAGATCCCTTGGGATTTGAATGTAGTAAATCAGTTGGGATCTCCCTCAAAGACAAGAGTATCTTTTGAGGACGCTTCTGCTCCTTGCAGAGCCCCTGCACACAGCTGTGACTTCTTCAGGAAGGGCAGATGCCAAAGACACAGCAGTGGACTCCAAGGCATCTCTTCAGATGTCACTTTCTGGTGCCAAAGCACAGGCAAAACCTTGGGGACTGTCCAAGTCTGGAGCCCCAGTGAAAGATTACTGAAGCAACTGGTTTTGGTGCCTATTTCCACAGGTCTCAGCATTTTTATCACCTCCAGCAAGTCTGGCTGGCTCCCTGCCCGGGCCTCCTACGTGGGGCTGGGAGATGACTTTCTGCCAATTTTTAAAGGCACCTTCTGCTTAGCACGGAGGCTATCTCAGCATCCCACCTCCTGTGACCAAATCCTTGTCCCACCCACAATGGCACAGGAAGTCAGGTCAGCCTCCAAACACACCAGTAACCAGCCAGTCTGACAGAGCAGCCTCAAAGCCTGTGTAGACCTCTGAGCTTTTAAGAGCTTCTATCAGGGCCTCCTTACAATATGCGCTGAAGGTCTTATCCACCCACCAGAGAATCCAGCCTTGTCTGGACATCCCTTCCCAAGGCTCATGGCCAGGCACCCCTGGCCATCAGAACACACCAAGGCATCCCTTATGGATGGAGCTTGTGCACTGACGTCCTGCCAGACCAACTTCTATACCCCAGCTGGTGGCCATGACCATGAATCAAAGCTTGACCATGATGGTGAACTGCAGCTGGCTGAGGAACAGAGCAACCACTTTCATCCCAAGGCTCAAATTTTTAGAACAAAAGATCTCATGTCAAGTAAGGAGCTCTCAGCTTCTTCATGTACCAATCCTTGCTGGCAAGAGTGGATGCAAAACTCCCCGTCACCCCCTGCCACTGGTCACTACCATCCAGGTCACAAACACATTGCTCTGTGAACAGGCACAGGTCTGCACAGCAGTGCTTTTAATTCAAAAACTTCACTGTCTGACGAACTTTAAGAACAGGTACTCATTTTAGACTTTTAAATTATCTGGAAATTAAATTAAGTCCAAAAACAAATTTCTGAAAGAGCTTTAAGATGACTATGATTCACTCATTCATTAGCATGTGGGGGAAATAGAACACTTTGTGGATTTACAGTGATAGGGAGCGGCAGCAAAGGTGATGTTCTAGGGTGGAATCCTTCAGAGGACTGTGGCAATAAAGATCCAGCTTCTACTGGAACCCAACAGAACCTGAGCTTTCCTAAATGCTTTGAAACCCCTGGTCTTGGAGACCTCCTGGGTACACACGTGGACCCCCATGAACAAACACTGTCCAGACAGCCCACACACTTAACAACTCTCACTTCATGGTGCAAAACCCTACAGCCTCACAGTCTGCCAAAAGGGGTGGCTCAGGCCCCAAACCTCCTGAAAGGAGGGCAGGTCCCTGCCTCTTCTCAGTGTGACCCAAGGCTGGGTATCCTCAAGACAGCTCCTGTCTCCATCACCCCTCCATTGCCAGAGCGTCCCCATCCCTTGCTGGGAGCAGCACTGCCCACACCTGTGGAGGAGAAGGCTCTGTTCTCCCTCTGCCTCAGCCACTGCTGTGGGTCACACGGCTGGCAATGGCTGGGACACTGCCCATTATCCTGCTAACGATGCAGAACTGACTCCAGCCCTTCCCGTCCTGCAGAGCAGCCTGTCAGCCAGAGCAGCGGAGCCACGCAGGGAACTGGGCTTTGGGTAGATCCCTCTTCTCAGCTGTCACGACTTACATGCGTTTAAAAACTCATCATCCATCAAGGAAGGCAAACCCCGAGCGCTGTCTCCCCTGCCAAGGTTTCCAGCAGTGGAGCTGGGCAACCTGCTGCTGACTTCCTGGTGCTGACGGGCTCCAGGGATGACTTAACCTCAGCCCTGTGCAGACATCATTGTGACAGGATTCTTGACTAGGTTTCGGCTCATCTCCTTCCAGGAACTCATGGGGATGCTCGGGTGATGCGGGGACGGCAGCTTTCTGTGTCACAATCAGCTTTGCTCCGCATTCCACTACTCCTCCTCAGCATTAACGGGTTCAGGGAAAGGCAGGGAAGCACTATCTGTTGGAGACAGCCACCCTGCCTGCATTGAGGAGTTCCCCAGGACCAACACTTCCTAAAGGGCAGCCACACTTGAAGGTGGACAAACTGGGATCCATCAAGGGACCTCACTGGATGGGAAGACATCAAATGAACATCAGGCTGGAGTACACTGACTGGGATACAGGGAAAACAAAATATTTGGGGACAAAGAGGCAATCCAGAAGGTGCTTCCTGAACTATCTGCTCAGCTCTGGACTCCCTGCCTCATTCCCCATGCCTACCACAGCTTTATGAGGAATTGAGGAGTCACTCACACAGTGCAGTCCCTTTGCCAAGCTGCCCCTCTCCTGACAACATCCAATATGGGTCAGTTTGGGTTCCTGACCTCCCTGAAAACCAGCCTGAGAAGACATGAGATGATAAACATGCCAGGTACCCATTTGGGAAGCACAGGGGTGTCTGTCGAGCCCCTGCCACTCTCAGCTCACCAGTTCTCATTGCTACTCATGGGAACACTGGTTCTCCCACAGAGAACCACAGCCAGAAACACCAACCCAGCTCTCCTCATCCTATTCAGCTTTTGAGTTTTCTTTTCCTTCTCCTCTCCTTCCTTCTCTTCCTTCTCCTCTCCCCCATCACCCCCTCCCTGCCTCATAATTCCCGGCAGCAATCCTCCCCCTCAAATTTTGGCTTAACCCAGCCCACTGTTATTTTCCAAGCCAACTGCAACTGTAATCAGCTCAGCCTCTTTCCTTGGGGGTATTTTAATTTATACAAAAGTATCATCTCTTATCATGATCAGCCTGCGATTCATTTACTCTCCAAGTATTAAAAAGCCAGAAAGGGAATAAATTCAGCGCACGGAGAAATTAATGCGGAACGATAGGCTCTTTCATGTGGCATTTCCAAGTGCCGTTTTTGCAAGGGGCTTATGTAATGAGACATAATTATCTGCACATGTTCAATTACATTACTTCACAAATCCTCCCTGCCTCTGCCTCCTGACGTCAAGCTGCCCACTAAGCCCCGGCGCCCACAGGAGAGGGGAGCAGAGCCCCCTGTCCCAGGGCACCACTCTTCCTGCACCCTCTCTGCATGCTGGTGGTGGTCATTCTGCAAGATGGTCACATGCCAGGCGACAGATGGCGCAGGGGAGTGGAGGGTGATGGGACTGGACAGTGCACCATGCTGGCGTCTTGCCTGCGGGACCACCATCCCACCCAGAGGATCATCACCTCCCTGACCAGTTCAAGACCACCCTATCTCAACCAGCAGCATCCTGTGGCAGCCAGCTATGTCCAGGGCCAGCTGCCTCCTCCTCTGTGCTGCTCTGAACACCACTGCCACCACCCACTCAGCGCTCACAGCTTCCTTTTCCAGGCTGCCCTCCTCTCCCAGCTTGCTGTCACCGCCACTGAGATGGTGGACGATTGATCTGAGAAATGAAGTTGGATTGCTGTCCCGAATCTACACTGGGTTCTCCTTGTGTGTGTCTGATCGATTTCCCCCTGTGCGACACAGCTTGTCGCTACGAATTTTCATGCTAGTCAGAACCCGCCAGCGCACCCAAGAACAAGGAGAAGATGCTCCAGAGACCGCCCTTCCCCTCGCATCCTCCCCCAGCCTGCTTGGGCGAGGTTGATGTTGGTTGGCTTTGTGGGTTTTTTCCTCCTTTTATTTGTAACTGCTATCGCCGCCAACCACATCGCCACTGCGCTCTCGGACAGTGGCCAGGGATGGGCTATTTTTAGCTGGTCTCTCCAGGATGGTGCCACTGGCCTCCGCGTGGAACCATCTCTAGGCCGGGGCGTTCGCGGTGACATTCCCCACCGTGGTTACACGAGGTGTCACCTGTTTAGCAGCTCCTCTCGGCCAAGCGCATGTGGCCGCAGGTGCCGGGCAAACGCTGATGGGCTGTGACAGTCTGAGACGCCAGCTGCCTGCACACAGCCCGCCCCAGCGCCACTTTTTTTGTGGGCAAAGCTCTGCCGCTGGCATGACCGATACAGAAGCAATAAACTAGGTGACCGTAAAAGCAAAGACAAGTCCTACTAAGCGGCATTCTGAGCCCTATGGCTTTGAAATAATTGGTAGTGAGAGAATAAAAATGAAAAAAAACCCCCAAAAGACCAGAACCCAAGCCTATTTTTTTTCTTACACTGATGCCCTGCGGACTATACATCTGACTTGCCGCGAGTCCGTCACTGTATCCTCCTGTCTGGCTGATAACATGGCGAAGGGTATCCACCTAAACAGACCAATGACAACAAAAACACGTATTAGAGGGAATGAAAGGTTAGTGGCCAAAGCCGCTTCTGTTCATCTTTGGTAAGATAAAAGCAAATGAACAATAGTAACAATAATCATAATCATCATGATAATAAAAATAAAGGTAGATATTCAAAGAGGGGTAAAAGAGAGCTGCAGCTGGTCTTGTGGAAAGAGATGAGCCAGAGGACCTCTCCTGCCTCCCTCACCATCCCCTGCCTGCCCCAGCAGCCCTGTCACACTCTCCTTGGTCCCATGTCCTTTTACAAAAAGAGTTGGGAGGGAGAACAGTGTGACAGGTGTGGGGTGGCATCTCCTGAAGCACATCATTGCAGTCATCTCCACCATCATGCTCAAGCACCCACCTTGCTACCCCTACCCCCCCTTCCACCCTTGACCGCAAGCACTGCTCACGGCAGTGGAAGATCTTTGGAGTCGGCCGAGTGCCTTCACTGTGGAGGGCCCAGAAAGGAAATATACCTACCATGGCAAAGGCACCAGCAGCTCTCTTCTGGGTGCCCCATTCCTCTCCCTCACTCCCCCAGCCCAGCCCCAGCAATGGCACATGTGGTGAGCACATCTCACTGCCCACGGATGATGAGTACTCCATGTCCAGCCCCATGGGGGAGCAGCCTCGGCTTTAGAGAGCTCTCCTTGCCCAATGCAGAAGTGTCAGAGTGGCTGTCATCTCTCAGCACAGAACAGAGCCTTAAATACCAGACAGGGGACTCATGGCATATCTGGACATTGGATGGGAGGTGGGAGATCTGAGTGAGATCCTGGCTATTTTAAATTCTTTCTTTTTGCCCCAAGCATGGGGCCAATGTTTCAGCAATGCTGCTCAAAGTTCCCTTGCTCTCTCCTCCTGGTATGTACAGGGGTGGTGTGAGTGCCTATGCTTTGGGGAGGTGGGGAGATGGTGAACGGTGGCTTTTAATTATGAAAAAATAATAATAAAAAATTTATCTACATATTTGAACATTTATTGCCTTTCAGCAGACACCTGGTTTGGCATCAAAGGAGTAAGTGGAAGTCTTGTAAAACGAGAAACCAGTCCAAACATCTGGCCCCTTCCCTTGGAAGAATAAAGCAAGCAGAACCTAAACTTGAGCTGCTTTTGTTTGACTTTGTGCCTATTCTCCTGCACCTTCTCTCCTCCTAGTACAACTATCAAGCCAGAGCCAAATGCATTCACAAAGCGTGGGCAAGTCTCCTCAAGACCATGGTTGTTGGTTTGGTTGGGTGTTTGGTTTTGGTTTCTTTTGGATTGTTTTTTGGTTGGGTTTGGTTTTGGTTTTTTTTGTGGTTGTTCCTGTTGCTTTTTTTGTTTGGTTGGTTGATCAGTTTGTTTTGCCTTTTTAAAGTGTTGGTTGGTTCGTTTGTGCTGGTTGAGATTTGCTCTTTTCAGACGGGAGGGAAAAGTGCCAATACAATCAAAGGCTCCTCCAACACTAATGCATTCACTGGCAGTACATCGGATGGGTCCCTACCTGTGACTGCACGTTGGCTCCAACCTGGGCCCCTTGGTAAGAATCCCCATTGAGAGACTGCACGCTCATGAATAAATCTCCAGAGTTTGACATGTTAAAAGAACTGGAAGAACCTGGAAAGGAAAGAGTGAGGCACCTGAATCACAGAAAGGAAAAAGATCCACCCCATGACTCTCAGCCAAGAGGAAGGAACAACATGCAAAGCAACCACAAAAACAAAACACACAGGTTAGTAGTATGAAGAACAGAGCAAGCAAAAAAAGGATGCACTCTTGAGGTTATTCAAAGCCACATGGTACAGCTCAATGCCAAGAACATTCTTCAACAGCTCCTCAGCTGGAGGAAGGATTCTTCATGCTTTTGACTGAGACAAACAAAACACAGCCTGGAAGACTTGGACAGCATCAGAATCCTTCAGACAGCTCTGAAGGACCTCAGTTGTTGGAGGTGTGCACCTGGCAGACTGCACTGGAGACCAGAATTACACAGACAAGCCCCACTATTAAGAGCAGAAGCCTTAGCAGCAGGTGAACCAAGCCCATGCTGAGAAGCTCAGAACAGGGTGGGTAATTCTAGCCTGTGCTGCTCCCTGCAGGGTGAGACCTCCAGAACCCATCCAGCCCCACGGCTGGAGCTTTGGCTGGGCCACGGGGGGCTCTGCGAGGGAGGGGTGCATGGGACATCAGGAACCCATCACTGGTGGGAACTGCAGAGCACCAGGAGCAAAGGCTCACAAAAACATGTAGGCACCTGGGTTAGATTCCCAGTGCCCATCACACTGGCAAAAGTCTTTCATTGTGATGGCCCGTGAGAGAACACAAGAGTGTCACAGCCCTCCTGGGCCAGCTGCCCAGAAGAATAAGCTTTGTATGCAAATTCCCCACTGCATGCACAGTCGTCAATGTTACACTAAAAAAATTACAACAGTGAAGACAACTGGGTGGGATCAGGATAAAAAATGAAAAGAAAAAATAAATCCCGCCTTTGCAGAAATAAAGTTTTATGCTTCCAGCTTTGAGATAGCTGAGCACCTCAACCATTGAACAGAAGAAACAAATCCATCATGTAACTGGAAGGCAGGGAAGGCAGCAAGGGGTTAAAAATAAATAAAAAGGTTTATGGGATTATTTCAGAATTTATTGTGCAGATCAGCGCATTAAGTGTGAGACAGCTCAACGTGCAAGGTTTAGTTATACATGACGTTAGCCTTGGAAAGGAGAGATTCCGGGGCCCAGGTCAGCTACGCTTTCAGCTCCAGTCCCAAATATACTCTCATCATCTACACTGCCATTTCCAGCCTGGAAGACTGGCAACCACAGTCCTGGTGGAATTGCCCAACTATGGCTCATGTGTATGCTCTGAGAAATGCCTGGCAAACCCCCTCCCTTTGCCAGAGAGGGAAGAAACGCTAGACAGAACCCAGCTGTGCCCTGGAGGTGGACCAGGAAGGTTCCTCAGGAGGAAGCCACCTCTGACAAAGGTCAGGGAGCAGGTGGGAGGTCTATGCTGGAGACTTCATGTTCACTACATTCTCTGCTGCTCTCTTAGTGACTGGCTCTTCTGTCAGGTGCTGGCAATTCTCAGAATCAAAGGAAAGCAGAAACATCGCTGCTAGATACAACACCTAAGACAGTCAAGAGAAAGACTCGTTTTGAGCACAGTGAGTCTTAGATCAGGACCCTCCCACTGGTGCCTGAAAAGAGCAAAGCCAGGAATAGCTCATTGTTTGTGCTCACTGTCAACCTGCCCAACCTATTCCAGAGAGCAATCCCACAGCGCTGTGTAAAATAACCGGGACTAGTCAGGAGGCAGCTGTAACCATCACCTCCTCTGCTCGGCTGGCAAAGGGTTCCTGTCACTTCCCAACCTCTCAGGATACTTGCTGTTTTAAAGGCAAAAAACCTAGAGAAATGAGCTGGCAGACTGGGGACAGCCCACCTTGACAGTGCTCAACTTCAAGTGCGAAGATAGGCACGTTTCACACACACAAAGATGCTTCCGACCCCATTTTCTGAGTGATTGCCTTTACCACCTTAATAAAAGCACAGGGTAGTAACACAGCTTTGTACTCCCACAGTGGCTGAGAACCAAAAGTTGCTGCAGCTACCGCTCATAAGAAGCAGAGAATATTCTTTCTTTTGAGGTGAGCAGAAATCTTTGAGATCAAACAAATAATCAGTGGCAGAGCTGGAAAGAGGACTCTGCAATCTCTAAGCACCTGACATGGCACTGCTATTGCTCTGCTGCCAGCTGAGCAACATTTCATCCCACCTTCCCCTATCAAAAGAAAATTATAACAACAATAACAAATAAAAATGCCATAAACTTAACTGATATTTTATTGAAACTTAACAAACCTGGCCATAAAATTGAGACTGGGAGGGAGGAAATAAAAATAAACAAACAGCACAAACTCTAGTTCTGAAGAGCAACGTTGTCTCGGAAATGATGAGGAGTGCCGGAAATGTCACTTACAAGATATACACTGCTATTGGCAAGGGGTATTTTTACAATATATGTGCATATCTAAACGGTAAATATGTCTTGGTGCTGATGTGGATACAGAGATAAATATGCGCATACCAATGGCCCTGCACGTACGGATGCATTTGGATCAGAGCCGTAATTGCAGAGCCCTCTGCGCCGCCGCGCTGCTGCTTCAGCACTTGGCTGTCTGCGCACTCATCACGCCTGAAAATTACGATGGCCCAAAGCCTCAGAGACACGGCTAAGAGGAGCTGGTGCACCCGGCTGGGAGAGGGGGCAGCAATGTGAAGAGCCCTGAAAATTAAGACTCAGATATCCTCCACAGAGATAAGATCCAGGAATACAAGTTGAATCTTTCTACTAGAGGAGGCTCCATCATAAATCTAATCTGTCCCTCTGAAACACTCTTTTCCTGAATGCACCACAGGCCTTTGGCGGTTGTAATTTGGTCTGAGACTCCCCAGGAGTGGAGAGGTGATGAATGAGAGAAGTTCATCTTTTGAGCTTGTGAACGCAGGAGGAAAGGGCTCTGATCTTGACATGGAAGTCCCTGGAATTATTGTGTGTTGAGAAAAAAACCTACCAGAAAACTCAAGACTTGTAGCAGTGTGGAAGAGTCGTTCATCTTCAGCATCCAGACATCTTTTCAAACCCAAGACCTATCCCCCCTGTTCCTTGGTGCTGAGTTTCTATCAGCACCAGCTTCAGAAAGTGCTGGAAATGTCTGAGCAGGCTATGTCAAATCCTGCCCTGGGTAAAAGCCTATATCAAAACAATGCCTGCTGAAAAATTTCTTCCACCCCTAACACCTCTGATGAGCAAAGCCCATTTCAATTTTGCCTCCAATTCAACCATCTTCACAAATTTGACTCCTGGTATTTCTTGCACCACTCTTCCAGCTCTTCAGAGAGCTGCTTCTCCAGCTTCTCTGATGTCTTCTGTGTACTGACAGTTCTTCCACCTCCAATTTTCCAGGACCTCTAATAAGTACTTTTCTCTAAAGTATCTGGCAATTCAAATGGTACCAAGAATAAACAAGGTAATGGTGTTCATTGGAGCTGAAATCAAGCAATCCTCATCTACTGCTTCCTCATACCACCTACCACCAACAAGAGAGATCCAGCACACTGAATCTCTCAAGTGGCTTTGGTCATGTCTACAAGATTCCTAGTCGAAGTCAAAAACAATGACATACATGCATTGAGAGCACAGGATTTATGTCTCCTGTGACTTTTTGTGGTGCCTCCAGCATGGCCAAAAATGAGGCAAGAATGTGGTGATGGACCATGCTGCTCCTTAGCTGGACAAAGCCACAAAGCAGGTCTAAAACCCAGGGATGATCCAGCAGGACATTGGTTCTTTTTCACTTGCCAAACAACACTCAGGACAGTGAAATCACAACCAGAACAGTCTCTGCTGAAGCAGAGTCCTCTCCAGTAATGTGTTCTGGACACAAGTGGAGGAAGGCAGAGAAGATACTTGTGCCTGATGAAGTACATTTCCAGACAGCAGTTTCACAATAAGATTTTTACAAAACAAAAAGGTGAGCAGGAAAAAAAACCAGCTCAGGACTCTTTTGGCTGCTCTGCATTCAAGATTTCACTGGATGCCATTGCCTGCGTGTGGCCCTTGAGGACTCTGGTTGGCAAAAGGGTCTGCCCACATAAAATAGCTTTCATTTGCCATGTGGTTTTTGTGCTGAGATTGTCCAGACAATCAAAGTGAGAATGGGGAGTTGTTAGCCCAAATGAGCTAGACATCTCAGCTTATTTGAACATCTGGCTGATAAAGCCCAACTGCATGTATTTCGGATGAAAAGGTGTTTGACATTCAGGCCTGGGTGACTGAGGATGGGGGACCCTGCTCTGAACGTGCCAGATGGCCAGACAGATGCAATCCTTGCCCTTGTCAATGTGTGGCCAATCTCTTTGACTGACTGTAGCCATTCACCGATCTCCAGTAACATGGGCATCAGTGAGAGAACAGATGGGCCTGCGTAGCCACAGCAGAAATGAATTTAGCTCCTGTCCCATGTCCCACTGCATCCAGTTCCACCTCCTCTTCCAACATCACGGCCCTCCAGGGACTACACTGCTGGCCATTTCTTTTTCATGACCTGTCCTCTGCTTACTTTCTTTCCAGATGCCCTATAATGTATTTAAACCAGAAGGTCCTACAAATTCCCGGAAAATCCTATCTTTTTTCAGGCTACTTCCTCACCAAAGTCTCAGCCAATGATTTGGGAACAGAAAGAAGTCCATGGTGTAAAAGGAGAGGCATCAGCCATCTTAGTTCTTCACCTCTTCATCCACTTCCATGCTCCTCCCTCGGGAATTCAGCACATCTGGTGGCTCACAGTCCTGGACACCACTGTCCAAATCTTTTTCAGACAGGTATTTCAGACCTAGCATGTACAGGTGTGCTTCTTGCTGCTAGGACCAACAGGACAACCTGAAGCAGGGGCAATCACATGGCTCCAGATGTCCTCAGGACGTGTCTTTGTCCCAAAATGTGACAATGAAGGGATGCTTGACTGAGCTGTTACATCTGCGTGGTTCATCTGGAAGGATCTCAACTGTCAGGAAATGAAAATCTCACACGATTCCAGCTTCTTCTCAGGAGAGGACCTACAAGGACACCCAAAACCACTATTTCTGCAAGCTGACCCAGAGCAACTGGGGCCTCCGCACTGCTCTGCCACTGTTGCAGCATTACAGGCAGGGTGTGGGATCTGGGCCAGGTTACGAACACTTTATTTCTAAGCAAAAGGAAGATCTCTGTGGCCTGCGAGCTCCCCTTGCACTGCTTTAGCACTGCTGACACTTCAGGCACGTGAAAAGAGGTCAATGACTCCAGACTGCAGACAAGTGAGCCACAAAGAAGACCCAGGAGCTCAAGTTTTCCCTGTTAATAACAGGACTGTTTGTCCTTTCTTGAAAGTGCAGTGTTATCCAGGGATTATCTCAGCTGTTTACTGCAGGGCACTGGCCAATTTATCTCTGAAACAACCGTGTTACTGCCTGTGGGGAAGGCAGGGAAACAGCCTTGCTCTGGAGCACTATTTAACGGGTCAGGCACTGAGGAAATGCTTATTCTCCTATGTGCAGCCCAGATCCAAACCCACTCTGCAATCTGAAGCCATTCCCTTGCTATTCCAGACCTTTGGATCTGCTTCCAGTCGAAGAAAGAGGAAAAGAAGGAAAGCTGTGTCTCTGGTCCAAGAAGATGTGGGCTGCAGGACACCATCACAGGCAGCAGGCCTCTCCCCCAACACACACAATTCTGCCCTCTCCAGCAGAATTCCCTCCGGCCTTTTCTACAGGGGGTTTTAACATCAGGAGGCCTCAAGTGACCAGGTATTTTGTGTGAACTCTTTGGAAAGAATGACATTTTTGAAACTGCAGTTAAATCGTCAGCAGTTGAGAGAATGGAAGGGGAACAAAAATCCCCAAACCAAAAAGAATCAAACAAAACTCCGGCAAACTGTCTTTACAGAGCTCTGCTGCATCCACCTAAGCCCTCAGAGCAGCTGAGGCAGAGTAGGCAGCCCTGGGCAAGATGGAGGTGGGAGAGATTGTCCCAGCAGTCCTTCTGACCCGCAACGTTTCTGTGCTCACTGGCTCTGGAGGCAGACCATTAGCAAGTACCATGTCCCCTGGAAATTAAGGAGTTGTGTGCAGGGACTTCACTGCCCAACTGAATAAGCCTTCTACTACTTGCCCAGTCCAAGCAACCCATGGGAGTTGCAAAGTGTGGAAGAGCTCCCCAGCACAGAGTGATCAACTCCCACTTACACATTAGGTGGTGGGTAATAGACTGCATTTGCCTTGTTGGTGGGGGACTGGTTTGGGACACCAGCCAGAGACATGTCACTGCTTCCTCCCTTTGTCTGACCCCCAGCTCTCCAACTTCCACTCAAATCCTCCAGGGTGTTTCTGGAGTGTGATTCCTCTGATACTTGCAGAGGCAGGGGTGTGCTCACTACAGAAGCATGTCGTGATAGCAACCAGCATCTGCATGGTCTGCTTAACATGCTGCTGCCCACCATCTTTGCTCCCCTCCCGCCTCTTAGCAGTCTATCTGATACCACCAAGCACCACATCCCCGGGAAAGGGCACTGTGAGCCGACACCCAGCTCAAAGGCTCAAGAGTGGCACATTCCCACTCTTCTTCCTACTCCTAAAAAGAAAGCAGGCACACAGATATTTGCATGGATAATGAAGTACATGGCACCCATGAAGTTAATTTTTTTCCCCTCCTTGTAAACAAATCCCAATTTTCCATTGCTCTTGTATCCGCAGCCCCTGATCATTTTTGGGTCTGCCAACCTTGCAGTAGGCACCACACATGAACTAGGCATTGTTCTCTAGCAGAGGAGTTAAAATCTAGGCAAAGTGCTCTGTGCCTTTGACTCTCAAAACAAACAAATGGAAACCACAGCACATGGGAAGGAAAGGGGGAAAGGGAAGGGAAGGGAAGGACCCATGAATTTCTCTGGATTGCAGTAACACGAAGAGAAAATAAAATTCACACAGAGCACACTCTTGCAGGTGATCCAGACACTGTCATGTACGCAATCAAAGAGATAACCACAACAAAAAGAAATTCAAAGGATAAAAATTTACCCAAAACAACCCCCAAAATGGCATGAGCTAGAACATCTCAGAAATGCTGGGGTTTATCCATTAGGATCACGCAGCTTTCAGCCCCGGTGAAATAAAATCATTACACAACAACTTTTCTATTACTTTTTTTTCTCCCCTCAAAATGCAAGCAATCCCAGCAAGTTTTTGGATAATTTTTCTGGTTTTGTGTTTACCATCCATGCATATAACCCCCAGCATAGCACCACCAGTCACAAGGTCTGATCACATCCTTTTTTCCAACACAAACAGAACAGGGAAGGGGAAGAGAAAAAAAAAAAAAGAGAAAACGGGGAAAAAAGCAAAGAAAATAAAGTAACCCCCACAAGGCAACACCCCAAACCAAATCCATTTCCCTTTTTTATTTTTTTAAGACCACAAAAGGGAGCAAACCAGAACCAGAGAATAAAAGCTGAAATAACCAAAAGGAGAAAACAAGAGAGAGATTAGAGGGGGAGGGGAGAATGAACAAAAACCAAACACTAACAACCCAAAATAAAAGAAAAATAAAAACTAACCAGCTGAATTGGGAGTTGAGGGTGAGTTAGCCTGGCTTCCATGGGCTGACACATTGGTAGCCGTGACAGCCGTTTTGGCAGCATAAATATTGGCTTCCTCTTGAAATTTACCTATGTTCTTCTTGTACCGGATTCTCTTATTTCCAAACCAGTTTGATACCTAGAGTGAGTTCAAGAGAAGACAAGGATGTTAAGGTTTCAGCTCTGCCAAGTGCACCTGGGTGAGGAAGGTAGATTAGTTCAGGTTAAGCAGTGCAGATTCTTACTCCCCTCCCAGTTTTCCTAGGCACGGAAGGAAGCACCTTTCACACGTGTGCCACACCAAGCCCAGGAAAGGTGATGGGACCCCCTTAGGGGCACTGGGTTTGTGTGGATGTATCTGGTTCTGCTACAGATGGGATGTTCCACAAGAACCACTAGACCCACCCCAAAAAAATCCAAGACGGATTCAAAAAAACATGACAAAGTCAAATGGCCCCGAAATTGCACAATTTGAGTACAGGTGTGTATCATTTTTATTTGCCTCCTCCTCAGTATCACTTTGATGGTACAGATGCCCTGATTACCAGCACGGCTTTGAGGGAGAACATCAGAGAATTGACTGGGGCCTGGCTGACACACAAAATTTCCTCAGTATCACCGAAGCTCTCTTTTGACCCATCTGAGGGGAATCAGGGCACAAAGCCAGAAGTAGATGCTCTTCATCTGGCTGAGCTTGACTTTGCAAGGTTTAGTATGAGCCCCTGCCTGAACCAGGAACTTCAGGGGAAGGATGGAGAGGGAGCACAGGACTTGTCCTAAAACCTAACTTTGGCCCTAGGAAAGAAGCGTGTGCCTTGGGAAGGGGTGGGAGATGTTTCCACTGTGTTTGCCCAGAGACATGCTGATGATATTCCTGTTCACTTTTGGGCACTATCTCACACTGAACTGTTTCAGAGAAGACATGGGAAGGATTCAACCCTACAGCGTGGGAAGCAGCTTTCAGCTTCTTCTTCATCAACACTGAACACAAGAGAATCAGGGTAATGTCTTCCTATGTGCAGGTCTCTAAGCAGAAGACAACTTCCAGCCACTACTGACTTTGTTCGAGAGAACTTATCAGGATAAAAGGACAAGGCAAACGAGGAGGATGCTGCAACTCTCCAGAAAAGCTCCAACACTTCTAAAATTGCTTGGAGATGTGATTTTGAGCTAGCAAGACCAACCCATTTGGTGAGATTACAAGGACATTCTCCCTTGGCTTTCTGGTGAGCAAGTACCTCAGTGCTCCCTCTTTCAAATAAACTGAGCAAGTGCCAAAGACACGGAAGACAATAATGGATGTTCATCCTTTGAAGCCCATGATTTTTTCCTTAGCTTAGGGAAATTGTTTGGGCTTGGGTGTTGATACCGGAAACCCATAAGCTTTTATTCCTGTGATGCTTTCTATCTGCAGTGCTATTAGAGTATTCAGCAGCTTCCACACAGAAGCGGAATCCACCAGTTTAACGGCTACTGAGCTGCAGGTATCCAACCCTGCAGAGCAGCAAAAAGAAAATATAACCTGCAGAGCCTCAGATCAGCACCCAACCCAGATCTAGGAGCAAACATTTTGATAGCACCAGGAGCTGGTGCTGTTGGTAAGGAGTTCCATTTTACCTCTTGGTCCAGCTTTCTCACTAATGACAATGTGCTTCTTCATGATCTTTCCATGTGGACATCTCCCTATGACTGCTTTTCTGGCTTCAAATCCTGGGTGAACTCTGAGCACCATAGGGCAGGAGGCTGGAATATACAGCCACCAAAACCTATCTGCACTTTAAAATTTGTAAATAACCTGCCTAATCTGGTCAGACTCTGAGTTCAGATCAACTCTCTCATGACTTGCACATGTTCCCACTTAGTCTTAGCAAAACCAGACCTGGATGTGTTTGTTTCTACCTTATTTGGATGAAGAAGGGAGGCAGATCCTGGAGACAAGCACAAAGCAGCCTTGATACAGCATGGTCAAAAACACATCCTAAGTGCAGCATTTCTCCTGGGCATTTTGTCTTTTTGAGGGAGAAGTTGTAAGTGCGAACAGATGAATTAGAAGTGAGAGGGGAAGCATCAGGACAGCTGGAGCTTTACTTAAACCAGTATGTGCTGTCTCTTGTAGGTAACTCTGGGAAGAAGCAACATTTGGGTCTTCCAGCCCAGGGGAGGCAACCAGAGTCACTCAGCAGGCACTCGACACGGTGATGACACTTACCCTTGGATGCTGCTGCTCCTGCTGAAGGCAGACACGCACCCACAAGGACGCCAGATGCTACTCTCGTCTGCAGTTTACTCAAGTGATGAGCAGGCATGTGCCTGGGGCTGGGAAGCAGCCCAAGACAGGGAATGCCATGGGAGCCTACAGGGACCGCTGAGCTCATGTTAGGACAAGACAACCAGAGGCCACACGGATTGGCTCTCAATCATACAGCTTGCTCCAAAAAGAAAGGAAATAAAGAAGGGCAGGCCTGAGCAATGTCTGGCTGAGCACTTCAAGGGCTGACTGCGCTCCTCACAAAACACAGCAGCCTCCAGGTCAAAGCTACAGACTTGAGGAACTATGTGTCTCCCTTGAACATATGGAAATAATTCTTTTTGTCTTTACTGACCACCACGTTTTAAGGGATATGCAAGTCAGGGAGATGTCAAGTTCTGCAGCACAAGGGTAATGACTGAGAGAAATTACCCTGAGAAATCCCACCCTCATTGAGCACAAACTGTTAACAGTTACACCCAGATCCTTCCCACCAGGACTTGTCCGTTCTATCTTATCAAGCAAAACCTGCACAGCTCTTCCTACTGCTTTTAATCCCTTGAAGAATGGACTTTCAGACCAAACAAGCTCTTCTTGCAGACCAGGCCAGCACTAATTCCTTGAGGAGACTCTGCCTTTCTGGGTGCTGCCACATCATTTCTGTGTTGTCAACACCTTGGCTTCACACACAGCCATCACCCCATGGAGCCTTTGTATCTCCTAAATCCTCTCTCAGACTTTCTTTTTTCACCCTTGACTTCAGTCTGCAAGTGCCATCCGCACTCCCATCCACTCTCACTAACTTCCACTAAACTGATTTAATAATTAAATGCTCAACACTGGACATGACCGACTTGTCTGAGATCTGGAATACCCTTCACCCTGAAATTTCCCTCTAGTCCAGGCTTTGAGCTCTCTCACCTGTGAGACTGTGATGCCACATTTCTTGGCTAGCTCTTCTTTGGCTTCCTCACTGGGGTAAGGGTTGCTGAGATGGGAATAGAAATACTCATTCAGGATTTCCGTGGCTTGCTTGTTGAAGTTTCGTCTCTTCCGCCTTCACGTGAAGGAAGAATGGGAAATAGAAGGAAAAGGAAAGGGAATGAGCACCAGGGATCCAGAGAGAGAATGCAATTGTAGATACTCTTAAATTTCCCACTTTCCTCCCTCCCCCCTCTGCTTCTCTGAGCATGGAGTGCAAGACTCATGGCCAGGAAGCTTCTTATCTGGCCCTTGCTGGTGACTTCTCTTTCAGCACCTTCCAAAGCAAGCAAGTCTCCATCTCAAATTTATCACTGCATCCTCCAGCTCACAGAAGAGTCTGAAACTGGCATCCAGCTCCTCCACCTGGGAAGGTGACTCCTGACACCTGGCTGTCGTGGCCAAAGACATCAGTGCTATTCTGCAAAGCTTTGTGCTGAGGAAGCAGAGCTGGATATATCCTTGGGGAATTCTGTTACACCTAGGCATTACTACCTGTCTGCCATCTCGTTCCTTGTACCCCTAGTGTAGCTGCCTCTCCTCCCCATTGCAAGCTACAGCCCAAGCTGCAGTCTGCACCTAACCAGCTTGGGAAATGAAATAATTATATAGCAAATTGAAAATCTGGGGCAATAAAAACAGTGGGAAAAGAATGGGAATCTAGGGGGGGACAGGATGGCCTGGAGGATAAACCTTCATCCCTAACTGAAGTGCAGGTTTTCACCACAGAGGTTTGTTGCAATATGCCACAGAATTTCCTTCTGCTGCAGCAAAACCAGGATGTGCAATTCTCAGGGTACTGTTGGGAGCCTCCCTGAGACAGAGGCTGGATGGCTTGAATTACAGTCCCCTCCCCTGCTGAGCCACAGACAACTAAGGGATAAGGAAGGCAAAAAACCCCTCCAGCTCAAGACTGAGAGACATGGCCCTTCAGCTGGCCCTCAATTTACTTCAGAACCAACAAACCTGACCAACAAACCTCCCAGACCCAAACAATACTGCATGGTGGGTAGGTGGATAGGTTTGGTGGGACGGACTCACCGTGCGTCCAGAAATCGCGAGCGCAGGATCATGACGGCTTCACACGTGCTCTGCTTCAGCTGCATCTGGATGGAGCTGAACTTGCGGTGGATGATGCTCACCATCCGCTCAATCTCCTTGGGCGAGATGGGCCGGGTCCGGCTCTGCTCGCGCAGCAGGTTCATCACATGGGTGGTGAACTCGTTGCATGCCTGGGATGGCAAGAAAAGCAAAAGAAACCCCAGGATGGGAAGGTCATTCGATGGTGTCAAGGACAGGACAGATGCAGTGTGGCTATGGAAGGAGATGTGAGTGGAGGCCTCATCGGCTGGGGTTTTTCAGAGCAGGCTCAGAGCAAGAATGTGCTGGTGCTCAAGGAAAGGAGAAATTTCTCTGATCTGCCAAGCACAGGGCACGAGAGACTCCCAACAAACATGCTGGGAAAGGCAGGAGCACATTTCTTTGCTCCCAAGGGGGATCATGGATGGAGCTGGGGCAGGTGAAGCCCTAGAATTCATGTAAAGCATGAAGAAGTCCCAGCCAATGTTTTTCTGATTGGAACTGGAGGAGCTATAGATTTATCTGAGGAGGACCATGAACCTCTTGACCCACTGCCCCTCCCCCTATAGCCCCACCACGTGTCCTGCAGAGCCCCTTGTGCTTCACAGGAGCAGCTCTCAGAGAGACAAGGCCCTGCTCTGTGCTCTTGGCACACCAGGTAA
The DNA here is from genome assembly GCA_013397975.1 of Machaerirhynchus nigripectus. Classification (NCBI taxonomy): domain Eukaryota; kingdom Metazoa; phylum Chordata; class Aves; order Passeriformes; family Dicruridae; genus Machaerirhynchus; species Machaerirhynchus nigripectus. The sequence continues at coordinate 39,323 of VZRQ01007208.1, forward strand.
GAAGTAAATAACGATAATAATTAAAGCCTGAATGAGGCAGGAGCCCTGACAAATAAGGGCAAGCAGGTAACAATCCCAATTAGTTTGCTGCTGGCACAGCACTGTCTGGGTGCTCCTGCTGTCCCCATGTTGTGCTGTGAGGACAGGGCAGCAAGAGGAGCCAGGGGACAAGGGAGGGATTTTGAGGCCAGATGAAGGACACTTCAGTGTCCTCTCCTTCATCCCCATGAGCACCGCACTGGCATGATGGGATCCTCTGACTCCCAGAGGCAAGCCCCAAAAACCAGGTTGAGAGCAGCACTTGGACAGTGATGGCTGGAGAAGCCTTTGGTGCTCCTGGGATGTGGGTGGCTGCTCTGGGGACAGTGTCCCCAGTTCCCACCCCATGATGGGGAAAAGGGGCTGGCAGGGGAAAGAAACACTGGATTTGTGGACTGGTGACATGGGCTTGACTCACTATTGTCTTACTCCACCCTTCCAAGCTGAATTCCACCATGGCTCAGACCCAACAAGGAGACATCCCCAAGGCCAGCAGAGCCCCTCCAACTGCCCATCCCCAGCTCCAGCTGCTGACTCCCATTTCCTGGGGTGAGTGCCAGCTATGAGAGCCCTCAACTGGGCATCTCTTTGCTCCCAGACACCCCAGCAATTTCAGATCATCTCCTCTTGGCATGAAATAAAGAGCATTAAAGGCCAAATCGCCACTGAGTGCTGTGCTGACCCAGCAGCAGCCAGACTGAGAAGCCAGGGGCTGAGCACTCAACAGTGGGATTGGAGAGAGTGGGATGGAGGTGGAAGAACTCTGAGCCCTGGTCTTGCAGGACTGTGGGTGATGGTACCAGAGATGTGGACCAGGATAGCCACTTGCAAAGCAACTCAGTGGCAAAACCAAACTCTCTAAGTGGGCCATGAGAAGGAAAGATATGGCCTGTCCCACTCTCTGGGCCTGGTTAAAGGCTTCTCTCACCTAGTGTCTCTTTGGGGAGCAAAAGCAAAGCAAAAACAGAATCAGAACACTGAACAAACAGAACTCCTGCCCAAGGGGAGGAAGAAGCAGAAGGTCCTTCCCTGAAGCCTGTCCCTGTCTGTGCCAACGTCTCTCCTTGGACTTAGGTAGTAGAGGACATGAGGTCTCTCTACCCCCATTCAGCCTGGGGCCTGAAAGAGCCCTGATGTGCTCCCCACTCCCACCCATGTGAGATGGCTGAGGCTCCTCCCTGCCTCAAGGGAGTGACAGCAAGGGCTGAGAAGAGCCACCAAAGGTCATCCTCCCGACCAGCCCTCTGCCTGTTCCCTGCCTCCCCTAGGGCTCTGCCAAAATGCCTTTCATGGCATGACTGTGCTTGGCTGCTCCAACTCCAGAGCCCTGCCTGGCCACCCTAACTTCAGCTTGAACCCAGGGTCACCCTTCCCTCAGCTTGGCCAACGTGGCCATGGAGGTGAGACATCCCCCAGCCCCACCACTCATCCAATTAGCCAGATAAAATGGAGGCTTTTACTGGCTCTAAACCAGAGACCTGAAAGCCTGCCTGGCCCCTGGCAGCGGAGCCTGTCCTGCACCCAAAGAGGTGATGCCTTCTTGCTCACATCCATAAACCACAACCTTGGGGTAGAAACCACAAGCGCAAGGTGCACAGGGGCCAAGGGAGGTCTGCAAAACATCTGGAAGCACTTGAAAGGAACTGGTTTTGAGTGTTGACCTGCAAAGCTCTTCATGGAATTGTCAGTGTTACCAATAGGCGTGTTTACGACCCAAGCAGTTTTTCTTTTTGAAGAGTAATTTACTGCAAGGAAAAAGATTTTTTTTTTTCCTGGAAAAAGAGCTTTTCAAGCAGAAAATATATTCAAGGAAGATTTTGATTCAAGTCTTGCTTGGAAAGCTGTCATCACGGAGGCCAGCACATCAGAGAGGCCTCCTCCTTCATAGGGCCAATTTTGGGCAAGATATCAAGGAAGGAATGAAAAGTGAAAATCCAAGGGGCAACTCATGCTGAGCCTATTCTCACACCACATCCCAGCATAAACCCCCAACCCTCCCAACCCGGAAAGACCATGTTCTTGCTCCAATACTCAGTTGCCTTTGCCCATACACTCCTAACAATAGATGTCAGTAGTGATCCAGGCTGTGCAGATCCACACCACCATTCCAGCACCAGCTCTCCCCCTCTCGCTGCTGCTCCCACCACACCATGAGCATCGGACCTCCGCCATGAAGGAGCCTGTTACCTGCTCGTACTTCTCCAACTCCGTGTGGTAGATCTGTCGGATCTGGGAGAGTTTGGCTCTGTAGTCAGAGTGCTCCACCGAGTTGTCGGAGCCAGCTCCTCCGGATGCAGCGGCGGCGGCGGCAGCGGCAGCCGAGCCCCCTCCTTTTTCGGGGCCCGCCACCCCCTCGGCCAGGAGCATGTTGTCTAACCTCATCAGCTGGGGGTCCGTGGGCTCCTCCTCTTGCGCCCCCCGGATGCTCAGCACTGCAGGAGACACAACGGGCAGAGGAAAGCCTGAGTCACACCTGGGGCTTAAAGCAGGGAAGCTCATCCCAAGTTGGACTGACCCCATCAGGAGGGGTTTTCTTCCTTCCCAACAGGTACCCCAACAGGCAGTCTGCATCCTGATGCTCCAAGTACTCATCATCAAGTGCAGTTACTTGGCTCACCTCATCCCCTCCTTCCCACAGGACAGAAGTAGGGCAGAACTGGCAGTGAGCTCACCACAGAGCTAACCCAGAAAGCCACACTTTCTGCTCAAACAAGCAGCAAAACTCGTAGCAACAGCAACCAAAAAACCAATAAATGTACCCATTTTTGCTGCCAGAAGTGATAGGGACCATATCCCGACTCAAGCATGATATGGGAACGTGGAAGTCTCTAGCCCTGATCTCATCTTGCTCAGGGGTCCTCTCATGTCACCCAACATGTCATTTACATCAACCCCAGATGGCAGAGAAAGACACACAGAGCCCAGGGCAACTGTGCCTTGGTTTCCACATCTTGAAATACGGACTATGGAGAGGGCTTGAAGTCTATGCTTTTAGCCATGCACTGGGAACATATGCAAAAAAAAGTACGAAATAAATTTTATTCTTGGAAAAATGCCTTTTCTTTAGGAATCCAGTTGTTCCACTGATGTCTAAACCATGCTGAGAAAAGGAGCAACAATAAATTAATCCTCCCAGAATGATTTTTCAAAAAGAGAATCTTCCTCCCATCTTTGTGCTCCCTGCCTAAATAACTGCTCCAAGTAGAAGTTCTCCTGTGAGGGCTTTCCTTGAAAAACAACATGGGAGCATCCCAACCGCTTGGGATGTCCCATATCTGAAAAATGGAGGTGCTCTATGTGCTCCCCCCATGTCCCCCCCATGGTCTGTGTTCAAACACTAAATGATAACGTGAGATTTCCACATACACACACGCACAGCTGCGTAATAAATGACATAAATATAATAAATCCTTGAAGAGTGAATTAAAAAGGCATTTCCTAAGGGTAAACAATTGTATTTCCCCATCTCATTTGGCACAGGAGCTCTGAGCACACACACCCCACGAGCACACGCTCTTTGCACATCCAGAGCTGGGAAATGTTGCATGGATTTTGATACAGCTGTGCCCACCGACACCTGAGATGAATTTGACCCCCCACCCCAATCCACGGCACAAACAAGAGCAAGTGATTATTCCTGTCATTTAAGATAGAAAAGCAGTGGAAGATCAGCTGGCAACAAGAAATAAAATCAGAGCAGCTAAAAAACCCCAGCAAGCACCAGGTATGGTCTTCCCCACTCTGCAATAACTTACAGATACAGCTCTTATCAGCATAAAATTGAAGTAAAAGACCCTGTTGAGACGTTTGGGTAAGACTAAAAAGGGCTTTTCTAAAAAGCCTCACAGCCTACTGAAATTACGATTTTCAGGGTATTTCATTCATTCATTTAATTTTATTTTATTCATACATTTGTATCATTTATTCATTCATGCATTTATTGGCAGTTTTGTGATTAAAATATGCACTGTCAACAAAGGTGGGAAGGTGGGCAGAAAAAAGCCCAAGAACAGTAAAACTGGTACTAACAATAAATAATTCCATGCTAGGAAGGATCATTTCTGTATGGAAGAATGAAGGCAGAGTGCCAAATTTGAAGTTGAGCCCTCAGGAGACAGGACCAGCATCTTCCCCCACCACGGGAGGCTTCCCGTGGCACCCAAACACAATAAATAGATCCAAGGGGAGAAGACTGATTTTGTCAAGAAAACGGTTTGGAGTCTGTGGTCCACAAACTGAAATATGAGGCAAAAATAGCCAAATTCCTCAAAAAGAGAAGAGGAAAGTTGATAGGCTGCAGCAGGGAGAGAGACTTGCCATGAAAATAAAGAGAATAAATTCCTATTCTTCCACTACAAAAAAAAAACAACCCAAAACAAAAAACAAACAAACAAACAAAAAAAAAAACCCAAACAACAACAACAACAACAAAAAAAAAAAAAAAAAAACCCCAACAAATCCCAGTCAATTAAAGCACATCAAAAGCCCAAATACAAAAGGAAAGCAATGCAGGTTAAAAATAAAAAAAATTTAAAAACACCTCACATAAACAAATCAAAAGCGGAGTTGCCAAAACAGGCGCATCTGGATTTCAAAAGGGAAGTATTTTTAGATTAAAAATCTCAGGAATCATTGACCTGGCAGGTAGGCACGAGTGATTAATTAGTTTATGTTTAGAGAGCTGCTTCCTGATGAAAAGTGCTGTATATTCCCAGGAGCTTTATTCCTGTGCCACATGCACAGACCAGCACCCACTGGGTGGGTGCATTCCCAGCATCTGATGGAGGAATGTGTCTCCCACTGTACAGACCTGAACCCAGCCCAGGACTGCACAGAGCCAGCCTGGGCTTGGCTGTTCACTCAGAACAAGGCATGGGAGTAAATAAATGCAAAGGCTGATGTGTCTAAGCAGGACTGATGCTGCTTATTTATCCCTGAAAGGCTGTGCTCAGCTGAGGAGAAGACAAAATGATTATTTCAAAGCTCCTTTTTTATCTTCCCAGTGCTGGTCCCAGCTCCAACACACCTCCACCCAGCATGCCTGCAATATTGGGTTCCTTGGCAGCTCCAACCCTCCAAACTGCCCCCTGTGTTGGGATGAGGCTCTGCTGGCAGTGGGGTTTGGGATGAGCTGGAACAGGCAGCACCCAACCTGTAGTGCCTGGGCAGCCGATAGTAAAAGAACCCTGCTCTCCCACCAAATTAAAACAGAATAAATGAAGCAGAATGATCCCTCAGTGGTCCAAGGGGCTACAGGCATGTAGGCATCCAGGCATCCCCAGGACCCCCCATTTGCTGCGCCTGATTAAATAAAGGGGAGGAAAAAGGAAGAAGAAAAAGAAAGATAGTGACTGGCAGCCTGGGGGAGGAAAATTCCTGCAAGACTTTCTGTCCTCGGCTGCTTTCCTGCTGGCTCGGCAGCCTCCAGAGCTGTGGCGCTTGCCACTAGGTGGTGCTCAGCCCCCGCCTTGGTCCCCTGCTGATCAAAATGCGTTTTCACTTTTAAGTATACACACACACACACACACACAGGCACACACAGACACACACAGACACACAGACACACACACACACACAGCACGCC
>VZRQ01007208.1:45057-57540 GCA_013397975.1 Machaerirhynchus nigripectus
CAAGAAAAAGTTATATATATATATATATATATATATGGGTTCATTCATTTACAAAGCAAACCCAAGGCACGTGGCCTATCCCCGCTTGCACTGCCCAGCTGGTCATGAAGCGGAGCCGAGGAGTGCACCTGTCACAGGGTCACCATCTCCGATGGCAGCAAGCAGCAGCAGCTGGGGACCATGGAGCCACCAGCCTGCAGTCCAGTCATGGTTGCCACCAGGGTCACAGAGACCCATTCTAGCAGCTGGAAAATGGCTCCCAGCTCACACACTTGCTCCTTCTCCGTCTTGAGGAAGGGATCAGAGCCACAAGGTTCAGAGGATATGGGCACATCCCAGGCCTGGGCTGCCTCTGTGGTGTGGCTCCAGTGCAGGACAGGGGAAGTGGTGGCAGTACTGACCTCAGAGAAGCAGGTGAGAAGACAAAGCCAAAACCAGCCCCTCAGCTCCTTGCCTGCCCTGCAATTCAGGGACACAGGATGGAAAAGTACCTTGAACCACCAAAGCTTCCAGATGCTCCAAGATGCTTCCCCACCAACATCTCCAAGGAGCACCTGCAGAGCAGCCAGCTCCATGCTCACATGAGATGTGCAGCCAGCACCCCACATGCCCGCACACCTTGACAGCTGTGCCTGGTGTCCCCTCAGGTCATGAAATCCGAGGTACAGCCAGGGTGGGGGGCACAGGGCGGGAGAAAGAGCCCTTGCTAGACACTTCTGGAACACACACCACTTGGGACAGCCTGGGGCTGTGAAGACTCCTAAGAAATCCACAAAGGAGGGTACCAAACTCCTCTGGTACTCCATGCCACCATCCCCTACCTTATTTACTCCATTTTCCTGCGAGCATTTTTCCAAAGGAATCTGAAAAGCATAGGGGCTGAGCACGCATCCAAGGCCATCCCGATATACTCCACTTAGCAACTCCTTCCTCCAAACTAGAGATGTGCAGGCAACACAGAACTACATCATGAAGGCAATCAGACATGCTGGGGGTGATTGCAGAAGCTTAGCAAGAGACTGTGGCTCAGCAGTGACAACAGCAAAGGACCTTCGAGCTCCATCTTTCTTCTAGAAAGGGCAATTTATCCTACCGTAGTCAGTGTCCTCAAGCTGAGAAGATGGGCGAAGCAGGGGGCTGTCTGAGCCAGAATCCCAGCATGGGATATACCCCCTCACAAGAGGATACAGGGTGGGTGGTAAGACATGATGCCAACCCAGGTTGTGCCAGTGAAGGAATGGGTCCCCCAGAGCCAGTGCAGGTCTTTCTCTGCTGACTTCAGAAGTCAAAAGCATGGTCCTGTGGAATTTCTGTGACTGCCTGGTTAAGATCCCCTCTGATGACACGAGCTGGCAGTTCCTTTGCAGCCCCATTTGCTGATGCTACCATCCAAGGGCTGGACCCAGTGGCTAGGCATTTAAACAAACCCACCCTACAAAGAAACCTGTTCAGTGGTTTTAATGAGTTCGAGAGGAGCTCTTGCCCTCCCGCCTGAGCTCGGCTGCTTCTGCATGGGTTTTCTCATGGTTGTTTCTGCCCATTTCCAACTGGCTGAATTGCCTTTCCAGGGGGACATTTTAAAGGAGAAGGAGATTTCAAGTAAATGACTGCAACTTATCGAAAATAATGTGCTACTTAGCATTGGAGACAAGCATCCTGGCAGGCAGAAATGGGAAGCAGTGCTGGAGCAGATGGGAGTTAATTACACTGTGATTTTTAGAAGGGTTTTCTTTCCTGCCTCCACTGTGCCTAAGATGTACTGGGAGGGGGGAACAACCCACCCAACAATGGAGTTTCAGGAGAGGCGGACAAACAATTCCTCTGCCAGGCTGTGAGGGGGCCTTTGGTGTGACTTTCTCATAGAGAAACCAGAGATGTCCACCACTGGTGGAGCACTTCTGGCTGCTCTCTCTGTCCTCTCGCACGGCCTCAAGTGGATGAGATGCCTCCTTCCCCACCAAGCCACTCATCTGCCCCAACAACACCCAACCCAGACACCAAGTTGTAGCTCAAATCCTTTCCTGGAACAGCAGCTGCCTGTGAGGGTGGTACAGACAAGACATGGCAGTTTCTCCCTGGGAACCCCAAAACTCCTGCACACACCCACGCAGTGCACAGCCCAGCTTTGAGACACACCTGGGACATCAGCGCTCTTCCAGTCTTTTATGATTAAGGATTAGTAACATTTGCTTGGGGAGACCCAACTTCAGGAGTCACATAAGCTCACTGGAAAACGTTTTCTTTGAACATATTTTTTTACAGCTCCAGGTCTAAACAACAGCCAGCAAACACAGGGACAGCTGTGACGCCAGCAAATGTCCCTCCTAACAAAACCAGTAACTAATCACCTTATTTTAAGCCTATCTCAATATTCTCTGGAGCCTGAGACTACATTTGTGAAGGCTGAGGATCACAAGCACTGAGCTTGGGACAATAATACTCCCACCTACCTTATGTTTGAGGACAATTACACATTCAGGGATTGCATCTTCCTCATATGCGTAGTTGCAAACCAAGTCAGGAGAACTGGGTTTTGCTTCCTTGGCTGATCCATGATGCCATAGGCTTGAGTTGCTCTTCCCAAACTTTCTCTGTGCAGCTAAGTCCCCAGACTACATGCACCTACCTAAACTCTTGGGTTTTTCTCCTATCCAAGTGTATTTGCAGCCTACTTTCTTCTGAAACAGCAAATCCGCCACACCAAGGAAAATCCAGTGTCTTGGATCATACCACAGAATCCTGGAATGGTTTAGGCTGGAAGAGATCTTAAAGATATCTCATTCCAACCCCCTGCTATGGGCTGGGACACCTTCCACTATCTACTATTGGTCCCGTCCAACCCAGCCTTGAACACTTCTAGGGATGGGGCACCCACAGCTTCTCTGGGCAATCTGTGCCAGGGCCTCACCACCCTCACAGTGCTCTCTTTAAACACAAAGTTGCCTTCAATACCCAATGCTCAGAAGAAATAAACTCTCAGAGTTTTGTGGAGGTTACTAGAGCACCCCTAGCTGGGTCTTCACACTGCCAGATCAAAGGTCCACATGACACAACAGAAATGCCTTCTTAGCAAAGCACACAGTGTCCACCCTAAATGGGAATCACAGTCTTCATAACAAAGGTGGAGCACTTCAATGTCAAGTAATCACAGGAGTTTTAAACCTTGGTTGAATATATTCACCATGTTTACGTAAAGCCACTGAGAAAATCAACATCAAAATGCAATTACCTATTTCCAACATAAACAGAAGCTGGAATTTCTAAATACACAGACACATGCCCTTCCAGGGAGCAGTAATTAAAAGAAGTTCATGTTTTTTTCTTACAATTGACTTTAATGTTCCCCTCCTCACTTCAACCTTTCCAAAACTTTCCAACAAATGGATGAACAGATTTTTGCTCAGATTTTCCAAAACAGGCTGCCATGAGATGAGGCATGGAAATATTCAGCTGGCAAAATGGTTTTTTGTGCACTTACTTACTTATTTATTTCCCAGCAAAAGGAGGAACTCTGTGAAACCAGTGGGCCATTTTTGCCACCAATTTTCACTGTCTAAGGCCATAAAACAAACCAAAAATCCCAGCAACAAATCAAGAGAGAGGCTTGTACCTATCAGCACTGCAAAGCCACCCTGGATCATCATAAATCCACCTCCTCCCCCAACGCAGGATTGTCCTTCAGGGCTCTTTGGAAACAAAGCAGAGAGATGCTTTTAAAGGTGGAGAAATGTTCCTGTAGTCCATAAACCTGTGATGAGATACTCCCACAGAGACAGGAGCAACAAGTCACATCAGTTCAGAGTAATGGTCCATGTTGCCCTAGAGGTCAGCTCCAGCCGTGGCCAACGAGCCCAACTGGAGACCCAACCAAGGCCATGACCAACAGAAGCAACAACAGAAGCATCGGATGCTCAGGGCAGCAGCACTTACTCCGGATTCCTCCCACCCATCACCAGTTTGGAAACTTGCATCACAACTCAAAATTCAGATCAATCAAAAATGCTTCCTGAATCAAAAATAAAATCTCCTCCCACTTCATTTTATCAATTTCCTCTCTCCCTCTCTCTCTCTTTCTTGTTGAAATAAAAAATTGGGTCAATTTCAAACGAATTAAACTGATTTAAAAATGTAACTTTGAAAACTAGTAACTTCTCATTTTCTGGGGTGGAAGCGTCCAAATTATTTGCTGAATCCAACACAAAATAAAAGAAAAAGGCTGCATTTCCCTCAAACCTTAACTTTGGGGTGTAGAAAACAGGAGAAGGGAATTTATCACATGCCAAAAAAGTTTCTCAGCTCCCAGCAGCAGCTCTGCATCACTTCAGGAGGATGCAGCCTGGATGTGCCATGGAAGCTGCAGAAGAGAGACACTTACTTCATAATGCTGGCAAAGAGTCTGCACCAGTTTTCTCCTAACCCCACCCCAAATGCCAAATGAGGTGCCAATAGTGAGTGAGGATCTGGCAGCAAAACAATCAAAAGATCTGGAAAATTATTACTAACATATTCTGTGGAAGAAATATCCCCCCCAAACTGGACAATGATCTCAAACAGCCGAAAAAATAGAGTACCATGTTGCTCTGATTACTGAAAACCAGATCCTCCATGACATGTGACTCCATGGGGAAACTGAATGAACACAGATGAGATCGTCTCTCCAGTCCTTCCCTGTATCCTGCTCCTGCTGACCAGTTTAGCTCATGGCTGGTTACTGAGCCTGGTTATAGAAACTTCTGACACTGGCCACACATGCCCAGTTACTGCTATGGTCAACTGAAACACTGTGGTTCAAATTTACATATTTTCTGTTTTTCTCTTTACAGTCCTAATGCCAAAACCCCTGTTTCCTCATGGATGTTTTGCTGCAGGCTGGTGGGCTTTGGCAGCAAGACTCCCAGCTGGAATTTTCAAAGCTGATATTCAGGGACAGACAGCACCTCTTGCATCACACACAAATAGTTGAGCAGAGCGTTTAGCAGGAGAAAGCAGGCTGGAAGTGCTTCCACACACTGAAGACAAGACAACCAGAGCCTAACACCCCACCAGGGGACAAACCACCTCCTCCCCTCCCACTCACAGCAGCTTCAAGCCTGCCTTTGCCATGTCCCACAAAGCACAAACCCCTAACAACTCCACCTAATTGAGGCCATCAGCTTCCCCCAGTAACACACTGCAAACAACCCATCACCCCAGAGCCAAACTCTGTGCTCAGAGAACTCAGCACTGTCTTACTGGCACACTCTGTCCTTGGAAGATGTTGGATGAATTTTGGCCATACACGGGTCCCCTCCCCATCCCACTGAGCACCTCACAAATCCCCAGGCTAGACTCACGGTATGGCCAGGAAGCAGGCTGATGCTGAGGAGAGATGCTGAAGCTGGCTGGAGCAATCCCACCCTTTTATCTCACAAAGCAGTTTTCCCTTTCCTAAACAGGGCAGGATTAGCAGGCTCCAGTCACAGCCTTGAATCATAATCAATCCATTATCTGCAAGGGCACACACCCAGTGCATCTCAGACTCTCCAGCTGCACTGACCACACCATAAGGGAGAGATGGTGCAAGGCACCCAGCCTCCTCCATCCCACCATGGTCAGGACCAACCTCCAGCTGCTCAGAGCAGCAGTGGCAGGAGTTAAAGGAGAGCAGATTGAGATTCAGCACTGCTCTGCTGCTGGGCCAGATTTGAGCAGAAGATACGACCCAGCTGACTGACTCCAGGCTGGCCTGGCTCAGGGGAGCAGTAGAAACCATGGAGAAAAGCTTCAGTCCCTCCAAGACAGCTTGTGCCAGGACTTCAACTTTTCCTGGTGGAGTTTGGGAGATGGACCCGAGTCCCCACTGGAGCACCAAGAGAACAAATGATCACTGAGGGACAGAGTAAGCCATGGTCCTTTCTCCAGGAAATGAAATGGTGCTCCTCATGCCTGGAGCCGCATTCCAGCCTGGAGCATGGCTTGGACTTGCGGCTAAGCCCTGCAGGAACAAATCAGCAAACAAAGGACGGGATTGCTCCCAGGTCAGGTCCAGCCATAAACCCCCTCCTCTGAACAGGGAGTTAGGCTGGGATCAGCTCAGTGCTTTGCATATGAATTCTCCATGCTGAAAAGAAATGGGTTCTTTGAATGAGCTGAATCTGTTAATGAGAAGCTGGGGCCTCCAGAACTCCTCTGAGGACAAGGGTCCCACTTCAATTGCCCCAGGCCAAGCCCTGAAAACGGAGAACAAACAAAGAGAGGTCTTCCCCCAGAAGGAAGCTGCCTTTCCAGCCTGCTTGCCTCTCCAAAGGTCATCTCCCCTGGACACACTGTCTGCAAAAGGCTGTTTCATGCACAGAGTGGCTGGGGCATGACAGTCGTAAGTGAAAAGACTGGCAGAAGCCCAGGTTGAAAAGCTGCATTTCAGATTCCCTTCTCCTGCCATCCTTCAAAAAAGATGACCCATAAGACTCCATCCAAGGAAAGCTGGCTCAGAGCTTATCAGATGGCAATGCCCCACTCAAATCTCAGGTTTGCTAAATACTCTGAAGGTACCCGCTGCCCATTACACTTCTGAGAGTGCTGCCATTCTGCTGCCAAGGTGATGGCCTTGCCATTGGCTAGATTCAGGATTTTGTGCAATATAGGAGAGATTTTCCAGATCTTTGAGCCAAGCCGTTGCAGGGAATACACTCTTCCCTCCCTTTCTCTCTCCCAAAGTGAAAATGGTTTTTTCCAAGGTTCTGCAGCACAGAACCACAACAGACATCTTTAGAAAAGCTGGGGACAGACAGGGAACTGCTCCCACTGCGGGGCGCCCTGTGACCACGTCCTGTCCCTCCACTGCCAAGGGATCTCCCCACCTCCCACTTACAGGCACGCTCTCTGCTCAGAACCACCTTCCCATTTCCAGCAGCAACCTTCTGATGCATCCCAAGAGCTGAGTGTGGCCCTTGTCACTCTTCTGCTCACTTGAAGGCAGCCTCATTCTCCAGTGCTCAAAGAAGGTGGGTGCAGGAGCAGAATATCCTCTTATTTTTTGGTGCATGAAAACAAGAGGGAAACAAAGGAGAAGGGAGAAGCAACTATTAAGCAAGGATTCTCCACCCATGGTAAAACTTTAGGGATGGGTTTTGTAGAAGGAAACCTACTGCCCTGGCCAAGGGGAGATGGCAACCATTGCTGAGTATGAGTGGATCAGAAGTGCTGCCATGGGTCATAGTCTCCTCTGAGGTTCAGCCATGGTCCAGGGTCTCTGCCTTGTGGAGGCTGGACACTACTGATCCCTGACAGACAGGGCCTCCTGTTCCAGAAGGATTAGAAATCGTCCCTCCATACATGCACCTCTTCCCAGCCATGGTAGCAGGCAATTCAAAGCCTTTTCCATGAAAAATCTGAAAATAAGTTATACACCTATGAGGATAGGTCACATGCAAAGCTTAAGAAGCAACCACAACCCCAGGTATCAGAAATCGCACCTCAACTCCTGTTGCATCCATTTAAATGCAACATATCCACCACTGGACAATTTCAGGCACCTACTTTCAGTGTTACAGGTGACATCAAGATGACAGGACCAGACCCAGCCTCCCTGGAGCCTCTACGCATGTCACCCCTCTGTGGTTTTGAAGTACCACAACTCTCCAGAACTGCATGCTCCTTTTAACTCCTTGCAGACTTCCCTTACACACAACGTCAGTGGTGGAGTCACCATCCCTGGAGGTATTTACAAGACAGGGAGATGTGGCTATTAGGGGCTGTGTTTAGTGGTGGAGTTGGTAGTGCTGGATTAATAGATGGACTTGATGACCTTAAAGGTCTTTTCCAACATAAATGATTCTATGATTCTGGGTCTTTCTCTCCATGCCATACATAGATCCCACCAAAACCTACCTGAATGCTCCTTTTCCATTTACTTGGTTTCCAAGCTTGTCCCACCCACAATACCACAGAGAGGTGAGGTTTTCCTAAACCTAGACACTCAACCAAGCTCGCATGGATAAGATGCTATCCTGAACCCAACTCTACTGTGATCCAATGATGGCAGCAAAGAAAGGAGCACATTTTCTGCACGATGCTCAGTCCCTCGTGCTCACAGCACCAACCTGCTGAGCCTGGCGTCAAACCTGGTCCTTGAGCGCGCCAGACAAAGCCCGACTCTTAGAGAGGCAACAGCCGGTCGGCAGTGTTTTAAGGCCAGAAAACAGCTCTGAACGTTCAGTTCCTTCTCTAAATAGAGGCCCCTTCTGTAAATGATCTGTTTGGACAGGAGGGAGAGTGCTGCAAGTCCAAGCGCTTGTGAAATAGGATCGGCTGCCTTCGCTCCCGCTACATTCAAAACATGTAGGGGGAAGAAGGAAACCCAAAACTGGCAAGGCAAGACAGGAAGAGAGAACCACCACATGTCCGTGCTTGCTGGGAGGGTGCAAGACCCCAGAAAAGATGGGAAAAAAAAAAAAATTTAATTAGTGGCATTTCTGTTTCAAGGCGCCTGTGTGTGTTTTTATATTCCATGCAAGAGGCTGTTGACACAGATTTCCGTGCTGTAGGCCAGTGGTGTAACAGGATCCAGCTCTGCCTTCCACCTTGGACAACACCGCTCTGGGCTTCACCAGCAGGGTCACCCATTCCCACGGTCACAGGGGGCCCACACCCAGCCCCACGGGCCAGACAGACAGACATGCAGCTCCCCCTGCTCCTGCAAGAGAGGCCCCACCAGAACCAGCGAGGAGATTAAAAAGAGAGCAAAAAAAAAAAAAACCTTTGCCCAACTCCGGCTCTGTCCCAGATCAAAGATCATCTCCAGCGAGGCCATCTGGTCCTTGTAAATGTAAAACCAAATTGAAAGCCCTGCCCTCACCTCCTCCGACTCCCTCGGCAATATTGCTTTTACTGGCCGCAGTGGCCAAGGAGCTTGCAAAAGGCATCTGTATGTAATAGAGAGCCCCTGTGCAGCTGGGCTGGAGGCTACCAACCCCCACTTTTGTTAATCACCAAGCAGAGGTAAATGTTTTCTTTGGGTCTCTAGGGGCCCTTTTATTCCTAGGGCCTTTGGGAAAGAGTCCGTGGAAGCAACCCTGGGACGGAGGAGGGCTGTTATGCATCCCCATTGCTTCTCTGTCTGTGGCTGCAGTCCAGGTTGCTGACCCTGTCAACAGGGACACACTGGGAGGGAAGATGACCCCACCACCCCAGCAGTGTTCCCACTACCACAGAAGCCATGCACAACCCTTCTTCCCCAGCCTAAGCAGGCTTCTCTTACCACCACTCCTGGCCTGGGATGCCAAGAGGAATGCAGAGCTCAGTAAATAAACAGCTAGAAAGAGAACTGAACTAAGCACTTCCAAAAAAGGGACATCCGAGCCAAAAATTCCTTGTGAAAAACCCCACCACTGCCAACCCAAATACTCCAAGCTCAACTTGAAAGGCAAGCAGGATCTGCTATCGAGAGAAGAAAGCTACACCAGAGACATCGCAGGCAAAGAAGAGGCAGCTTGAAGAATTCTTACCCATCAAGCTTTATTGTGTTATTCCAACTAAGCACAGACAAAAAGACAAATCTCAGCTCCCTACTTTCATTTATAATTGAACCCAGTCCAGAAGGATGGAGCAAGTACCATCTGTAAGGCAGAGTGCATTAGCAGCCGGCAGAATGAAATATTCAAATTACTGTAGGCTACCTCGCATTTCAATGACAGGGTTACAAAAACCTGACTTGTAAGTGGAGATTGGACTGGAAGAACAGAAAGTTTGTTTCTCCAGTGCATGAATTAACCTAACAAAATGTTACTTTCAGGAAAAAAAAAGCATTTGCATGGGTAATTCTGCAACATATCCCAACAGGCAAACAAGGAAAGAAAGTATTATTCCATTTCGCTATCCTAATTGATACATTGTCCAGGGAGATGAAAAAACTTCTGGAAAAAAAGGACAAGGCTTTTCATTTTGGCTGAAGACACTGAATAAATAGACATAGGTGTGCACAGCACTTACCAGCACATACAGGTCATGTACACAGGGATGAGGGACAGCAGGAATGTGCATCCCTGGGCTGTGCCAATGCAATACCTGCACGGGCTGCAGCCTTTTGACGTGTTGCACAATTTGAGTATGCAAATCACCCCTTGATTTTTGTGCTTGTGCCTGTGCTGGGATTCATTCGTTTTGGTATCGTTAATCAGGGCTGCCGAAAAGCCTGACACAGTAAGTGGCTGTAGCCCCTAGCAGTAGTCAAGATAGAGTGACAGGCTCCATTTAAGATGTCACAGCATATAATAAAGTGTAAAACTATACTTTAAATAAACGAGATAGAAACAATAAACTCGACTCTGGGTTTGAACTTTCTGGGAGAGCAGCAGAGAGATGTGAACACATGTGTGTGCAAACAGGCACGGGTCTGGGGAGGCTGGAGGGGACAGTCCCCCACCAGCCTGCTGCCCAGGTAACAGCAAGGAGAGCTGCCTCCCATGTCCTCCAAAGGATCCCACTTTCTCAGCAACCCTAACCTGACATCCAGTCTGCATATGGGACATCTCTGGCACTTCTGGATATGGATATAAAGGAGGAGGAGGAGGAAGAGGAGGAGGAAAAGGAAGACAAGGAGTCATAACTGGGATCTGCCAGGGACTGAGGACATGGCCAGGCCATGATGGGCATGTGACTCCATCAAGAACACTGAAGGACTGAGCTTTGCTTCCAGCAGCTTCCCAAAGAAGGGATTTACCCACCTGAATGGAGATTGGGACAAGCCAGTCCAAATCACCAAATCTTCCACCCCAAGCACCCAGGGAGCATCACCAGCTCCTGGTCATGGTCCCAGGATGTCCCTTCCTCTCCAACCCTTGATGGTAATGCCAGGATGGGATGGAGAAGCAGCAATGTCCTTTCCATCTCCATCCTGCACTTGGCCACGTGCTCTAGGACCAGGAGCCAAGGCAGAAGCTGAAGCCCCTCCTTGGCAAGATGAGGATTAGTCCCATGCAAGGGGGAAGGGGGGGGTGGGGCGGGGAGACACACACTAAAAAAAACCCCATTCCACTCCCCAAGTAACTTCTCCACACCTCAAAACCTCCTGAGTGCCCAACAGCAGCTCTCGGTGCTGAGAGAAACCAGTCGCCCTCTGTCCTGCTAAGCAGTTAAATTAGAGAGTATTCAATTAATAACAGCTGAGTATTCTGTCACATTTAGGAAGATGTATGGTAAGACAAGCGAGTTGTGATGCCTGTGACAGAAATGATAAAAGTTCTCCCGACACAGCCTGGCAGATACTTGGCTGGAGGAACCGCTTGCTCTTATGGACTCCAACGTCAGCACAGACACCAGGCCCAGCGCCTCCTTCAAAGGAGAGACACTCCAAATTGCATGGGAGAACTGCTGCCAAAATGGCTTGCAGGCAGCTCCCTCCCGTCCTCCTTCTGGAATCCATCTGAGATGCAGGGACGAGACCCTGGAGAAGACCTTGACCAAGAAAGGTCCAAGGCAGTGCCTGCCAGCTACCACGTGGCAAGCAGCACTCAGCAGAAGCTCCCGTGTCACCTGAAGACCACCCCGTAACACTCTTCCCAAGCTTCCTTCTGCAAAAGGAACAGTGATCATACGCCAAGCAACCCACGCCAGCAGGGACCAGGGCACTGCTGGCATGACACCATGCCCATGGACAACCACCTGCTGTCCAGTAGGACATCCTGCACTTAATCACTGGATGCTGTGTGGCCACAGGACACACACAGGAGCAGTGCTTTTGAGGCCGCCTCCTTTTTTTCTGGGGGTTTCACCAGTGTTGTTTGCGAACACAGTTTTGTTGCTAAGAAACTACCTTCATATTGCTCGGAGAGCAAAGACAAAGCAACCATCAAAATAACACCCCATTTTGACAGTAGCCAGATTGCAATCATAAATGATCCATTTTCCCTGCTCTCCTGTATTCTTATTAATGTGATCTAAATACCATAGTCCCATCTATAACCTGCACCCTGTATGTTCATATGCATGGTGCCGGGACCCCATGTGCAGGGGGCTCCATTGCATCCATTCATCCCCAAGTAAAAGCTGAAAGAAATCAGACCCAAGAAGAGGAGGGGGATGCCCAGGGAGGCCCCACGGCTCCCTTCTAGGCAGGAACATGGCACAAGTTCTTTAAGGAAGAGATACATGAAAAATAACTGGGAGAAGGTAAGACCTCTGCCCATGGCCATAGCAGATGGCACAGCCCTGGTTTGAGGAGAAATGCAATAACCTGTTCATGTTGGATGGGGTGGGTTGGGGCTGCTTTAAGTCCAGGGGAGAAAATGCAAGGGGGAGAGTAAAATCCATTCACTGCTCAGTGTTCAGTATGTCTGTGCCTTTTGCTGCTTTAAGAGTGGGGAGATCCTGTCACATGGGGAAGATTAGAGCATACCATATCACCTTGATACAGATCCCAAGCCATGTCCTCAGGATCCTGAAAACCACTTTGCCAATGCATCCTCTTCCTAGGGCAGGAGGACATGACCTTTGCTACCAGCATCT
>VZRQ01007208.1:57548-138966 GCA_013397975.1 Machaerirhynchus nigripectus
AAAAAAGGGCAGGAAAGGGGCAAAGGCACATCCAGGGCAGCAGCAGCTGCAGGAAGGTGCTTCTTAGTGTGACCCAGGACAATCCAGGATGATGCATGAGGCGAAAGGTTTGGTGGAGGCAGTGAGGTGCCCTATCTGCACCAAAAGCAAGAGGAAAGCCCACGGCCTGTTTGCCATGTATCTGCTGACGCTGATTTAAGGGCACAGGGAAAGGCAGGTGTTTTAGCAAACTCTTGGTGCAAGAAAGGATGTCCAGAGTCACAGCACAGCTGCAGTGGCTCTCCCCACGCCGGAAGGACAGCAAACATGGAGCTGTCATCCTTGACCACCACCCAGCCCTGGCAAAAACTGGCTCGAGAGCTGACTGAGAGCACAAACCCACTGCCAGCAAGGGATCACCTTGCTCTGATTTACACCCCTGCACTGGTGCGGCAGCAATGCTTGCAGGCAGGGACCACCAGCACTTGGAAGCACAGTGCCTGTCTCGAATGCTTAAGGCAAGTAAGGAAGAAAACCAAAGCTGTGGGAAGCAATCCTGCAATACCTGGAGTGTTTTTTCTCCTCCCCTGGCCCAGCTGGAGCATGGCTCTGGCTGATCCCTTGCTCAAGCACAAGATGCTTCTGCATGTACCCAAACCGCAGCCGATCACCAAAGGGCCTGTCTTCCATGGAGCAGCAGCTTGCCACGTGTGCTTTCCCTGCCAAAACCCCGAGCTCCACCCCATAGTAGGAGAAAAAGGGAAGGGCGAGAAGAGCTCTGTCGAAACCCACCAAAGCCTGAACATTTCCCTGCAGCAGAACAAAGCCCTTGGAAATCTCTTCTCTGCTTGGGTCCCCCGACCCACATGAAAGCAGCATTTTTCTGGGCTAATTACACAGGCTGCTCTGAGCCTCCTGGCAGAATCCAAGCTGCAAAGGCAGACATCAAAGGGCTCCCAACTAATATAGAGAGCAAAGACGGAGCAGTCTGCAGGAGATCTCTCCCTGTTGCCTGCACCGGCTGCCTGGGAGGAACGTTGGAGGTACCTCAGTTCACAAGACCCCCCAGCGAGAACAAATGGGGAAGAGGGGCACAGGTTTTATTTGCATGGCAGGCGCCCAGCAGACCCAAGCAAAGAGCGGGGACTGGTCCTTGCAGGACCAACCATGGTCCCAGCAAAGCTTTCTGAAGCCTCTATGTGACAGAAGGACTAGCTGTGGAGTCTGTCTGCTGCCTGGGGTAGGCAAGTTGTGGGGCACTGGATGAAGAGACTATGGTCAAGTTGTGGAAAAGGACAGGACAGGATTCATTGTCACACACCTGACAGTAGTGGCTGCTATCACAGTTGGTCCAAGCACCAGTTTCAGGCATTGCACGCCTCATTTTTCCCAGAACTATTGCACCCATTGCTCCTGGAGCTTCTGAGATGGCATTTTCGAAACAGGTACTTCCCGCTGAAGAGCAGGTTTCTAGAGGAAGCCTTTGTCCTATTCAAGCAGAGTCACAAGCTGTGCCTGCAGCTCTTGATGGACAAGAAACATGAGCTCTGCTGCTTCCTGTTCATTTGGGAGAGAGAAGATGCCTTTGCTGTCCCCTCCAAGAAAGGGACACCAGGCCCAAACCACCAGCACCTCATGGCCATCTGCCCTGCTCCTGGCCCAGACAGTGGCCAACTCTCCTGGCCTTCAGCAGGACACCCTGATTTGTCGGGCATGATCTGCATCGGAGATGACTGGGTAAGATGAAGCCATCCTACCAGCTCCTCCACCCCCATCTTTCCTCCCCTCCTTTGGGCTTCTCAGGGCCTTGCAGCACAGTCAGAATATGCTCCACAGAGCAACCAGCCCTTGGTCCTCCTTGCTGATGAGCACACAGAGGTATCTCCAAAACAGCAAAGCATGACCAGAAATCCTATGGGTCCTTGTCAGGTTCTGGTCCTTCCATGGGCAGCAACTAGCCAAGAGTGCTGCCACAAGACATTTCCGCAGTGCCTTGGTAAAGGACAGGGGAAAGGAAATCCTCAGGGGATGTTCCAATGTTTGGGAAGATCAGCATGCACAAAACTGTCACGTGAGGGATGCTGGCCATGCTCCTGAACCCATCCTGGTCCAGCCCTTGGTCTCCTCGCTTCTCTCCCAGCCTTGGCTCCAGGGACACGGACACAAGGAAGAGGGCTAGACCACACCCCAGCTTCCTCCTGGAGAGGAAAAAGAAGATGAAAGCAAGGATGGGGCTGGGACGGCCGAGAGTGGGATGCCAGAGAAAGTGTCAATTAAAGCAATGAGGGCCTCCACATCCCCGTGCCTGACAGCCGGGCTGAGCGGAGCTGACAGCCGGAGCGCCGGCTGGCTTCCCCATCTCGCTCACCGGAGCGTGCTTCCCCCGCGCACCCCCGGCTCCCAACCGGTGAGGCTGGGCCATGCGGACACCGGCAGCGGCATGGTGTCCCTTGCCCTGCCCCCAGAGATGCTCCTGATAATGGGAATTATCTTGATTTCGGGCTTAAGCAGGCCACAGCCAGCCTGGAGGCGGATGGCAGCGGAGCGGTTGGGGCCGGGTGTGATGGCACAGGGAGGCGCTGGGTCCTGCTGAAATAACTAATGAGCCCTGCAAGGTCTCAGCCCCTAATCAGGATGACATCAGTAGAGTGCTGGGATGCTGGGAAGGTGGAAATTCAGCAGACACTAGTTGGCAATGCAACCCCTGGATGGTCCGCCTGCATCCTGCTTCCCCTTGCATGCCCCCAGGAATTGCATCCAGGGAGCCCCTGCTTCACCCCCTGCCTGCCCTCCCTGCAGGCTCAATCTGATTACTGCTGATACACATCTCCTCCAGGGCTCCAAAACACGGTCTTCCCAGCTG
Source organism: Machaerirhynchus nigripectus (assembly GCA_013397975.1). Classification (NCBI taxonomy): domain Eukaryota; kingdom Metazoa; phylum Chordata; class Aves; order Passeriformes; family Dicruridae; genus Machaerirhynchus; species Machaerirhynchus nigripectus. Next base: position 60,391 of record VZRQ01007208.1, read on the forward strand.
AAGGATTCGCATGGACACTGAAAACTTGTCCTGATTGCAGTGTTAATGGTCGTGTGGCCCATGTCATCACCGAAATGGCCTTAGGGGGAGAGTTGATGGGTCTCTGAAGCCATCAGGACTACCCCACCTCATCTTGCTCCCCTTATTAAAACCATTCATCCTGGGAGCTAAATGAATATGTTTCATCTTCAAATGCTGAGACATAAGAGCAAGCAGGCAGAGATCTAATAGACCAATACCCATCTAATCATGCCAATTTTTCTCTCCCTGCCTTCATATTACACGCGTGGCCACGAGACCAGGCCGGGGCTACAGGCAATGGGTGAAAATGGGGCACAGCCCACTCCTGGCTTTGCTGCCACCTCATGTCCCCTGGTTCCAAGGCTTTTCCTCCCTCTGCCGTGATGGAAAAAGCCCCAGGACTTTAATAAGGCCGATAGATATGGAGCCTAACAAGACTAAGGGAGCCAGGCAAGCAGGGCAGGCCCTGCGCCACCAGCAGACACTTGTTTCCCATGGGAACACTACACACTGCACTGTCCATGAATCATTTCGGCACTCCTTCCTGCAGCCACCATAGGTTTTCCCGGTTCCTGTTCCCTTAGATACAGGGTTGATTTCTTCCCTTGTTTTCTAAAACCCCTTTGCTTGCATGGCGCTGGGGGAAGCCTAACAGTTTTGCATCTCTCACATATTAAGGGACTTCAGCAAGGCCCCGGCTGGAGACAGGGTGGTGGACGACATGGCAGGTGGGAGCATTGGAAAGGGCTGAGGATGGGAAAAGTATTAATCTGTTGCATCTTTCCAGAGCCTGCCAGAGACGCTGCTGGCCTCCCCTTCCTAACCACGGTTTGCACAGCAAATCCCTGCTCTATCTAATTATTAACGATAATAACGGTGGCTGGCTTGCTGGATGCCATCTGGAGCCCTGCTATGCCTGCCCGCCAGCCTCAGGAGGGCCAAGCAAGTGGCGATCCATAGGGCAAGGGCCAGGGCCAGGGGCCGGCCGGGCGGTGGGCACCAGCTCGGGATGGCCCCAAGGACCCAGCGGGCCCACCCAAGCCGCCGTGGTTGTGTTCGCTGCTGTGGCAGGCTTCATAAGGCTCCGCTCTTTGACTGGCGTTGAGTTTATGTGAAAGTAATTAACAGTAATTAATCCTTAATTACAGTAATTAGCCAAGTCGCAGTAAATTAAACCACATCTGGAGCAGATGAGGGCTTCTGAACGGGAGGCTAGTGCAGGCGACAATCGGAGAGATGCTGAATTCATCTGACAGCATCTGATTAAGGCTACCTGTTGCAAGCAGCTCATTTGCATCGTGTTTTTGTTTGTGTTTGGCAGTAACCCTTTCTGCCGGGCACCCCTCCCACACCCACTCCCCCTGCCCCTTTCTACCTCCCTACCTGCCCCTGCAGATCTGCCTGGATCTGCGAGGAGGAGGCAGAAGCTCTAAACCAAGAGCCGAGGGTCTCCCACCACCCCCACCTGGTGGGGATGAGCCGGCACGAGGCCAGGGAGATGCTGAGCTCGCTCACACCCTCCAGGGAGCAGGAGCTGCTCAGCGCTTGGTACATAAACCACCCACTCCACAGGCAGGAGACGACGGAGCAGGATGGAGGCAGAGAGACGGAGGCAGCCAGCTCCACTCCTCAGCTTCCCTGCATCCTTTGTAACAGCTACAGTAATAATAATAATAATAATAATAATAATAATAATAATAATGAAAAACCAGAACTCCAAAGGGGAGCACATTAGCAAAAAGGGGCAGGTTATTATTAATACCACTCAGCATTTACCCAGTGCCGTGAAACCTCAGAGCCCTTTGCTGCTGTTTAGCCGTGCTCTCAGGGAGGGGGAAATCCTGCCCTTCCCTTTCTTGCTACAATGGAGAAAGCACAAGACAGAGAGGTGAAACAGGCTACAGCTTGTTGTGTTTGAACACTGAAACAAAAGCTCGAGGAGCAAGTTGTGGTGGCCTGACTTGGTTTCATGCCTTCTTCCCACATGGCTGGGCCATGTAGTTGACTTTGAGCTGTTAGAAAAATACTGGAGGAAATTCATAAAACTATCTTATACTCTCCTGGTCCTCAAACTGCACCACTCACCAGCATCCCAAACCCTGGTAAGGCATTAAGGCAGGGAGATGACAACTGGATTTCAAAAGCAGAATTACAACCACAATGGTCCAAAAGTAATTGCCTGATTTCAGTAGGTATTGCAAAAGCTTCAGGGTTTAATTGCGTGCAATTAATGAGCCTGAAGGTCCTGTGTATCTCGCCTTTCCATCCTACAGTACAGGGTGGATGGCTGGTGTATCCAGGCTCTTGAAACCTAGACAGGGAGTGTTAAAAACCCCTTCAATACTGAAATATTGTCTCTCCTCTGGAACTAAAACCATTCGGGATTGCCAAAGCCAACAGCTGCAACAGGCCCTGGAAATGATCAGAAGAACCTCATTTAATGAAACACGAAAGAGTTACATTTGCCTCTGCAAAATAAAAGCAACTGCAAATAAAAGCAAAATAAAAGCAACATTTTGAATTTCCTGCCTGCACAACAGCCTAGAAGAAAAAAAAAGAAGTGGTTTCTCCACCTCTCCTTTGACTCTGCACTGGGCAGGATTGCTCTGTTACCACTGAAACCCAGTGAGTGCTGAACAGCCATGAACCAGTCAGTGTCTGTCAACTGTCCGGACAGAAATATACTGTTCTGTCCCTGCCTGGGTTGGAGAAAGGGGAATTCACAGCTTTCCTCCCCTCTCAAGAAGAAATGTGGTGCTCCTCAGCCATCATCAGGGCCACCAGCTGCCACATGGAGCAGGAAAGATTAGGCAAACTAAAGTGATGCTGCACCAAATCTCCCCTTCCCAACCCAGGCAGGTCCCTAGACATGGATGCTGCTCGAGATGGCTGTGCCTGGAGCACAAACAAAGTGTGCCTACCAAGGGGGAAAGGATTTTGCAGTCAACTTTAAAAAGTGGGGAGGGGTCCTGATTTACACCTCCAAAATGAACTCACACTGTCCTCTCAGTGCAATTTTGCTTTCGTTCAATAGTTTTCTAAGTAGATATTCTATCATCTTTGTGCTTGAGATCCTTCACAGCCATGGCATTTACAGCAAATCACATTATCTTGTTGCAGCCAGATTTTTGGCTTAAAAAAAAATTTAAATTCATATGAATAAAAGATTGCCTCACAAATGTCTTCAACAAATTCATGCCCCAAATCCACAATGCCAACATTTTGCCTTGCACAAAAATAACATAAATTGGGAAGCTGTAACTGAATGGGCAAAGCCTGCTCTGGCCACTACACTGCTCTGCTACAGAAGCAAGGACGACCTTGTATGATTTAATGGTACAGGCAGGAGAGCCTGGCTGGGCCTGTTTCTCCTCAGACCATGGATGCTAAAGGTGCAGTCTCCAAAGCTGCAAAATATTTAACATCTCAGCTTGGGTGAATAATCAAGTTTTCAGTGCATGGACAACTCAACACTCATGGGAAGACAGGCATTTCAGACCCAAGCGGATGTTCCATTTCAGCTTGTGCATGTCCTACCTCCAAATTTCCTCCAATCTCACTTGGTGCCCTGCACACACAAGGAAACCCCTTCCCTGTGCACTGAGAGGCTCAAGAGAAATGGTTCCCAAGCCAATTACGAACCATCCCATCTTGGATCAGGATGCAATGAGACCCCTCTCCCCAGGAGACAGCACGGGTGAAGCTGCGAAACCTCTTCTCGGTGCCAGCAAAGACTTGCAGGAATGTGAGGACTGGGTCACTACCTCCTGCAAGATGGATCAACAGTGTTGCCATTGGATCCAACTAGACACAGAGGCAAAAGCTCCCAAAGCCTCCAATGCTGCTCAGCCCAGTTGCCCCACCTGCTTGCAACTGGTACATTCCAAAATTCCAAGCCTATATCCTTCATGGTGGCCTTGTGAGTCCCTTTGGCTTTTACTTAAGGTGTTGGGAACACACATTACTGCTCTTTGCACTACAAATTACTGAGAAACCGCAAAGGGAGACATCCCTGCCGTGTTGGTGGGGTAACTGTGAACTCCACCAAATTGACCCTCTCTACCCTTTCAAGCCCAAACAATCCCCCAGGACTTTTCGCTGCAGGAGCCCTTCAAAAAGCAACCCACTGGTTGCTCCATTTCCAGTAGTTTCATGCACCCAGTTTGGATGAGAAAACAAATTCAACCACAGAAATACTAATGAAGGGGAGAGGCACATCTTGCTCCTCCTCTTCAGGGGATGGGAGATGTAGCCATACCCAGTGACATTACCCAGCCATCAATAACCACCCTTTTTGGACCAAATGCTAGTGTAGAAATTTTAGCCTGAAAATAAAATGTGTGTGTGGGGAAGCTCCCAAATAAAACCAACTAAAACTGAGCCTCCAATGCCATACAGGCCAGGAGGACAGCATGGCCCAATGACCTGCGCTGGGGAGGTGAGAGGTGGCAGATCTGCCCCTCACTGCAGACCAACACATGCACATTTCGCGGACATGTGTATGCTCCTTTCAGGCCGAAGACTTGGGTTCCTCCTCATCTGCACGGTTCGAATTAATTACACACTTTAATTTCATGAATTATTAATTTGATTCTGAGTCGGCAGCTTACGATTATCCAGCACTACAGACTACGCAATTCCAGCTTCATTAAAACATCACCAGCTGCCTGAGAGACAGACATTAAATAGCAGTGAGTAATAATAAAATTAAGCTCCCTGCGCATAGCAACAGAGTCTTCCCCAGCCGCACACGGCGAAGGCCCAACTGGTTAATAGGCCCTTTCCAGGAGCTTTATTCCCTTCCCGAGGCTGGTCCCACCCTGCTCCTTTGCCGGAAGGATGCTACCGCTGGGATGCACGGCAGCAGAGGACTGGGGCTCTGCAAGAGCACCCTGGGGATGGGGGGCAAAGCCAGTGATGAGGGTGAGCAGTATCCCTCTCCCAATACCCTCCTCAGTGCTCGCAGCAAGGACAGGGAGGGCTCCAGGGCTAACACTGCCTCCAAATAAATAAAGCCGGAGCGCTGCCTCCCAGCGTCTCCCTGGCAAAACAATTTATAGAGGGAAAATGTCGGAATTTAGACATTCCATTTAGCTGCTTCAGAAATCTAAGGACCCCAAACCTTGTGGGATTTGAGAAATCGATGGAATTAATTAAGGGAGATGTCCAGCGGTCTCCGCTAAGTAATCAGCAGGTACAGTAGACCTGAAATTCTATAAAGAAAAATGGGAAGGGATGACATTGAAGGAGGCAGTGGGGATTAAAAAATGAGCATCCAAGTGGTAAAGGCGCACACCCATTGATCGCTGCATTACGGATTAAGGCTTCAACGAGCAGCCAGAAGATTCTGTAGCAGAAAATGGTTACAGAGGATGAGCATGAGCAGAGCGGATATATATAACCTCTGACAGCCAGGAACAACTGAGACGGAGGACAGCTCTGCGGCGAACCCCAGAGCAAGAAAGTTTTGGGTAAGGGGAGGAAGGGGAAGAGGGGGGAGCTCGGAGGGAGCCATTTTGTGCAAGGGAGACCTGCCTAGGAGGAGGGAGCGGTGTCACCTCGGGGAGGAAGGCATCGAGAGCCAGGGCCAGATCAGAGACATGGGGGTGGGAAGGGATGTGGGGAGGGAGCACTGGAGTGCTCGCCTGAGAGGCCACTCCATCAGCAATTGATGTCTGGGAGTGAGGAACAACCCAAGCAGGCACACACACAGAGCTGACCTGCCTGCCTGTCACAGGGCACTCTAGGGCAAGCTTCACCTCCCTGCCCTACTGTGGGTTCTCACGGAGACCACCGCCTTCAACCCTACCCCACTTAGCAGTCCCATGCTTTGGTTTCCCAACCATCCCACCCCCCATGGATGACTGCACCCGAGCCATGGCAGCAGCTTCCCAAGTTGCTGTGCCCACATGATGGGCACAGGAATGCTGTGTCCACATGAAGCCCAGGATGCAAAGCTACCTGCCCCCAAACGCGAGGCTAGACTCTCCTCCAAGGGCAGCTGTGAGCAGCAGCAGGGAACGCTGTGTTCAGGAGCACCATCCACCCTCAGGAAGGAAACAAGTAGGGCATGATCATGTGTTCAGATACTCCGGGTATGCACAGGAGGGAAATAAAGCAAGATCACCCAAGATGTGCCACCCTGAAACCCCCCAGCACGCAGCCCCCAACACTAGCACCTCGTGAGACACCATTTGGGACCAACCAGACAGGATAATGCTGCTCCAGAGGTCCCAAGCACTGCCCAGACCACAAAACCCCAAAAGACTGCATCGCAGCTGGTTCAGACAAGACTTCAACAGTGTAGTGAACTCGATTTTCTATGCTTAAAACAGAGCTTTGCTGGGAACACTACAGCTGCATTCAATGCCTTGTGTGAACAGAGCTGCTGCCTGGAGGAAGCCCCTGGGAAGCAGCAGCACCCCACCCAGCCAGCCTGCCTTCCCGGCCAAATCTGAACTGGGATTGTTAGAACATTTCAAAGAGAAAATTCAGAAGTAAAACCAAAACCCCTGGAGCCACATACAGCAGCAGCAGCTTCATGTCTGCGGGGTCGCAGGGCCAGCCCCCCATCACCCTCCCGCCTGCTCCTCATCCATATGCATGATTGCAAGCTAAATGTCAGCAGAGCCAGCGCGCAGCCAGAGGGGACCCTCGCTTCCCAGGACAAAGGCAGGCGCTTTGGGATACAGCAGGCACAGACCGGCTGGGCACAGGGGAGGGAAGGGCTCACCCCACACAGGGATGTGGTTGTGGGCACCCAGCTGCTTTGGGAGGCGGCTGTAAGCTGTAGAGGCTGCTGAGGCCAAAGCATGTTGAAGGGCAGTCTGCAGCCCCATGGGTGCCCGGATGGGTCTGGAAGCCCCTGTGCCACTCCCCTGGTGCTGCTGCTCCAACCACCACAACAGCACTCCCACACACTTGGGATGACTGTCTCCATCCTTCATCCCTCAAATATCTTTCAAAAATTAGGTGGGGACCTGAAAAGCATTCCAGGTGGTCATGGGTCATTTTGAGCCAAACTCATTGAGAGAATCCTGAATGGGGAAGGGTCTGCAAAAACATCTTCCCTCCACAGCATAAGCTGGATTCCCTTCCCAATCTTTCAGAAAACATACTGCTGTGTTTGGGACGGCAACCTTCATGGAGCACTTGGGTCACCCCTCAGGTTACTCTGGGAGACTTCATCACTGAGAAAGATAGTATCACCTTCTCCACTTCTGGTTGAGAGACATGAAAACCCCAGTGTCTGCGCCACGCAAGCCACAAGGACCAGGGGACACAGGAAGGGCAGTTGCCTGCTCAAGTTGGAGGTTGAACACTGTGTCCCCAGACCCAGCACTACAAGACACTAGCAGAAAGAGCCCACGACTGTGTGAGAAAGACAAGGTCTAGCAGACACTGCTGCATAAACACACCTCATCCTTTCCCCCCAGAAACACTTCCTCTGTTGTCCAAACTTTGAAGGCTCTCTCTGCACCCACATCTTTGGGCCAAGCCAGATCAGGTCCAGCCCCAGGTTCCCTCAAGCCAATCCCAACCCGCCCCCCAGGCAGGAGCCTCCAAGCCCCAGCCCGAGCCAAGTGCAATGCCCAGGAATCACACATGGGAAGCCTGGTGGGTGCTCGGCAACACGCCAGGCGCTGTGTGTTTTACAATCCATGTGTCGGAGAGCCCTGAGCAAAGGCTATAACAGATGCAGAGCGTTCAGCAGATTCCCTCCCCTGGCTGCATTACAGCGGGAGGCAGGGAGCAGCCCCGGCCTCTACCCCCCGCCTCCCCAGCCCCAGCAGGCACTTGGCATCGAGAGCCATGAGCTCCCGGGGCCAGCCACAAACATCTTCCCTCAAAGCAGGATGCCTTTTCCCATGGGGCAAACATTAGTGGGACAACTGGAAACGTTCAACTTGATTATAATGCTTTAAGAAAAGGTCACGGTGAAATTTCAGCGCTTTACCTTGAGCTCTGTTTGTTCTCTGCAGGATGAGATGGGAAGAGTCAGCTTGCCCTGGCTCGTGGCATCTGCGTAGCTCTGACTGCATTTCATGGGCCAGCAGCAGGCTGGAGAGCCACAGCAAAGCCCCCAGCCCTGGGGACTGAGATAAGTCACAGCAGACAGGTTTGGGGGGCATTCACTGGACCACCACACCACAGTTGGGTCACCATGCCGCAGCTGGACCATGTTCTCCCTCCAAAAGTTGTCCAACCCTGAGCTGATTCTGAACTGGAATTGCATTTCTGCTGTCAAAACAGAGCAAATATACCCAAGGAGCATGAAGAAGCATGGAAAAGCAGCCAGCAATTCCTAGACAGCATCTCCCTCAGAGTTGGGAAGGTTTTCCAACACGCCATTTGGCTTCATCTTTTCAGATCTCAAAAGGAGCTGTGGCCAAAGCCACAATGAGGCGGCAGCACTGCAGGACTCAAGCATCACTCTAGCATTGCCCAGACCACCAGTGACCCTCAGCCACCACGTCAGCCCCACCAGCAGCTCCCCTGCTTCTAGAAAAGCAAGGGCACTTGCAAGTTCTGAACGGTGATCAGGACCGAGTCTCAGCCCTCACTGAGCAGCATGAAACTCAGGAGCACCTCAGCTTCCCCAGTCCCTATCCTTGCACCTCCTCACGACTGTTCTGGGATTCATTAACATGCCACTTTGCTTTACAAAATGAGAAGCACAAGGACAACCCACCAAAAGGCCCACAGCTGGTGCAGAAAGTGGCCAGCCCTCCCCAAAAACGCATGGACACAGGAACATCACAGCCTAGCATCCCTCCTCCTCTGCGCATGAGAGCGGGAGGAGCTCTGACCTTCGGGAGAAGCGAAGGGTTTGTTATCAGTTGGGCAAGAGTAAAAACCAAGGTCAGTTTTGTTTGTGGCCAACTGCCCCCAGCAACATTTCTGTTGCAGTAATGAAATCTGTTGTCCAACAGTTTTCTGCCAGGGCAGTTCTCAAAAGGTCTCCAAGCAGTGCCAGGAGATGAACGTTAGTGGACACGGAGTCCTCTGCACCCACTGAGCTGCCAGATCAAGGGCCAGGCAGGCGAAGAGCAGAGGAAAAGCCACCAGGAGCTACATTCAGCTGGGATGACTCCCTAGCAAAATGCCGCCAGCAAAGGGGTTTTGAGGGAGGTTTTTAAACAGCCAGTTTCAGCAAACCAGACTGAAAGGCGGAGGTGCTGGGTTCTCTCACAGCACCTGGAGGTGACTGGGAAGTGCTCAGCACCCTTCCCCAGAGGCAGCTGCATGATCCAGCCTGCTAAGTGCTCCCCAAAGGGGAAATGGTTTGAGATGCTACCACAGTGCAAATCATCCTTTCCTGACATAGCCATAGCGTGAGGCTGGTGTGACACTCCTCCAGGAGCTGGGATGGAGCTGATGAGCACCCCCTTCCACTGGAAACCAACCCTGGTGAAGGTGATGCCACCTCCTTGTCAGTGGGGCCACGGTGAGCCCAGGAGGCAGGTGGACCCTTGTCCCTACAGCGCCTGCTCTCATTTTTCCAGAGCACACAGACACACCTGCCTGTGGAGCCAGGATGCTGTATTCCCACCACTCCGGCAGTGTCACTCGCAACAACTCCCAGCTGCTGCCAAAAGGTATTTTTAGCTGCATTATTTATTTGAACACCTGCCTGAGACTTCAAGGCAGAGAACGGAGCCTAAGCAGTGGAGAGAGGGAGGGAGGAGTGGCACTGGGAGATCTGGACCATTTTCCCTGGAAGATTCGAGAGCAGTGACACAGGTGTGATGGGACAAGACTTGGACTACGCCAAGGAAGAGGACGGCATGGCCAGGATAAAGCACCTGCCCCACAAACAGCACTGGGTTCATCCAGCTGCTGGGAATAGCCAGTGCAGACTGGGAAGATGCTCCAGCCAGCCTCAACATGAGGCTTCCTTCACGGAAATTGGGCTCTTTAGGTATACAACCACCCATGATTTCAAGATGTTCTGGCCCAACATGGTGTCTGCAGCAGGAATGCCCAGGTCTTGCTGCTATATATCATCTTTTATGCATAAGCTTGTTTTGGGGAAAAAGCTCAGCAGAACTGCCCTCTTTCAAATTGCCTTTCCTCCACACAGAACCAATTCCATCCCAAAACCAGCCCATTGCTATGTTTGGGAGAGGCAGTCCCAGAGAAAAGAGGATGAAGCAATCAGAAAGCAAGGGGGAGGGATACTGAGATGAAGGATGTACTCCACTCTTATTCCCAAAGGAGGAGATTCCATCAGGAGCTTAAGGGCACCACACGGTAATTGAGGGGCACACGGAAAGCCATACAACACACCTGTGTTATTTTTGCAAGCCTTTCTTGCCACCTCATTTACTGAAGTGAACAAAACCCATCACCTCCCCCCCCTTCTGCTGAAATAATCTCCTCTTCTCTCTGAAATCAGCCAGGAAAAGAAGGAAAAAAAAAAAAAAAGGAAAAAAAAGAAAAGAGCATCTAAAAATAAAGGCCAGGCCAGGGTATGTGCCTCTTGGTTGGGCTCCTGTGCTCACAGATCTGCTTATTTTGGCCTATCTCTCCCCAGCGATAAGGCAGCTAACAGCCCGTTATCAGCCAGTCAGTGAAAATGTGCTCCAGCCTGATTAGGGCTCAGTCTTTGCCAAGGTTATAAACAGCCGTTATCGTTCTCCCAAACAGAATAATCCAGACAGTATCAGCTCAGAAACATATGGGCCACACAGCGAAGATAGCCGCTGACGGACACTTCATTTTAATTGTAACGAGTGGTTAGCAGCAGCCTCCAGACAACACACACAACTGCCCAGTTGGCAGTGGGTTCCATCTCCTCCTGCAGCCCTCCTCCCTCATGCTCGCTGCCGGTTTGCTCCTCTCCCTGCTGCCCTCCTCCTTCCCTGGCCTGTGCAGAGCCTGGGTGAGCAGCCCGGCAAGCGTGGCAGAGCCCTGCCCAGTTCCCATGGGACAGCAGGTGGGCAGCACCCTCTCCTCTGCAGGTGGAACACAGGCATGTGGTGGTCATGGCACCAGCATGGCCATGTCACACCTCACAGCAAGGCTGATGTGAGCAGGGAGCAGGAGGCTGGGGGCATGAGGCCACTGTGACGGTGGGGTGACACCTCTTTGTCCACTTCTCTGGAGGGATGGAGGTCAGAGCACAGCACCCACACACCTGGATCCCCGCTGGGTGCCACATGCTGGCGTTTCCTGCTGCCTCCCCGTGTGCCAGCTCAGCAGCAGGCAGGGCGAGGGAGGAGGGGCAGCATACCCTCATTTCACATTCTCCTGGTGTCCCTTCTGTGTCATACTTTTTTTTTTCTCCCCTTTCCCCCCTCCCTCTTCCCAAAAGGGGTGGTTTAGCTCAGAGAGTCTTAAACACATTTGCATTCCCAAGACAAGCTTAGGCATTAATTCATCTCAGTGCAGGGGTCTTTTTTTTTTTTTCCCCCCCTCCCCACCGTCCTTCTTTTCCTCCCTTCTTTTCTCTCTAAACCTGAAATGAATTCAGTGAGAGCCCTTGCAATTCCAGCACCGTCGCGCTGTGCAACGCGGGATTACAAGGGATCCGAGGGTTTTCCTTTTCTTCTGATTCCCGGCGTGAGGAGCTGCTGATCAGTTTTGTTATTAACAATACACAGAGTTAACACTCTAAGCCCCATTAGCCACACTAACCTTCTTCCCACTTTCTTCTCCAGCCAGACCTAGCTTCCAGAAATCACACCTGAGCTCCATTCCTCCTGCAGGAAGAAGTAGGAGAAAAGGGGAAAACCCCCCCCAAAGAACTTGACAGCAAAATGTTAGTATGTGGAGACAAGCTGAAAACCTTAGGAAGACCCAGGACTGAGTTTCAAGTCACGGAGGCTTTCTCAGATAATCTGTATTCCCATCTCAATGCCAGCAGAGCTGTGATCAGAATATCCAAGGTCTCATAAAAGATTCAGGGCTTATTGACTTCCTTGCCTTTGCTGCCAGTTCATGGTGCTCCTGCTACTGCTCAGCCTCCAGAGCACCTGCCACCCCTTGCAAGTTGCTATTGCAGATGCCGAAGTTGAAGACATCTACCTCTGTGGCTGTGCTGAACTGGCAGAGCAGAGTGGTGGAAGAAAGCTCTCCTCCTGAGCTGGGGGATGTATTCCCAGCCCCAAGCCCTGGAGAGAGGCACCTAAAGAGAGTCTTTGCCCCAGTGGGCATCCCCAGCCCACAGCAAAGTCCTTCTGTATGTCCTCATGGTCCCTCCGGCAGCACTGGCCAACACAGTGGGCAGTTGATGCTCTACAGACAGAAGAGCAGATTTATGACTTATTTCAAGTTATTTAGAGTCCCACATTTAGGTGAAATAATCTCCTAGCTGAAAAAAGCAAGCTTCAGCCGGAACCCCTCAAGAGCAGGCTTCCCCTCAGACTGCACACGGGTGAGCTCTCCAAGGGCTGTCTCTGGCAGCACTGCAGCCCAGATTTGCTGCATAAGCAGCCCCGAGCAAATGTGCCGACCAGAGAATCCAGTCCCTGCAAATTTATGATCAGTGTTACTCAGCCACAGCCCAAAGGAGAAGGGATGGAGGCAGGCATTCCTTTAGGAAAATGCTATCCCACTGTCAGTCGTGTACTCACTGATTTTAGGCACGAAAGACCAAGTGAATGGCTGAACATGCTATAAATTGTTGAGTTTTACATACTAGAGCTCTTAATCCCTGAGTTACACAGAGATGCCCATGAACACCACATCAACCAAGCATGATAAAACCATCAAGCCCACCCAGGCACCTCATTAACTGTATTTATGCATCACCTAAAGCCTTACGTGCACACCAAGACTCTCTACTGGAAAGCACTGCACAATATGGGAAATAAACTTATATAAAAATAAAATATTGCAAAGAAATACACAGTTTTATATATACATATATGCTCAAACACACACAGGCACTTATGTGCTTCCACATGGTGTGTGCACACATCCTCGTGGAGCACGGACACCCCCGGAGGCGTATCCAGACACACACACACACCTCTATCTGCATGTAGGTAGCAACTATTTATACATACACAAACCATACAAATGTTCCATGCACCCTGCTCATTGACAACTCAGATTTTCAGTAATATCATAATATTATTTTTTAGATCAGTTAAGGTATAAAATGTGCGCTCTCTCAGTCTTTAATATTAATAAGTCTTGTAACTAGCAGTTTCTTGTAGCTCCGAATTCTTGAGCACAACTAGAAAGGGCACTTATCCTGAAAAATCTAATAAATTTACAGTTTTATATACTTCCTTCAATTGTAAAAGTCTTGTTCAATAAACTTTAAAATGCCACTATAGAGCAATAACACAGACAGTATAAACCCAGCCCTGGGAAAGCTGTGCAACCAGAAATTGTTCCCCTTTCTGCTACAGCAATAAAGTTTTATATGTTTGAACTGACTGTAAAAAGGTTTGAATGTTGGCAACTGGGGAATAATCTGTCTTCTTTATAGTTATTATCATATTTCCCACAAGACCCTTTGGTCTGTGTCAATCCTTCTCGTATATGACACCTTTGTACTGTCAGCGAAAGCAAGAATACTTAACTTTTTGCGTGCGCGCACGGCTGTGACTGGAGGTCCCTTGCTCTGCTTTCCTTCAGATTACAGCATCCGGGAATAAATTACCTGTGATGTGCTGCAATAGAAGCCTTTTGCCAAATCAAGCTGATTTGGAGAGCAAAGCTCAAAAACGAAGAGAAGGGATTTGTGGACCAGGTGTCAAGACGCTGGGGTAAGAGCAGCTGCTATCCAATAGGGATGGTGATGTGCCCACAGCTCCCCAGGGCACTGTGGCTGCACCCCTGGGGCAGGCAGCCCCCATTGCTCTTTCACAGCAAAGAGATTTTGGGTGGAGATCAACTTCTCCTGCCTCTCTGCCACCATCTGAAGGCAAGCACGGGTCCAGCACCCCCAAGTTCAAACAGCTGGAGGCAGAGTATACAGACAACTCCTGGAGAGAAAAGTTTTGGGGATTCCCTAAGAAATCTGATCCAGACCCCAAAGAAGCAGCAGGCAAATACAAGGGAATTCCTCAAACTTACCCATCTCACAAACAGATGATGCTCTAATTGGTTGTACTCTTTAACTAGCTAGGAGCTCACAAATGAAGATGAGGATATATTTTGCCATAAAACCAACAGCAAGGCTGGACCTTGGCATCATCCATGTAGGGCCTATTGCTGCAGGAGTGGCTGTGGCAGTGGCCACTGGGTGCAAGGATGTAGGAGAACCCAGTCCTCAGCCTTCAGCAACCCAACACTATGTGATCACCAACCATGGGCCATCTTTCAGGTGGCAAAGATGAGGCTCAATCAGAGATTGAGATGTCAGAAGAAGTGATGTTAAAGCACGTTTGGAAAATGAAAAATGAGGAGTCGCCAGGACCAGATAATACCTGCCTTAGAGTTCTGCAGGGACTCAGAAATAAAATGATTGCATATTTTCATTAGCAGCTCTATCTCTCATTACACCAGAGGACACAAAGTGTCATACCCTATTTTTAAAAAATGGAGTGAGATGAGCCACAGATTCACCGACTTGAGAGTCTCACTTCAGTACCGGCTAAGATGATAAATAGATAGGATAAAGCCTTGAGATGGACATGATACCACCAAGATTAACTAGCAGTGCCTGTAAGGAAGAAGAAACGTACCTGGCTAATTTATTACAGTTGCTGTGCACCCAGCAACAGGAGGCACGAAGCACCACCGGCATAGTTTGGAGTTCCCCAAAGTTTCATCAGTTAACAAATTTAACTCTCCTCCCAGAAAAAAGCAAGGACTAAAGGTTGGTTAAGAGGCGGCAGAGAGTAGAAATAAATGGCTTTTTCAACAAGACCAGAGATGCAGAAGGTTTGACTGCTGCTGCTTAATAAGTTTATTTCCAGGAGCAGAGCATGAGCAGCACTGGGTTTGATGAGAACATGAGCAACGGGGGTTAGCAAGGACTTGTGAAGGCTGAGGGACTCCTCCAAGGATGTGAATGAAGCTCCATGAGCTGGAGATAAGATGGTGTCAGCAAGGGTAAAATGCACAAGGAAGTAATTCGATTATTCACACACACTGACTACGACAAACTTTGCACAGTCAGGCCGGATGTCCAGCGAAGCGTGAACAGAAGGGGCAGTGAGAGCTGCCAGGGCTGCCCCCAGCCCTGAGGCTCCTCACCCCCTGCAAGCCCATCAGCCTCATAAGAAAAACAGAGACTTTATTCTAGGGCCTGTAGTGCTGGGACAAGAGGGAATGGGTTCAAACTGACAGAGGGTAGGTTTAAATTAAGTACAAGGAAGAAATTTTTCCCTGTAAGGGTGGCAAGGCCCTGGCATAGGTTACCCAGAGAAGCTGTGGATGCTCCATCCCTGGAAATGTTCAAGGCCAGGTT
Source organism: Machaerirhynchus nigripectus (assembly GCA_013397975.1). Taxonomy (NCBI): domain Eukaryota; kingdom Metazoa; phylum Chordata; class Aves; order Passeriformes; family Dicruridae; genus Machaerirhynchus; species Machaerirhynchus nigripectus. Next base: position 75,785 of record VZRQ01007208.1, read on the forward strand.
AGATGGGGCTTTGAGCAGACTCATCTCCTGAAAGGTGTCCCTGCCCATGGCAGGGGGCTTAGAACAAGATGATCTTCAAGGTCCCTCTTCCAACCCAAACCACTCCGTCTGTGGTCCTGAGGCAGGAGGTAACGGCATCCACAGGATCTCCTCATGGGGAGAACTATGGAAAGACTCTATGAGAAGGAGGGATGGAAACAAGCACCAAGCACTCATTAGCCTTCAAAACACAATCTTACAGTTAGCTGGATGTCTGAAAAAACCATCAATATGAACCAGAAGATGAGGCCAGAGATGCAAACAGACTACCCTCCCATGGCATAACCACAGAGCTAGAGGGACACTGATCACCCACCACAGCTTCTCCCCACCCAACCCATCCCTCCAAACACAAGAAATGACATTTGAAACCCAAATAAGCCCCACGACCATGGGGTTTCGGTTCTGGATGCCCACTTATCACTCTGCACCACCAGCCATGAATGCAGGTGAAGCCCCTCAGCTTCCCAGCACCTCTCCACTGACTAAAGAGTCAAGGGCTATGTGTTCTACCCTGTGCTCTTCACCTTGCTTAATGAACTCCAAGACCTCCAAACCCACCCTCAGGAGGACCCTAAGCCCAGATACACCCCAGGTGAGCCACCGGGCTGCTGCTGACCAATGGCTGCATCCTCTGCATCTCCCGAGCAGCACAGGTTCCTTTGCTAACAGCTGACAAATACATCTCTTGGTGCTCACCTGAAGATCCTCCATCCCAGGCTTGTGACAAACCCAGCAAGTGCTGCTGTGTGGAAGTGGGGTCTGCATGGATTTAGGCAGTGCTCCCCTTGCTCCACAGGGACAACCCAGCTCTTTCTATCACACCTCAGCAAGCTGGCTCCAAACTGGATGGTTCTCAGAGCCACAAGTGAGCAAGGCAGGCACCTCCCATGCCAAGCTGTGCCACCAGTGGAGTGGCAAGGGTTAAGTTCAGCCAGCAAGGCGCATCTCTGTTGCAAGAGTCCATTACCTCCCGCCACATTACCTCATTCATTTCTTATATGCGGATGGTTTATTCTCCCATGAGCACCCTCGCTGGCAGACATGGCTAGTGTAAAGTCCCCTCCCTCCCCTGTATTTCTCTATCCATCACATTTAACACTCTGACAGTAACAGTCTATAATGTTTCTATTCTACAAAACCGCTCTGTCAACTCCAGGCTTCCAGAGCAGCAACTGAGGAAAATAAATAACATCAACACCAGGCCCGACAGTATCACAGCTTGCTTTCTGCTGGGGGTTTAGGGGGTTTTTTTGGGTGTGTTTTTTTTGTTTTTTTGAGGAAGCCAGAAAATAGGAGAGTGAGAGAAAAAGGGGAAAAAAGTGCAGGCATGTTACATGAGGATAGAGACAGGCCTGAGCTTTCTTCCCACCTCAATGAAAGACTGGGAGACCCTCAGAGATAAGCACAGTGCTTCTGATGCAAAGGAACAGGGAGCCTGCTGCTCGCACCCTGTGCCCCCATTCCCTGGGGACACAATGGCTTCAGAATGGGGGGACAGGGGACCATACCCCAGCTTCCCTTCAAAGCCAGCTGACAGTGAGTGAGTGCAGGCAGCTACCCACACCCAAGGGCAGGAATGGGCTGGGCAGCACTCACAGAAGCTATCTGGGGGAGTGGAGGCTGGGCAGCAAGGGGTAGACGGGTTGTAGATATTGGAGATGGAGGATTCAACCTACCATTGGTCACCATAACCCCACAGCAGCGGCAGGCAAAACCACATCTGCTCCACACCAGCCCTGGGTCAGGAATCCCTAATCCACCTAGATAATCCACTCCAGCTCGTGGCTTAGTGGTCTCATGGTGTTTTTTATCTCCTTTCACTCCTGTGAAATCCCTGGAGTTGGAAGCAGGCACATGGCTGCCACATCACAGTTTGCCAGCTCCCTTCTGCAGTTTCACAGGTGGCCCCAGCACCCAGCAGTAGGGCCGGCAAGGGGGAACTCAACCAAGTAAGTATTGCCATCTTATAATAACAAAACCAAAAATAATAAACACCACCTTAAGAAACTGCCTAGCACTTTAGAAAGCAAAAGTCCAGCAGAAAAAAATGCACTTTTCCCAATATTTTTGTTTTTCCTTGATAGGACTGCATTGATGTTCATTTTAAGTCCCTATTTGCAAGCTCACCTCTCTTCTGCATGAGCTGTGCAGGCCTGACAAACAGAGACCTGCTCAGGTGGTGTTCTTCACTGGGAAAAAAGAATTTAAAAATAATTACATGCACAAGAACTTTTCCAGTCAATTGGAGAGAGACACAGCCTTTGACAGCCTGCAGACCTGGGAGCAGTGCTCACCAGGCAGCTCACAGAAACCAGCAGGGATGCACCCTCCAGCAGTCGAAGGATGAGGCTGGAGGGGATGCTCATAGAAGAGGGAGGTTTGGAGGGCTCAGAAAACATGGGGAGCAGGTAACCATCCCTGCAGCCCCCCCGTTATCTGCTTCTCCAACTCCTTTGTGTAAAGCAGCTTTAAAATCAAGATGATACCCTGCAGCTTGACACTAGGCAAGGCCCTCACCAGCACTGAATGGGGATGTGCACAGGGTGACATCACCCCACATCGCTTTCAAGTAAAAAAAAAGAAAAAAAAGAAAAAAACGAAAAAAAAAGCAGGCAGAAAACGGTTCCCTCTTTTGTTTACATACCTGCCAAGGGCTGACGCTGGCTGCTGTCAGTCATTTGTATGAGCTGACGGTTTTCTAGCCCAAAGCAACGCAAGCGATAGCAAGGCAAGTGAAAAAGGGATGGATCCTGCTACGAGAGCCCCACACCACCCCCAACTCACCCCTGCCAGCTCTTCTTGGGGAGGAAAACACACCCACCAACCAGAAAGGCTTTGAGTTTAGAAACTGAACCCTGACTCCTGGTAAGAGAGAGCATCACCTCAGGACCCCAGAGCAACACCAGCACCGAGCTCTGCCAAGCATCCAGAATTTGAAGAGCTCAAACAGAAACAATGTTTATACATGAGCATCCTCTTCACAATTCCCCCAGAGCTGGGGGGGCTCATGCAGCACCCACCACAGCTCAGGTTCACTGGCCAGACCCTGCCTGTCCTCTGCACCACAAGCTGTGCTATGCTGCAAAGCCAGAGCTGCTCAGAAAACCCTAAGCCTGGGAGGATTCTTAATGGGATTTGGGCTACTGTCTGGAATGACCTAAAGGATTAGGGCTCCAGGAGCAACCACTTTACCACAGACTCCTGGTTCTCCACTGGGAAAGGCCTTTATTCTGCTGAGAAAAGAAACTTCCCACTTGGCAAAAGCAAGAATGAAGCTTCCCGCAGTGGTCTGACAACATAATGTGCATGGCAGCCCCTGTGTACACACACCCCCACACAGGCTCACAGGGAACGTGCATGAGAAATGCAAAGAATGAAGGCGCAATGAAAGGTGCAAACCAAACTCCGAGCTGTGATGTGGAAAAAAGCACAAATGTTTGGGTTTTTTTGTCGAGCTGTATTATTTCCCATTCATAAACATCCCTCTCAACAGCTATATACATACTCAGATAAAATTTGTATTTAGCTCAGTCCTGTCACCGGGAAGTATGTTATTTGCTCGTTGATTGCTGCCATTATTCGCTTTTATAAAGAAAAAAAGGCCCTTCCTTTGCCCAACACGAGAGGGGAAACTGGGCGCTGGGACTAACCAGAGAGCAACCCCTGGAAAGAAACGTTTGCAAACAGCCCACAGGCTGAGATTTGTTTCTGAAACCCACACATGCTTATATAATTAATCCATTTCCTATTTACATTTGTATCAGGATTTGCTGACAAACAACTCACAGAGCTGTAAAGCAAAATCAGTGGGTTTGGAGCTCGGAGGGGAGGGCTCACAACTTGCTTTATTCACTCCCCAAGTTCTGGGGAGACCCAACGCCCTGTGGATAGACACAGCAAGTTTGGCTATCGTGTGGAATAGCCAAATCTCCCAGGTTTTGGTTACCAAAATTCAAGGCTGGAGACTTGCCTGCAGGACAACAGCATCTGCTGCTGTGCCTACAGCAGAGCCCTCCAATGGACAGAAATGACGGAAGCAGCCTGCAGGGAAACCCAGCCCTCCTAGCTTCAAGAAATATAAGATTTAGGCTGCTTTTTGCAGGGCAGAAGGAAACTGAGGAAGCAGAAAATGCTTTAGTTCCAATGAAGGCGCCCTCAACGCCCACCAGGGCTCCCCGGGGAGCAGCCAGCGTGGCACCAGAGGGCAGCAGTGCCAAAGCCACCCACTGCTGCCCTGCTGAAAGGCCCAAACACCCAGCTCCTGTCAAGACATTCTCACCAGGCACTCTCACAGAGAGAAGGCAGGAAAACACCACCACTAACCAACTGATCCCTTTCCTTTACAGAAAGCTTGGTGCCATTTAGCAGCCACGAGCAGCCATGTACCAAACCAAACTCAGATGCTTTTTGCTGCTGCTTTAAGGACAACTTCAAACACTGGGAGCTTCATCCTGATGCCAATGGGTTTTTGCAAGGGGTGGCATTTGCTTCCCATCAAAGCACGCCTGGCCAGGACTCAGCGAATGGTCCCTGTGCCTGGGAATTTTTGGATTCTGAAACATCCAGGCACTACTGCCAAGGAAAGGTAAAGAGGGTTGGGATGGAAAGCGATGGGGAAAGCCCAGTGTGCAAACAACGGATCGCTGCACTGTTGTGAGCATCACTGTGAGCATCAGCGCCAGCATCTCTCCTGCTGCAGGCAACACAACCGCACCCATGGGCCACGGCCTCATCCTGCACAGCCTCCTCCTGCTCTGCTCCTGCCTGAAGCCCACCACTGGATCTGATAATGGCTAATGGGACCCGCAGTCCGGCGCTAACGGGACATCAGGCGAGGCAGCAGCAGTGGCGGCAGCAGCCAGGCTGCTGAGCGGGCTGGGATGCATGTAATCAGAAGGGTTATCTAGTGCTAGTTTCATTCTAATTGAGTCACTACCATATGTCACCCTGCAATAACAACGCAAGCAGCATGCAACTGAATACATATTTAATTCACATAATGGGTACAACAGTAGAAGTAATCAAGGCAGTTTGCCATAAGCCATAAAGAAGTGTAGCGTGTTCTTATCGAGGAGCAGCCTGCGCTCGGGGAGAAGGGGATGACAGGAGCATTGCGCCGCAGAGAAAGCTGCAAAGGAGGGGGCAAATCCCCCAAAACACACCCCAGCAGGGACTGGAGGTGAGGTGGTCCTTCGATGCAAATGCGAGTCAATGGTGGAATATTGTCGACGGATCGTTAGCCCCTCCAATATAATTAACAGTAATGGATTTATTGGCACAAATTTAATGATTTAAATGTTAAATACCGGCCTGCAATTGCATCGCGCAGTCCAGCCGAGGGGCAGTGACTTTATTTCCAGTTTCTAAGAGAACCAAAAGAAAAGAAAAAAAAACAAAACAGGCAGAACCTGGAGAAGGTGCAGCCCTGGAGGCAGGACCAGACTGGCCATAGCCATTCCTGCTCTCGGTTCACCTTCCTCTTCCAGCAGCACCTGACGGCCCTGCTCGCTGCCTTCATTTCCTCCCGCAATGAGAAGATTAATACGATTGAGGACCACTCATCAATATCTTTGGACAGATCAACCGGAGTTTTCATTATAGCCATATTAATGCTTTCGGATACACAGCTGCAGATGGGTTACGCTTCAAAACTAAGGCCCAGAGAGGAAAGGAAAGGAGAGGAGCAGTGCCTGCTCCCAGATGGGAATTAAGGGAAAGCCGTCCGGTTCTCGTTAGCAGCCTCTCCCACCAACATGTTTTGATGTATATTTCATGAGGATAAACAAACATTCATTTCACTTTGGGAAGGTGCTTGCTGTAATGTATTGGCAACCTCACCAGCAGTGAGGGGACATTAATTTCAATTCTGGTGTTTAAACACCTTGTTGATTCCCAATCATTCATTCCTGGCTCAGCATATCCCTGGCATGGGGAAAAAAAAATGGACAAGCAGAGCCCCAACCTCACCCTTCTGCAGAGACTGCTGGAGTTCATTTGCTATTTAAATGACTTATGAAGGACCAGACATTAGGAAAGATTCAGTTCTACCTGGCTGCTTGCCTTGGGGTGTAGCCTTCAGCCATCCCACAGAATCGTGAAAGGAAAGCACCCAGCCTATGCAGGAGAGCACTGCTCCTCAGGAAAAGGCCCTGAGGAGTACCAGCATCTACACTGAACCATGCGATGTGCTAGAGATGGAAGAACAATATTTGAGCTAGAAGACTCCTAGATCTTCTAGGACTCCTCAGCCTTCCACCTCTACATCCCCATCTTAAAGACAGAGGATCCTGAGCGTGGTACCAAAAGCTAGACCACAAACATCCTACCCAGTCCACAGGGCTTGCCTTGCAGGGACGGGATCAGATGTGCTGGTGAGGCTCTGCCACACGCATCTCCTTCCAAAACAACCACTGTTCTGGGGGAACATATCAGCCAGCACCTAGCTTCAAGCATTTGGGCAGATTTGTGGCCTGCAGCTCTCAATGGGGTTCTGGAGATACACAGGCTATACTGTGAGAAAATCCTCACAGTATTCCCCAGGGGAAATTCAGGTATGGATGCAGATGGCTGTGTCTTCTCTCCATCCCCAGCCCTCAGCTCCTTTCAGGCACAGCTGAATAAATGGAGCTGGCAGAAACTGAGCAGTGGAGGGAGCAAGGTGGGCACGGTGAGTGGGAACATCTGGGAACGGGAAAATGAGAAGCAAGTATGGCCTGGAAAAGGATACAGGGTTCTGCTGCACAGCACAGAAAAGCAGGACAGGCTGAAGAAAGAGTGGTTGAAAGGCAACACTGCATTATTCCTCTCACACGTCTGTCAGAAGCGATGCTGCTTGCAGAAAGGCTTTTTAAAAATAAACTCTGGGTTAAGATGCATGGCAACAGGAAAACAGGAAAACGACGGCTTTATGAAACAGTGAGGTGTTGTTTATGTGAGTGCCATGGAACTTGCGCTTATTCCAACCCACCCTGAACACATCCACCACCACCCAAAAGGAAGATGGGAGCTCCAGCACAGTTCTCCCTCTTTCAAAAAAGAGAGATCCCATCAAACCACTAACAAATAGATACGCACCTGAAGAGCCAAGACGGGGGAGGGCAGGGAGGAAGATACTGCACACCAGACAGCCAGAGATGCCCCCTTGTTTTTCCTCCCACTTTTATCCTCCTGCTTCTTTTTCTGATCACCAAATATGCCAGATATCCTACACATAAGGTAGGCTTAGAAGTTGTTTCAGTACCTGACACACATCAACAGCTCTCTGGGAACACTGTAGAGCAATTTCAGTAGTTTAATATGAAGCATGCACAAAGAGACATGGACACACACACACATAAATGCAGGCAATGACACAAGAACATTTCTCCTTTTGCTTTGTGTGATCTGCTTTGTGGGGACATTGTAGAGGCAGCAGCACTGTCCCCCTTCTCATCCATGCACATCTCTCTTTTTAAGGTTAAAAAGCTGCTTTAAGAAGAAAACACATTAGTGCCTAGAAAGGAGCCTCTGACAGGAGAGTTATCAGGGCCATTATCAGGGTCTCAAGGCAGCCAAGCACTGACAGACAGACAATATCATGTTCCCGAACACCTTCTAGAACCTAATCCCAATGAAGGGTTTTCATCAACACCAGGTGGTTCAGGAGGCAGGATGGTCCTTTGGTGACTAAATGGCTAATACAGCCCCATCAGAAGTCCCTTCCATACCCTTCATCAGAGACTGATGAAGGTTTATGTCCCTCCCAAAAATCCCCCCCATTTCTCTGTCCTGACTTCTCCAAAGACAGACTTTTTCAGTAGCATTGCAATGGACACAAATGACCTGATGGCAGCCCCCAGGGAGACACAGCTGGACTTCATGCTGTTGGTTGGGTAAAATATATATCTTTTTCATGGCAAGGTTAAAACCTGCTGAATTGCCAATTTCAGCTCCTCGCAAGGAGCACATGCCATCAGGCATCCCAAAGAGCTCCAAACTGCCCAGTGAGGCAGCACAGAGGGAACGACCAGGCCAGACCTCCGTGATCCCAACTGTCCCACCACAGCTCACCCACTGATATCTAGCAAAGCCACCCCAGCTCCTTACACTTCCCCATCCTGCTGGGGCCACTGGAAAAGAAAGATCCATGGTCTGAAACCGTATGGAAAAATCCCAGAGCCTTTTTCCCTCTGCTTCCCTCCTACCCCATTCAATAATCCTGTTAAACTGAACCCTGGCTGGATTAATCTCTTTCCCCAGACAAATGGGCAATTATTCAGGCATCACATTGGGATTTTTAGGGTTTGTGTGCATTTCTACTGATCTTCTCTTGGCTTCTTTTGTAAATGGCTTTTACTGCTCCCCCGACAGCACGCACTATTCAATTCAGCCTCTCTATTAATGCTTCTGATACAAATACCTGCTCCCCAAGGCTACCCACCACAAATATCAGCAGAGCTTTGGGGAATCCTCCCCTACTTCACCACCAGTTTGGTGGCTTGAAAAACCTACAGCTACTCATATTTGTCCCTAAAAGTACTCTCCTCTCCAAAGCTTGCTGAAGAGACAAGCTCTGCAAATACACAACCTAAGGCCAGAGCATCCAGAAATCAACCTCCTAACCAAGCCTGGCAAATCCAACACACACCTTGGGCTGCCTGAGATAAGGAAGGACCTACTGAAGTCAACTGAATTTGGCTACCAAACATCCAGGTGTAAACACATAACTCAATCAGGAAACACTCAAGCAGGAACATCAGGTGGCTGTTGAACCTCCTGCCCAGGAGAATGGAGACTTGCTAGGAAAAGCAAGGAGGAAATACAAAGTGACACAGAAGACAGTGCTCAAGTTTCTTGCCTGCATAACAGGTCATCATCAATAAGGAGATGACCACCTGTGACACCAGGGAACTGGCCCTGGGTCCCATGTGGCCACATTCCCAAAGAGGTCAGTCTCCCTTTTTTAAGGGAAGTATTTGGGATGAGGACACATTGTCCCTTACCCTTCATGAGGAAATGTAACACGTGGTCCCCCTATCCTGCATGAGGTTCCTTTATTCCCTGGAACACCTCTACAACACAGCTTCTTATACACGAGGCCAACAGCTCATATTCCCATCATTCCATATTAGTATTCCTATACATACAATTACAAGTGTGCATACAGATACATGCATACATAACCATGTGTTTTTGTAAACTGCATGAACTAGGCAGCACCCAAATGCCTTTTTGTTCTTTGAAAAAAATCTGCTGTTGAGGTTGCTCACTCCCAGCCCCAGCTAATGCCATCCCATAAAAGCCAACAAGCCCTTTCGTACTGCCCAGATGTTTTTCCTGCATGTCCCAAGCTATATTTCTATACCTCAGTGGCTGCAGTAAGTTGAAACTAATTTATACTCTGGCTTGCCCTGCCAAGGTGAGCCAGCGAGGAGGAGCCAGCTGGACCATGGAGCTCCAGGAGTGTTTACCAAGGCCCAGCCTGCTCTGCCTGTCCATGGGTATGCAAAGGAGCACTGCGTGCCCAGGATGCCAGCGTGACCCTTCAGCTGCCAGCAAAGAGAAAGGAAACAAACCAGAGCAGATACCAGCACTACAGCTGGAAGGAAGAGCTTACTGACACTGACAGCGCTGCCAGCTTCCACTTCAGTGCAGTACTTGAATTTTTGGACTTCTTTTTCCCCTCAAAGCTCCATGAGAATCACAGCATACAGTATCAGAAAAGAAAGCACAACAAAGAGTAGCGCTGATCCTCAGCAAAGAGCAGGCCTCAGCAGTGAGAGACATCCTTAGAAAACACAAACCAGTATTTCCAACTCCTCTGTGGAGTCTGGTTTGTGGCACTCAGGACATACAAGATGCTTCTTGACACTGCTAGGACAGAGGAAGCTCTGCCACTTCCTGCCCAGATCTTGGATCGGGGATGGCAGTGGAGGACTGGCAAGGGGCAGGGGTCCTCAGGAGAGAACTAGAGAACTGCAGAAGAGGAATGCTCTGCAACTCTCAATAAATCCTTCCCATTGCCTTTGCAGCAAAGGACACCCCAGGGTGCCAAACAGACCAAAAAGCCACAACATCCACACACCCCTAGCCTTACTTCCCTAATCAGGATGGAGACAACCCAGGCAAAATTCCTATTAACCAGCAAATGCACGTAGCAGTGTTTCCCAGCCAGGGCTCCTCATGGCTAAGTTACAGTCTTTATCCCTCAATTTCCCTTCATCATTTGTCATCTTTCTTCAAATCAACTCAGTATTTCCTGAATTCTCAAGTACTAAGAGGCTGGGGAAAAAAAAAAAGAAACTATGAGGAAAGTGCTTATGAACCACTAGAAAACTGGTTGATGTTTCCTACCCCTCTCTCTTCTCTCAAACTTCCCCCTTTCCACCCTGGGCCTCCAAACACTTCCAGTTAGCCCTGGATCTGCTCAGACATGCTGGCCTGGGGGAGAAAAACCCAGCAAGCAAGAAGGCAGATGGATTGCAATGCTGGGAGAATGAAGCACAGAACAGTGCAGATACATCTGGACCCCTATCCAACCCCCGATCAGCCCAGCATCCCTGCAGCAAGTGATGCTAGGATCTTTGCTAAAAGACAAGGGCAGGAAAGCAGCTCTGCAGAGGACACACAGCACACGCCCCACCCCTGCCAGCAGCTCCCTTCAAGCCCACCTCAGTTTCTGCAGCAAAAATGGGTCTGTGAGGATGCAGAGGAAAGGGAGAGGGGCTGTGCTAAGGGCTTGGCAGGTGTGTAAGGAAACAGAGAAGAGAGTACAGCAAGGTTTCACACTCAGGGGAGTCTTCCCCCTCCACCTGCATCCATGGGCACGGTGTGGGTGAGCACAGCATGGCCCCAGAGAGGGCTGAAGGTAACCCCACCTTCATCACCATCTCCATCACAGACAGAGACCTCTAGCAGGCAATCCAACCCATCCTGCAGATGCTCTCCAGAGCAAAACAGAAAGGAATGGATATTTTTTTTACACTACTCCAATGCTTCCTCCTGACCCAGGTTCCCCTCCCTCGTTTTCCTAACACACTGCCACGTCCCCAGATAAACTGGCAACCCGAAAGTAAAGCAGAATGGCTGCAGAGCAGGGAAACAATGAGGGGGGGGAAAAAACCAAAATTAAAAAAAATATATTTTTATTTTATTAAATAAAATATTATTTTATTAAATAAAAAATAAAAAAATATTAGGAGAAAGGGGTTTTAAAGACAGACAGGTCTAGGAAAAAAGCAACGGCAGCACAGGCGAAGGGGAAGGGGGGGAATTCCTCTGGAAATCATTAATACTCCAGGAACCTTCAGGACTAAACCTGAATACAGACACTTAAGCGCTCAGCTCTGCTATTAACGCTAGGGCCTAAATTATTGATCTTTTGCCTTTATCAGCATAACAGTCACGTCCCGGTATCAAGATCTAACTACACTGCAGTCCCTGTGCTGCAGCCACTGAAATAATTAGGAGAAATTCTCATTAAAGGAGAGTGAAAGGTTCAGAGATGGAGACAGAGAAAAGGGTCTGGGAGGGTGTTTAATGTCTTCCACGGGGTCGAGAGAGTGCTCTGATCAAATCCCTACGCGAGGCTGGGGGATGAAAGCTTATGAAAAGGGGAAGTCCAAAGCCCCGCCACACCAGCGTCCGCCCACCGCCTCCACCACGTGCCAGCTACAGGGCCAGTAGAGGGAGGTGGGGGCAAAAGGCATGAAAAATAAATTTAATAAATAGAATTAATAATGGAAGGGCTGCTGCAGGCTTGGTCAAAGTCTGAAAAATTCAGCCTGGGCTAAGAGGAGGGGTGCAGGGAGGGGAGGCGAGGAGGAAGGAGCCCAGCATCATCCTCAAGGCACACGGCCAGGGCACACGGGCAGGGCTCTCCCTATTTCACTCAGGACTGTACTGCTCAGGATCCAAAAAGAAACTGGAAAACGAAAAGGGAGAGTGGCAACACCACGTGCGCAGCCCAGGGGATGGAGGGAAGAAGCCCAGCCTGGTGGTGGCACTGGCCCCAGCCTAAAAGTATTGTGGAAAATATTTAAAAAATTAAAAAATAAATGTTTAAAGAAGGGGAAAATGCACCCCCACCAGTCTGAAATACCAGAAAACATCTCACAAAGCCCAGCATAGAAAAACAATCCAGTCTGGTGGGCAGCAGAAAGAAGTAGCTGGACATTTCGGCATGACTGGGGAGGGTGTGATGGAAAGATGAAGGGAGTGATGGAAGACAGGGGGAAAAGGACAGGGATGAATGTAGAAAGCCTGCCCCCTCCCCCCACACATACAAAGTTTCCCTATATTTAATGTCAACGTGCTGTAATTTAAAAGAAAAATTCCATTTCACTCGGCTAATCAGAATGGTTAGCGAGACCATTACCACAAACACTGGGAACATCTGAAATTGATTATTTTTTACTTTGTGCAGTTAATGAAATCCTCCAGCAAATGCGGGTGAGCGTGGCGGAGGGGTCTGCACCGGCGCTGGGGACAGGAGGGGGCTGCTGGGCCGCCACCGCTGACCTTTGTGCCCAGGGCTGCAGGGGAGCAGTGCGGGGCCGGGCTGGGCTCTCTGCCCACCATTTTGTGAAGTCTGGAGATACTTAGCATGGGCGGCACATCCCGTAAGGAGCACCACATCATTAAATGTCTTGGGCTGGTGCGGCGGGGAAGAGAAATGCAGGATGTCACTGCCTGATAGGAAGAAGACTCGGAGGTTATTTATTAGCGGACACTTACCACAAACTGCATTTTCTCCATTTGCATTCGATATGCTGCAGCTGGCTTAGCGCCAGGAAAAGGCAGGCGGGATGGAGGGAGCAGCACGCTCCTGGCCCTTCCCTGCTCGCCCCTGCTGCTCCCCACCCACCTCAAGCCTGCAAGAGCCACCCCGCTCCTTGCCAGTTCCACCAGAGCCACCCGTCTACCTGGCTTGGTGGCCGACCTTCCCAAAGAAGCCATGAGGTTTCCCACTGATGCTCTTCATCACCATGGTTCAGGCAACCAAGCCGCAGGGTCCAGCCAAAGGCCCCAGAGCTCTTCAGTGACCCTTCGGCCACTGATGCAGGACAAATCCTTTCTGCAAGACCATCCAGAGCAAAACAACAAGCAGCCCACTGGACACTTGGACACCCAGCCCATTGCACCTGGGTTACAAATCCCTCCTGGAAGCATCATATGGGCATCCCAATGCATCTCTGCCTCAGATGCAGGCACATGCAGGGGGCCACTCTCCCCTCCACCCTGTGGCCACAGCCTCTCTCCCACCTCCAAAAAGTGGCCGAGTGTAATTATGCAGAAAGCTCCTCTGGAGCTATATCAATAAGACAGACGTCTGTTGTATCATTCTCTCTCAGTAAGGCATTTCTTCTCCCCAATTGCTCATATAGAATCATAGCCTAATAGCATGCTATTAACATAATTGCCAACACAACTAGTGTTCCGTGTCTCACAGCCATTTGCTTATTTTGCTATAAAGAATATCAAAAAACAGCCCGAAAAGCCTCAGCCCGGCTGCGCGGCCAAGGAGACCGGCCATCGGCTCTGCCAGTGGTGCCGGGGCCCGGCGAGGAGCGGCGCAACATCGGTGGCCGGCCCCAGCTGTGGACTGCGGCACCGGCAGCGCGCTCCGACCGGGCTCCCAAGCAGACGTGTGCGAAGATCTAAACGAATTCTGCCAGGCGAAATGAAATTCCCATTATTTTTAATTAATCCTTAATTAAAATATATTACTCCGCAGATTCCGCAAATCTCTCTTAATATGCAAATGCGGCCCATTCAAGGATATTTACATATCATTAATTAAAACGGCACATTCTTTCAGTCTAACAAGCTGAGAGCCGTGTCTGTTGCCACACTGGCAAGAAAGCTGGGCCTGGCACTGCCAAATTCATCCATGAGAAAGATGTTCAGTGTCATGGCAGGGGTGCGAGAGCACGGGACAGGGCTCGGGAAAGGAGACTGATCCCAAGGAGGAGACAGGTTTGGGAGATCCCAATCCGCAGCAGAAGAGTACCCCTGAGCCTGGCTGGAGTGGGTGGACGGGAATGCACATTGGCACAACCAGGGAGGAAGTTGGTGCTTCAGAGAGTCCCCCTGGCTCTGCTCACAGCATCAGTGCTCACCCACACAGGATGTTTAAGGTCAGCCAGTTCTCCATGGCCTTCACTGTCAGGGGCTGTGCTGTCACATGAAGATCTGTCAACCAGGGTGTACTTCTTCTCTTCCCTGTCTGCCTCAACTTCTGAGCATGGAGATCTCCCTGCTTCCAAACTATGGGATACATCATCTGCAACAGTCAAATTCCCAGCTCCAAATTCCCTCTGGGCTGAGGAAACAACGCACCCCATCAGAAAGGTCAGACCCTGCAAGCCAAGCTGATGCTACAGCCTTTCAATAGGGTGAAAGCACAGAGGTGACAATGAGCTGGCTTGAGCGAAGAAGGCTTTCTGTCCCCCAGTAATCTCCTCCATGGCTCTCCAAGAGGAGTCTGTGCCTCCTTCGCCAAGGTGTAACGGATAGGCTCTTTGGCCAGCATCACCCCATCCAGCAGCGCTGCGGACTCTGAAACACATGTGAATCCAACCAGAGTGAGACAGCCAAGAGGTTCATCACTGCTCCAGCACGGGTCTCATAGCTGTAGAGAAAGCCATGTTTTAATATTCTGCGGAGGTTTATCAGGTGACAGAGTCAGGCACAAATCCATCCCTCCAAGGAGCCATCAGTTCTGCAGACACGATGACAACTCCCTGTTGTTGCCAACAGACCTGTGTCTAAGTCTCCCATGGGCTGGTGTCAACACGAATGCCAAGCACCCAAAACCCAGGCAGCAGCTCCATCCCAGAAGAGGAAGGCCACCAGCAGCCAAACAGTGCCTGTGTCTTCATGGCTCCACTGGCACCTTAAAGGAAATGCTGGCCAAATCTTCAGAGTCATGTGCCAGGACAGAGACATGTCTCCCTTCACAACCTGGACATACCGCTCCCGGAAACCTGGAGGTTTTCAGCCTTCAGGACTGATTTCCATGAGAATGACAGCCCCACTCTCATAGTCTCACCACTGTCACTACCTTCTCCTAGGAAGAGCAGACAGCAGAAATTCAGTCAGCAGTTCCTCACGTGGGACTGACAGATAATTCTCAACAACAATTAATAAGCCTCTGTCCTTCTCCAGTGCTTTTCATCAGAGGACTTCAAAGTGCTTCACTGAACTTGTCTCCACTGCACTCCAGAGCTGAAACAAACCCATACCAACCCCTCCGCCCAGATGGGGAAACTGAGGCACAGTGCAGGGGGACCTGTCTCCAGCCAGACAAGAAGCTTAACACACAGAGGAAAACAAAAGCCACTCAGCTGGGTGAGGGGATTTGTGTTGAGCATCACCAAATACATTGCTGCTCGCTGCTGGGATTTGGAGGGGACACCAGCAAAGGGGTACTTCACTCTGGCTCTTCCAGCAGCAGCTGGTCCTTCCCCCAGCAGCTGCCACCAGGCTTTGGCACAGCAGGGTCCACCTTCAGCTTGGCCCAGCACAGCCACCCCAAGATACCCACATCACACAGGTATTTGTCATGCAACACCTTCATGCTTTCCTAGAAAATGATGCTGTTCAGATCACACGAGCCTTCACTCTCCCAGGTCTTCAGAGGAGGAGGAGGAGACAGTCGCACCATTACCAGCCAGCTGAGAGGACACGATATGAACTATTCAAATCAAGGTGACTTGGCTGCATTTCAATGCCTCCCGTGGCCAGGAAAAGCAGCAATACCTCCACATACCGGGTTGATACTCATGCTGAGTCCAGTTTAGGCCATACTTACCCCTTTTGGCTGCACAGTAAAAGGGCGTATGTTCATCCTATCTGTGGCTGAGGCTTTAACCAGAGAGGCGTATCAGAGTGCTTGTTTTTCTTTTCTCTTGCTTTTTCTTATGACAGCGCAGGGAAAACATTTCTGCTTTATCTCAGACTGCCCCTTCTGCACGTTTTCACATCATTTAACTCCTCCTCAGATCTTCAGTGCCATACCAGTCCAGGAAGCCCACCAAGACCCATGCTAACTAAACATGGCAGCTGGCAAGCCAGGTGCTGCCAGAGGGGCTTGTCTGGCCTCCACAGCATCTTTGGTCCAAATCCTTCTCAAGAAGCAGGCAAGTAGAGAGTCTGAGCTGGGCTTGAAAGATCCATAAAGCTCCTGCACCAACCTGCTGAAGAAGTACCCAGTGCACCAGGAGACACAGACCAATCCATCCCAGAATGCCCTCCTCACCAGCAGGCAGGCAGGCAGCTTTGGAGAACCTTCCACTCACCCCCAAGCACCACGTGGTGGCCTCAGGAGCTGCCCAGGCCACTGGCTTTCACCCGCTTTTCAAAACAGCCTCAGAGCTCCCTAAACTGCCCCCCGAGTCTGGAGCACCCAGACACTGTGAGGACAACAAACCAAGAGGTGCCAAACGGTTGACAAACTATGCCCATTAATACTCCCTAGCATCTCCTACGATGGAGAGGTGTTTGAGCCTTGGTGGTCTTGGCCCAGGGCCAGCCAAGGTGATTAAATCGCACCTCCCTCTGCTCTCCCTTTGCAGTTCCAATTGCATGTGAAATTGCTCCTCACCTCCTGGTGCACCCAGCTGTGTCCTGGACACCAGCACAGAGTTAAAAGCCACTGTCACAAGCCACAGCCCCAGGCCACGGGTTCTGAGCCTGTCAGTTCAAGCAGTCCCATGTGTCCAGCAAGCTGTGAGGACAAAGGGACAGGCACTTCTGCCTTCTCCCCACTCTGAGCCTTCTTTCTTTCATTACTTTCACCCAAAATTTGCTGCTGTAGGCAGTAGGGCAGGTCTGGGGTCCCTCCTCTGTTCCCCAGGCAGGGGAACCAAGATCCAGGTTCCCCAAGCAAGCAGTGACACTGCTCCATCTCATGCAGAGGGAGAATCCTGTTGTCCCCTCTCACCATGTGCTCCCCTTCCAGCAAACAAGGCAAAGCAAAAACAAATACCACAGATTATTACAGCTTCACACCCAGCAAGGGCACCAGGACAGGAGGTCACTGGAGGGACCCCAGAGCCACTTTGTCACCCAAGCTGGTGCTTTCCGAGCCAAATCCTCCCAGCAGCATCCACCAATAGCCCTGAGATGCCAAACCTGCGTTGCAAAAGGGCCCCAGCTTCCCAACATCCCAGAAAGGCCCTGTCCCCCTCTTGCTCTGCTCCTCTGTCCCCAGGAGATACCACACTCAGCACAGCCTGTGGTCACCCCAATTCAGGGGGACACCAGGAACAGTCACGGAGACGGCTGTCCCTCCCTGCCCCCTGCTGACACATGCTCCACCATGGCACTAATCCCATATTAATATGCTCCCCACAGCTGAAGCAGCCAACATAATGAAAAAGCCCATCCATGAGGAGATAATTATATTACAAAACTATTTTAAATAAATGAGAGCCAAGATAGATGGGTCAGGGGGGTGCTGGGGACAGGCTGCCATCACTCCAGGTGTCCTCCACAGTCCAGCCACCTCCAAAGGGCTGGGCTCCCTGGTTAGGGAGGGCAGGGAATCCCCAAGCTTTCTGTGCCAGGGGCTGGGCAAACCAGGAATGAGTAATACTAAAGAAGAGTGAAACATGGCTTGGCAGAGCATGGCCTCAGAGCTGATGGGAGACTGCCAGTGTGGCGTTTAGTACCCCTACTCTCAAGGCAGACAGCAGCTCACTTCAAATTCACCAGCTCTCAGAGATAGGGGATGGCAGCTTTCATTTAAAACCACTTGCAAAACTCATCCCAGCTTGAGGGCACAACCCAGGAGGTGGAGCAGGAGCTGAGAAAGAGCCACTTGATTTTTAAAACAGCACTCTGACACTCACTGCTGTCTCCTGTGTGGACAAGACAGAGCAGGGAATCATAGAATAGTTTTGGTTGGAGAGGACCTTAAAGATCATCTCGTTCCAAGCCTCTGCCATGGACAGGGACAGGTTCCACTACAGCAGGTTGCTCCAAGCCAAGATGTACTCTGCAGAGGAGGCCATCCCTCCTCCCACCCCCACAGAACAGGACTCAGGACCACGGACAAAGTCACCACCTCTAGTGTGATGACACATCCAGCCTCTAAGAGAAACCCCAGCTGCAAGGGAAGCAGCCTAAAATGAAAAATAGCTGGAAAAGGGGGAAATCCTGGAATCAAAGGAACCCCTACAACACACACCCTCCCCCTTCCCTCCTCCTTTTGCGCCTTGTTCTCTCTCTCCTTTCCCCGGCCAGGTTTAATTTGACACCTTGAGCTTTGGTAACGAGGTGGGGAGAGAGGAGCCACAGCGGAATTCATTAGGCTGAGGACTGCAGGGCCCGCTCTCGGCGCGCTAATGACATCGGAGGATAGGGAAACGAGACAGCCGCCACGCAGGATGAAATAAACATGAGCACTGTCAGCACTGACAGCAAAAGGGACAAAATAAGGCAGGTAGAGACCTTTCCCCAGCTGCACAATGCAAAGCGACAGCTTCCAAAGCCCCCTGCCCATGGATCCCCCCTGCCCTCAGCTTGGGAAAGGGGAGGGTGGCTGAAAAGGGGATGGAAAAGAAAAGCACCAATTAAACCACCCTTCCCATGATCAAAACACCCTTTCCCAGGCAGTTGCACTCCTTCATTCCCCTTCCGCAGCAGGAGGAACTTGTGCCACCTTCTCCCAGGTGGCCTGCATGATCCCTAACTCCACGCAGTTGGTCCCTCGGTGGGGGTTCTGGGAATGCTATCTATGCCTGGGCTACACTTCTCCCTCCTCCAAACAGCACAGGGGAGGGGGGAGCAGGATGAGACAAGTATTGCACAAATCCCCCAGGCTCATCACACCAGCAACTAAGGGGGAGAGGAGCAAGCTCCACTGCGTCACGGGGTTGGTGTGCAGGCACAGACGGTGTTCCTGGCTACAGGAATCCATGGCTCTGGCACAGCTTCTGCCAACACTCACTGTCCTCTTTGATTCTGGCAATACACAGGCAGACAGCAGCACCTTACCTTCCTCACTTGAAAACCCTCATCCCAAGTCCCTGAGTACTCAGGTACAGCATTCCTACTGAGACTGTAATGTTTGAGGGGCAATAATGAAAGTTGCAAAGGGCAGGAAAATTTCGGGATCTAGAAGGATCTCTCTCTAGCTCAGGGCCCAAAGCTCCTCTTGGTGCCTCACTCTGCCAACCCCTTCTCCAATCCATCAGCCAGCACAACAGCCAGGTCAGACTTTCCTGCAATGCCCCTGATGCTCTGCAAGGTAAAATATGTCTCAGCCCAAGAGCAATACAGGCATTTCCTTTCCTCCAAAACACTGACTTGCCCCATTCCTCTGTGCTTCCCATGAACACCGACACACAGCACACAAGCAAGAGCTTGATGCCCAGCAGATACTTGGGTTGACAGATGCTCTCTTCCCATCAGGAATCTGAATTTTCTGCTTGGGTTTGGGGGCAAGTTTTTCTGTCTGGGCAAAGTTTCCAGAAGGCTCTTTTACAGCATTTTCACTCCACTGCTTTTAGTGCTCCCAGTTGTTGGCTCTGCTCCCAGGACACAGCAGCATGCAGGAGGGAAGGGCACAGGAGGGAAGGGCACATGAGGGGAAAAAAGCAAAATTCTGGAAAACAAGAGCACTGAGTATTACTCCCATAGTGGCTGTTGGCCTGTACCCAATCTGAACAAGTCACATGGACACACCTGACTCAGTTTCCCCATCTATTAAAATATCCAAATCCTCATCTGTCCCTCTTCTCCTTCTATTCCACACAAAAAACAGCACTCATCAACAGATGCACTGCTAGATTTGCTGCATCTCTGCCACCCTGATTTTCACCCCAGCAAAGAACCTTCCACAATGGTGGGAATACAAGACCCATCATATGGTTTAAATGACCCAGGGCTGTTTCCCAAAGTCCACTTAAAGGCCAGGAACACTTCCAGGCTCAGCCACTCAGCCACTGCTCCATCCTCTGCTTTTATTCCCTTCCCCCGGCTCCCCCAAGCATTCCTTGAAAGCGAATGGCAATTGAGTTTTTAAGTCCCTATTCATCAAGGAAATTAATTCCTTATGCATAATTCATTTCTTTTGTCAACTTTTTTTCCCCCCAAATGCTCCCTAAAGCATCAGGAGTGGAAGCAGCAATAGGAGAATGGGAACACAAGAGGCTGAGGAAGGGAAGAAACAGCCTTGTTAGAGCTGACCAGTCCATCACTCCAATTCCCAGCTTACAAGGTGTCCCATAAGATGTCTGAGGAGGAGGGAGGCCATCACAAAGTCTGAGTTACCAACCAGCAGTGAGTTTGCTGGTGGGATAAAGACCTTGTGTGCTGAAAGTCTTTGCTGTATCTGTGTTGTTCCCTGTACCCAGAGGTAGTTAGGCTGAGGACGGTCTCAGTGTAGTTGAGCAGCATCTTGAGTAACAACTGAGAGCCCAAAGAATCGTCCAAGGCTGGCATGGAGCAGGGATACCAGGATGCCCAAAAGATCAAAGACGGAGGGAACTCTGATGGCGAGAAATCACAGTGTTCTGGTGTCTGCCTCAGCGGGGGTGACAGCTCTGCTCTGGCTTTCTGGCCTCTCACAGCAGGTTATTCTGGCCTTGTGATGTTCTGGATGGACATGTCCCTTCTCCAGGTCCAGAGCCAGCTCTCCAGCCTTCACTGCATGTCTGGTCTGTAAGGAGGCATCTGCCCGTCTGGGTTATTTATGGAGGAGAGCTCTGGAGCAGTGTCAGAGCCCTGCTGACTGTAGAAGCACTGCACATAGCTTTACCTTCTTGCAAGTTCAAGTCTGGAAAGAGGCCTGGAGGTAGCACTCACACCCTGCCAGCTCCTGAAAGCGTAACCTAGGAAGATAAACCCAGCTGCAAAAGGAGAAGCTGGCTGGAGATGAGCCATGCCTGCACTTGGAGAGGACTCTGAACCCTCAGCTCCTCCCAGTGTCAGGATGGGCCCGTGCCACCAGCAGCACCAGATCACTTCTCTGCAGCGTGGCAGGAATGGAGCAACTCTTCCTACCAGCTCCACCTTGCTTCTTCCCAAGGTGAGGAGATCCTGGCTCACTCCAGCATTGGCACAGCCCAGCTCAGACACAGGGACACCACTGCTGAAACTCAAGCTGGAAGTGCTGGGGCCATGTCCATGACCATAGTCGCAGAAGGATTGGGCAGAGCAGTGGCTTGGCTTACAGGGCTCAGTTTACCACTGACCTATCGACATTTACACTCGCACACGGCCAGCAAACCACCCCCAGATACCTGACCAAAAAAGACTTGGCACTTGGCCCATGCTGCTAATCCCCAAACTTGAGGACAAGTTCACACACAGCGCTCACACCCACGTATCACCACTTCCCACCCAGCAAGCTGGGAAACCCCATATAAATAAAGCTTAATTGCTGCTACTCCGACACAGCACACGCAGGCGAAATGCATGGTAGCCGAACAAACAGCAAAGCCCTGGGATTTCCTGACTCCCCCGCAGACCAGACCCACCAGTTACTGTTCAACTGAAGCCAACAGGACCATTGCCTGCCTTACCTGCACACCTGGTATTGCTCATGACTGAACGCCTCCCTCTGCTAGGAAGGGGAAGGCATTTTTACAGTGAAGCTGAATTTGTCTACTGCTTCTGCGCTTCTGACTCTCTGTGGCACTAAAGAAAAGGAGGAAATTAAGCGATGTGCTGAGGTGCCACTGCCACAGGTTGACTCTCCACAGAGGGAACACAGTCCTGGCTGCATCCCACCCCAGCCCATGGAGCAAAAGGCAGCAGATCGTGCTGTTTCCAGCACATTTGGAGAGTAACGCCACCTTGTCATGGGGGTACAGAGAGCATTTGCAATGCCCCATTTAACTGCGCTGTACTCCTATCCACAGGCTTCATCAGCATATTTCAGTGGTGCCTTGATGGATGAAGATAGATGGGAGAACATCATCCTTGGTGAAATCACTGTTTTATCAAGGTTAAACCATCCTCACGCTGCACCACCTCCCTTTGTTGCTTCGTTTCCAATCAGAAAATTAGCAGCAGACATAATGCACATTTGCATGGACCTTGTTTCTCACTCCCCAGCTCATCTCTTCCTTCTGCAGAACGGAGAGGGAGGGGAAGCATGGGGAGACCTCTCCCACCTTCATGCCTAAGCCTGTCCATCTCTGTGGGCTCCAAGGACCCAACGAAAGCCAAAATATCTACAGATTTCATGAAGTTGCCTCTGCAGCATGGAACTATGTCATCCATCAGCACTCTCCAATATCTCCCACTATAGCCAAAGGACCACCAGCCCCTCTCTCTTCACCTTGGCACACCACGTCCGCTGACAAGTTTCCATGGAATGAGTGCTAAAGCCATGGCAAGCAGAGGATGATGAAGGAAAGCAGGAGGGAGGTAGGCTTTTGATCGAGCCAGATGGTCTCGTGGTGAAGGTATCAGGGGGAATGGGATGCAGAAGGGCAGCGGCACAGTAAGTGATCTTTTTCCATTGTAAGCCTAGTTGGATCCGGGTTGGAAAGCCTGGGCAATTTGAGGAAAAGGGCACAGGAGCTGAGGAGGGAGGGGAAAGGCTTTTATCTCCAGGTCAGAAGTTCAACCCCAGCTCAGGTCAGTGGCAACAAAAAGCTGTTGCCTTCTGACACCTCTCCAGCAGCCAGCTGGGCAGAGTGATGGATGTCCCTGCAGCTCCCAGCACTCCACACATCCACCTGGCAGGCTGGGCACATCTCCTTCCAGCTCCTCCCAAGAGCCGACCCCTCCACACTCAGGGGACATGGCCTGCAGCAACTGTGCTGGGCCACCAGGCGTAGCCAGCTCCCCTCCATACCCCAAGCACACTTTGGAGCACTACCAAACCCTCTCTATGGATCCCTCTGCCAAGGAAGGCTTGTCCCCCCACTCTACTTTACCAAAAAGGAGAAATGCGTGGCCTTGAGTGATGTCCCCCATGGATCACCCCATTTTTCCAAGATCACACATGGTATGCTTGCTGTGGAGAAGATCTTGTGCAGGGCCAAGACCCCTACGCATCTTACACAAAATCATCCAGTCTGGAGCCCTTAAGACAAGTGCCTGTCCTGCTGGAAACCCGAGATAACAAGCTCTCGAATCACTTAGACTCATTTTAGAGACCTTCTGCGGCTGAGTCATCCCTGCCTAGAGGCAAGGCCCCAGCAGAGGACAGCACCTGTTACCCCTGCGGCCTCGAGCCAGGCACTCACTGGAGGAACACGATCCCAGTGACTTGGGAATATATTAAGGACAGACAACCAAGGTGGGCAGCATGCAGCTTTTAAACAGTCCACAGGACCCCTCTCTGTAGCCCCAGGCTTCTACATACCTTTTAAAAAAATCTGTACCCTCTTTACAGCACTGTTTGACTCTGCAGGGCGCTATTAAGTTACAAGAATATCTCTGTGCCCAGGGCCAGCTGCCGTGTTGTGTGGTCCCCATTAAACACAGATGGGTCAGACTGCCTCCTGCAGGGAGACCTACTCCAGCAGTGGCTTTTCATCCCCATGAGGAAGAAGTCAGCCATGGCAACAAGGCGTTCTATCTATACCATCACTCATGGCTTATATGTTACACAGGCCCTCTTGTTACTTTTCAACCAAGTCTCAAGGGTTTTTTGCACCAACAAAAAAAGGTGAGTTGGCTTGCGACATCACTGGCTTTACATTTGGGGAAACTGAGGCACGGGCAGCCCTGGGGGCCAGCTCAGGCTCATGAAATGCTGCACTGACCAGTCTGATTGCTGCACAGCCTCCCCCCTTCCCCAGCTCCTCTCAAACCTCCTCTGGACCAGATCCAGACACAGCCGGCCTGTGGGAGATGTCAGCCCTCCCCTCCTCCAGCAGGATCTCTCCTTTGCTCTTTCAGCAGTAGGGAAAAGCATCTCTGATATGCAGCTGAGCAGCCAAGTGACCCTGGAAGGCAGTGACCTGGGAGAAGGTCACTTACTGAGTGAGCTGATGCCCTTGGGGGGGGCATGGGCATGTGCACACACACAGACACCCACAAACTTTCCAGGAGAGGCGTCTGGTTTCACACCCCAGCTCCTTCAGGGCTGCTTCCTACAGCAGCAGCATCCAGCAGGAGCAGGGCAAGCCTTGCCCTGACTCCATATCCCCTCTGCCCGCTCCTGCCATCCCAGTCCTGGTGCAGGCAACCCTCCAGTTTGCACATGCCATCACAACAAGCCCGATGGAGAAAGAGCTCAGGATGAGATGCTCACACGGAAGTTTCTTCCAAGCTCAGCGTGCAGAGTTCGGCTCGCACTCCGAAGCACTGCGGTTTATAGCCGTTATAAAAACATTTATATAGAAGCTGCCTGTTCTATGCATATAAGGCAAATGGCTTCAGACTTGGGCAGGCCCCAATGCCATATTCAGGCGCAGGGAATAGCCCAGCTTCCCAGTAAGCCTAGCACATCCAAACCTGGACAGAAACCGGCCAGCATCACAGAAAGCCTCTCCAAGAGCTATATATGGATTCTGAGTCCAGTCTGGTTTACCCTGGGAGAAGAGGGTGGGAGAGTTGTGCTGACCCGCACTCTTGAGACACAGCTACAGGAAACATGCTACCAGAAAACTAGAGAATGGGCTTATAGCAGTTAAAAGCAAAAACTGGATATTTCCTTTGCTTCACTCCATTCCAGAGCAGTAAAATAAATGAGAACATGGATTAAAGAGATGCAGCTTACACTAGATCCTCAAACAAACAAAAGCAAGACTTTCTGCAGTATAAATATGTCACTAAATACCACAGCTCTGAGTATCAGCATCTGCAGCATCACGCATTCACAACAGCCGAGATCTGGCTTAATACAAGACATCCAGGAAGGAAAACAATCAGCATCTGAATCTTTCATTTTTCAACAACCACAATTCATGCAAAGCAGACAGGACCAATCTCCATTCACTCTTTTTATACTGGTCACCTCCAAATCTCCTTGGGTATCCCACTGAGGGCAGCAGAAACATCTCTCCGTTGATACTTCATTTGCTGCCACCAAGGAAATGCCTTCTGCCTCAGTTTCCCCAGGACCCAAACAAAGCACTCAGTCCCATGGCCATCCTGGACTGCCACAAAGCCAACCCCATGACAAACTTACCCCCTCGTCCCATTTGTTCCACACCCATGCGGCTTTCATTAAGAGCTCACAGATCACGCTCACCCCAAACTTCTCCCCAACCTTGACCTGGGCTGTCCTCTGCCACTGCAGTGGCAGCACCTCAGCCATGGGGCACTTGGGCATCTGTCCAAAGCAAAATCATCCTGCAAGGCTTTGCTGTCTCACAGGCACAGCCTCTTCCAAGAGTCGGATGTGCAGATTTCAGTTCCTGGAGACCATAAAGAGAAATAAATCTGGTTGCTTTAGTCCTGGCACTGGAGGGGGAATGATTTTTCCCAGGACTAATGGAGGTGCTTTTCCTTACATATATATCAGCTGAGATGATGTCAAGGCAGAACATTAAATTAGCCAGCCTCTATTAATTACAGCTCTCCTATAGCTCTTCCCATCTTCCAATTGCTTTACAAACAGCATTAATTCCTACACGTTATCTCCATTCCAAAACCTCCCTGAGGAGCTGGCAAAGCCCCCACAGCCTGGAGCAGCCTTGTAGCAAGCAGTCCCCACACAGGCTGGTGGTCCCACCATCCAAGCTCCCACCTTTGCTCCAGACCATTGTTTGGAGCTGGAGTGGGAGCCTGGATAATTTACAAGTCATCAAAAGGGCCAGGACTTGACAAAGAAGTCTGTTCCTGGCCAGTCTCCCATGGGCTGGGGCTTACTGCTGTCCTGCCATCCCTGAGGGCTGCTGGCAGTCCAAGTTCAGCATCTCTGCCTCCCCTCTCTCCCTGACTGGAGAATTTCTCCCACCATTAAAATTAACGAGGTGGGTTTGCAGAGACGAGCTGGCTACAGAACCCCCTCCTGTTCCGGGAGTTTGGGGTTGTTTTTAAATTAAGTTGCAGTCCTGTAAGTGCAAAGTTATACCAAGCATCATTTACTTTACTGCTGAGCAATGAGGAGCAGGGAGCGAAGCAGGGTGCTCCCCTCCAGGCACGCCGTAAAGTGCCCGGCACACACAGATGCTGCCTGCAGTTCTCCTCTGCTCCGGTCCGGCAGCACTCTCTGTGCCAAGAGCTACAGCCTGGAAAATAGCACTTGTGCTAAAGTGCCTGCATTAATCAAATCTTCATTCACACCAGCAAAGAGACAGAGAGGGGAAAAAGGCAGAGGGAGATCCCACCAGCTCCCTGAGTCCAACCAGGCTGGGAAGGAGCGCGCTCCAGTGCTTCGCCAGCCAGCAGCCTCTGCTCAACGCAACAGACGCCACGACGGCAGAAAAGAGCAGCAAAAGCCTCTGTGTCACAGCCTACACAGACCTAAGTGTTCCCAGGAAAAAAGTAGAAATCACAACTTTCCAAACCAGATTTGGCAACAGGGTGTGAAGGACCTATAGCAGAAGAGGGACACAGAATTCCCAGCAAGATCATCAAGCTCTGCTTTGACTTGGGAGACTGACGGCAACTTTCTAAATGGATCCCATCCCTGGGACCGCTGATCCATCATCCACAGCATGCTATGGAGACAAGCTTAGCCACAGCAATCAAGACACTATGTGTTGGACCCCCAGACAATGAATTCAAAAGAACAACCTCTAGACTTAGGGTGATGCCTTAAGATTACCCTTAACACCATCAAAATTAAGGGCAACCTCAGCATGTTACCCACTACTGGCAGGAGGAGAATGGATGGAAACCACATCAGCACCAATTTCATACTGGGAGACCCAACACCACACTGGCCCCTCACACCCCAAATCAGCAATGGAAGGGGTGCGGCAGACACCTAGAGAGTAATTCTTTATCTACCACTAGAACAGGAGTATCCTTGATGGATATTTTAACCTGTTATTAGACATCCACTGGAAAGCTGAGTCTATCACCTTCCCAGATGGATTTACACTTGCACACAACCTGAAGAAGAGGTTACTACGGAGATCAAGAACCACCTTAATTTTAGTCTGCCCAGAAGCCTCACACACTCCCATCTAGGTGACTGTAAGAAAAAGTCTTGCCCAAGCTTGCAGCTATGTGGCCCTGGAAAAAAGTCAAATATAAACCACACAAACTCCAAATGACTGCTCTATGAGACAAATCAGGGGGAAAAAAAGCATTGAACACAAAGTGCAGAGATGGGAAGGCGGAGGAGGGATTCCCCTCCTCCCATTTTAATAACCCAATGCTGCGAGGACAGGAAGAGCTCTTCAAAACCACACTGAGCTGGGCACAGCAGTATCATGACCTTCACCAGTTTTCTGCTCATCAGAGAAAAAATGAATACAAAATGCTCCAGTTTCTTCCACTCTTTTGCCTTCTTCTCTTCCCCACAGACCCTCCGGACAACCAGAGAAGACAAACGTAATGCTCAACAGCAAAGCCAGCTGGAGCATGACCCCACCAACATCCTGAGGAATCAGCCAGACTTTAGGTCAGACCTGTCCTTTCCCTGCTCCAAAACTGATGGCAGGAACCAGTACCTCGGTGACCAGAAATAAGGCATGAATCTTCACAAAACCATGCCACCCTACGTGTGCCAGACACTCATGGCTTCAGCATCCCTGCACAGGAAATAGGAAGATGCCCTATGGGTATGCCAAGACCTCATTCTCCCAACATCAACAGCTGGGTTCAATCCTCTTCCCCTCCACCCATTAGGGGATCTGTGGCACAGGGCATCAGCAAGAGCTCCTCCAGGCTTCAGTTACAAAGCAACCTGGCAGCCAGCTCACTCAAACAGCAGCAGCCAGTGCTCAGCTGCCTGTCCCCTCCAAAGCCATCACCTCCCAGAAACATGACAAGCCAGCCAACACAGCCACGTTTCCCTGAGCAGGGTGCACGACACCTTCACTCAGCACTCAGAAGTTGAGAAGAGGGAGCAGAGTCCACCTGAGGACACTTTGCAACCAGCCTTAAGAAGTTCATGTGGAAATCCTCCCAAAGAGTCTGGCTATAGGAGACACTGGTCTCCGCTGAATCAAGATCTGTTATGTTGTAATATAATAGATGTAAATTAAAACAGAAAATCTATCATGCCTCTAATGTAGCCTGATAGCTGAGCGTGTGGATCCGTACAAGCAGAAGCATAGAGAGGAAGGGTGATATATGGCAAAGCTGGATGGAGGGTGAAAAGCGTGGCGAGACGAGCCGGAGAATGGCACAGCCCGCTCTACGCTCCTCAGACCCAAGGGCAAGAGAGGAATAAATGTTGATTAGTGTTGATTTTGTCCGACGAACGCTTGTCGAGTGACAGTTGGACTAAGCTGCTCTGAAAGAGAAGCATTAATCTTGGTCTGGTTTAAGTAGAGTATATTAATTTGTGTCATTTTTACTAAGTCGTACTGAGAAAGGCTTCTTACTGCTTTGCATCTGACTGCTTTGGTGGTTTAGCCTGCTTTATTTTTTTCCTGCTTTTTTCCCTCCTTCTCCCTTTTAAACAGATATGGCGGCAGCAGCAACATATTCAAATGGCTCAGCAGGAGAGCGGGGGACCAAACGCTTCGCTCCTGGATTAAGAAAATAAACTCCTAGGGTGTTGGCATAGCAACAGCATTTCAGATGAACTGCTATATATTCCGTGATTAATAAATTAACATTTTTTTCATATGGTTGTTTCTCCTTTTCTTTCCCTCCTTCTGATGGCAGGAAGGGGAGGGTGGGCAAGAAGCAGACAGGGGAGGCCAGAGGATGCCCCCATGAGGTGCCCAAGCAGGGTGGCAGGGTCTCCTTTCCTCTCTGTGTGTCCAGTCACAGAGCTTTTTACACCCTAGAAAGGCATGGGAATACAACAGGGATGTGAGCCGCGTGTGTTGGGGCCACAGAGAAATGGGCCTCGCGTGGATGGGGATGGAAATGCAGCACAGCCAAGGGGCAGGGCACAGGCACCCCCGTTGCTGGGACAAGGGTGTTTTCAACTGCCCTTTGAGGGCTGAACAGCCCATTCTGGCTCTCAGCAGGACCAGGGGCTTGACAAACACGTTTATGCCCCTTGCTGGTGGATCAGCCTTTTTGCAGCTGCTTTCTCCTCTTCGCTGCCTGCCTCTTTTTTTCTTTTACTTACTTTTATGGAAAAGGGACTAGAGGGAGAAGCTAGAGAAAATACCATGAATTAAGAGCAAAAGACTGCAAAGTTCCCCAGAGCAAACTGCATGCGCAGAGTTAATTTTCCATGGCTGGAGCAGGTAACGAGAACCCCTGCATGTTTCACAACCGGGCAATCCCACTCTCGTATGAACAAGAAACCAGAGCCTCCCTGAGGGGCACTGGTGAGTGACTGACCCAAATTCAAACACTTTCTTCCTCCTGCCAGCACTGGCAAAGTGACCGGTGCCGAGCCATAGCTGCCTTCGGGCCCTTGCTGTGCTGCACTGACGAGAGTCTGAACACAGGAGGCAGAAACCCAACACTTGAGGATTCGTTATAGCCCCCCCCAGAATAAAAATGTCTGGGGATATGCTGAGCCAGGAGAGCCTTGCCAGGATGGCAGACTCCCATCACACAAGGGTGATGCCCATGTTTTCAAACACCCATCCCAAGCACTGCATGTCATGGGATCAATACGATGAGGTGGTTTCGGCTTCGTCTATGTGCTGCTCCTGCTGAACTCCAAAGGTTTGGGGTTTTTTAATAAATCTTACTGCGATCTACCTTTTGCATCTGCAAACATGCCTTGAACACCCCCACTGTCTGGGCTACTCACAGCCTCTTTGGCACTGCAGCAATCCACCACCCAAAGCTGCTTTGCTTCAGGCACCAACCAAAGTTGAAATGTTCCCTCTTCTTACCAAACTCCGAATCCGTCAAGGTTTTGTTAAAGCATGAAATCATTTTGACAAGGCTTGAGTTACACCCACTACAGGCTGCATGTGCACATAGGCACACTGTAGGCACACACTGCACACACCTCTGTTCGAGAATTAAGATCCTGAAGAAACACCAACATTTTTAAAAGCATTTCAGCTGTTCAAGACCCCAAGTTTGCTTTTCAAAGCTGGCTAGGAATGCAGCTTCTCCCAAGAGCAAGACTTGGGAAATCCAAGAATATTACCAAAGGGGTTTAAACAAGCCAAACCCAGCACTTATGTGCTTGATGACCTGCATGCAGCTGCAGGCACGTGGCAGAAAATCAAGATGAGTCCCAGCTAGTATAAACTGGTAAATCTCCACGACCAGCAGGAATAGCCTGGTTTAAGCCCACTGTCAATCCCTCACAGTATTTCCCAAGGTCTCAACAAACACTTCCATCTCCTTTCCAGCATCTGCCCTCCGACCATGCAAAGCTCCCACACAAGCTGTGCCATCGTGCCAGGTCCTTTCATGTTCTCTATGCCATCGTAGGGTACAGCAGGGTGTTCACCCATGCCCTGAGGTCGCCTCTCATCCAGGATTACTCCCTCTGCTGCCAGCAATCCTAAAGACATGGAAACCTTTAAAACTGGAGCCTTTGGGGAGAGGGAAGCAAGCAGGGCCCAGCAGCACTTTCCTCCATTCATTACTGCTGCTGCTGGGGACGACGGGCAAGCACCACTCCGTGTTCTCCCCTTAAACGTTATCTTACGCTCTGAAGCACAAAGGACTACTTAGAAAAGCCTCGCTGGAGCAATGCTGTCTCTCAATGACTCTTCTTATGGATCCTGGAGGATAAGCCGCATCAAAGCATTTCCACAGCTGCATACAGAGAGCCGGGGTAACCTAAGCCTTTTATTTAAGCAACTGCAGCCTGTAGCCCAGCACTGGTAGTTTTTAGGGTGAAGACAAAAGCAAGCAAGGGCCCATGGTGATATGGGATGCTTAGAACCAAACTTCAGAAGGGTCTTTGGCACATTCTTCATGTAGGCCTCTTTACAAACACATCCTAGGTTGCAACATGTTTATTAAACACATCAACAATCAGTCTGCAAGTAAGGACCAAGTCCCACATCCCAAACATGCAGAGCCTCAGATTTGTCTACACACCTCAATACGGGAACAACCATCCTCCTAGAATTTGTCCATGGTGATCTGTACCAGGTTATTCTGCTTCTCTCCATTTCCCCAGTTTAAAATGAACGCTGCCAGGAATTGCTAACTTGACACAGAAGAGGAGGTATACAGAACAGTGCCAACCACACAGTGTGCTGCAAAGTATCTCCAGCCCCTCCCAGCTTTTGCCCCCCGCAGTATAATCCCCTGCAATTCTACTCAGACCCTGTTTCTGGCCCCATTTTTCAATTCATTCCTTGTCCATCCAGAATTTCACCACCCAGTTCCTAGTCCAGGGATAGGTCTATGTTACTCATTCAGTAATTCCTCACCATCTGATACCCCATCAAGTTCAGCCAGAGGGAAGTAAAGCAGCAATATTTGCTACTTGAACCTGGCAAGAAGGGGGCTTCTTTTTTTGGAAAAAAATTCTTTAACCGTCCCCAAAATCAAGGGGAAAGTTTGAGTTCAAACTCAGATGGAGAATCCGAAATATACTACCAACTACTACATGTGCTTCTGCCGCTTCGTGAACATGCACTCAGAGACCTGCTCTCCATAATCTCCAGCCAAGATCACAAGAGAGACTCCTGTAGAAGGTCTGCTGCTGCTGTTACTCTTCTGTTTTCACAAAAGACCCCATTGAACTCTGGTGCTGTGCAAAGAACCAGTACAAATAGGTCAAATATCATTTGTCCAACGAGCTTCTACTCAACATCCTGTTGCTCATTAATTGATTTTCCTGGTTTCTCTTGATCCAGGTGTTTCCTACCATGCGCGAGCACCTAACATCCCCTTGGAGAGTGGCTGCTGGTGGGTCTCCTGGTCTGCCACAGAAATTAATGAGGCTCCACCACGAAGGGAGAATTGCTCTCCGTAACTTCCTAGCTCCAATTCCTTACGTCTGGAGTTACTGAAACTCCCTTCATTTCACCAGTATCGTTGCATTAATAAGATGTCTGAAGACACATGCCATACCCAGTTAGGAAAAGGAACTAAGATCCCTCCTGCTCTATCAAGTGTGGCCTCTGCAGCCTAGAAAGCCCACTGCTACCCTTTTTGCCAAACCACACCGCAAGTAACACACCTAATTTGCTCTCCGCTGTGCTCCTTAGGCCTTTTGCAACATTACTGATTTCCAAGAGCTTTCCTCCCACTGAATCTTTCCGGTTTGGATCGTGAGGGTAGTATTTTGCAATTCATTCCTCACACATTCATGAAGTGTTGCCGTTTGCCACTAAAAAGCCGCTTGCTGGGCTCTCCCCCAAAGGCAGCTGCATTGCAATGGTCAGGAGCTGATCATACACGTTCCCGTACCAGGAGGCAGGGAGAGGCATGGACTCATGTTTATGTCTTGCCCACACAACCCATGTGCCACACAGGTTTCTGCAGAGGAGAATTTGGGAATGGAGAGAAGGAAGCCACAGGAGCAAGCGGCAGTGCGCTGCCAGCACACAGCTCCCGATCAATAGGCCATCTGCAATAGGAGATCAATCGCTTTCATTTTGGAAGGTGTTAAGTGTGACGGGGATTGAATTAAAGCCAAGAACATAAGAGCGGCTATAAGTTAAGCCTTTCTCTTTCCCCCTTTTTTTTTGCCTTTCAAGAAACAAACGCATAAAATGGTACTTTTTCCCTTTCTTCTTCCCTGCCCCCTCCTTTTCCCCTCTAAGATTTTCAATTAGGTGAGTGAAAGGACAAATAGAGCAAATACATTTTGCTCGAGTTCTAAGTGCTTCTGAAACCCCCTGTCAAAGCATTTAGTAACGCAAGATTTAAGATGCCAAATTAATTTTTCCCCAACAAGGAGCCAAAAGTAGATGCAGGAGGAGGTTAAAAGCTAAGTGTTTAATTAATATTAAATTTATATGATTCTTTATCATCGAAAGCATTGTAAAATTGAAAAAGCAGTTAATTTTATGGTCACTGTGTATTCCTCTGCTTTGATCTTTGATCCGTGGAATGAAATCGCAGAGTGTAAAGATTCTCCTGCTTTATTATACCTGTCTTGTGGCAGGAATGTTGGGCGAGGTGAGCTCATCTAAGCCCCAGCACCCAGGCAGGGTGGTACCGGGGCACAAAACCCCCATGGCTGCCTGGGGGTGCAGAGTTTGCACTGCCCCCCAAAGGGAACTTTGTGCCATTTGGCCGAGGATGGTACAGAAATCTTCTGTAGCCACCACTGCCTCACCGCAGCTCCTGGCCTCCCCCGTGCCTATCTGCCAGCGAGACAAAGAGCTATTATACAGAATAGATTGCACTGGGAAGAAAAAAAGGGGGGAATAATTTCTGCAGGGGTTTTTATGTGGTTTTTCTTTTATATTTTTAAATCCCACTGGGAGCCTCATTATAATTTAGTTATTAGCAGGGAGAAAAGAAACCAAATAAGTAAAAGAAATTTAACATCTATTAAAAAAATGTATTTTAAAGGGAGGAGAAAAATCAACAGGATGAAAGTTCTCCAAGCTTCAAAGCAGCTGAAAATTCTTAATTCAAATGTTTCAGGCAGGCCCATTGGCAGTGAGCTGCTCTGGGGTCAGATTCCCATCACAGATCCATCTGTGCTCTTGGATGGAACAGGCAGTGTCCCCCAGACTATAGACCAAACAGACACCTGGGATGGGAGCATGCCTCCACTCAGAGCAGGACTATGTGATCCCATTCCTCTCACCCAGCCCTCCACTTGGAAACCCTTTGGAAGGCCACATACATCTTTCCCTGTCCCTTCAGTTCAGCACCTCCTTCCAGAGAGAGGCACAATGCATATATTCCTATAATAAGAAAGCGAGAGTTTTAATGGGATTTTCATCTTATTAAAGTCTTGATTTTAGGGCAGGTACATAACTCATACATGTGAAGAGGCACAAAGAAATGAAACGGTGCAGGTCTCAGGATACAGCTGGGAAAACTGGAAGTCATTAAGAACAGACAAAAATTAGGCTTGGTATCATGAAATAAGATCTAATAACTGGCACTGTTTCATAAGCAATGGCAATTAATACTGCTAACCCTTTGCCCCCATTGCTGTCAGACAAGGACAGTCACTTCCTCCCCACACGAGAAGCTCCAGCACAGCAGCAACACAAGTTGCCACAGATCATGTGGCAGCGATGGAGCAGAGCCTGGAAGAGAAACCAGGTTTCACCTTTCCCATGGGATGCAAGAAGGCAGCTCCTTTTCTACTAAGCAGAAGAGATGCCCAACACACAAAGAAGCAGTCTGGAACCTCAGGAGTCAGAAACAGGATGGGTAACAACCACCCTGCTGTCATCTCTGCTCTCATCCACGACATGGGAAGCATGAGACACAGATCTGTGTTTTTCACATCCCCACTGGACAGGCCCCATAATCCAGTTCTCAGAGATGCCACCAAATCACACTCTCCAGCTGGTACTTCTGTAAGACCATATTCAGACTGGCTTTTTTAAAGGTTCAAACTGCCTTTGGTCCAGCCAAGACTGAACATCAGATTTCCAAACACTCAGCACTGGCCTTGAACCAGACAACCAGCGTTCAAAACTTGCACAGAGCACATCAGCCAAAACCATCTGAAAAGTATCTGCATTGCCCATGGAGAGGTTTCTACAGCCAGACTACTCTCTCCACTGTTCAGGGAGGAGAAACCAAATAGCCCATCTCCTGCTGCTAAGGTTCACATCAAAGGTGGTGCTTGACCCAAGTGCTGAAAAACTTGTAGGTCTCTCCCAGTCCCACGGACCAGCAGTCATGTACGCTCAAGCACAGCTGTGTACCTGTCTTGAGAAGGGCTGCCATTAAATGAGATGTTCACGGGGCACATACAGCACACAAGATCTGTTCTGACAACTCCTCTGCCTCCTCCTAAGTAGTGAAGAACCACAGCTCTGGCTGTCCTCAGCACAGCCTCCCTGCGCAGACAGACCAACTGTATTTTATACGTATGCGTGCAGATATCGACAGATGGAGAGAGAAAATTACTGTGCTCATAAATTGAAGCTTTGGTCACGTCAGTTCAAGAAGCAGAATAGAAAATTTAAAGCCAAGAAACCAGCTTGTGTCAGTCAGGCTGATGAGCACAGGCGCCAAAAACCACACCCCTTAGCATGGGGAAGTGAGACACAAGCGCACGCACACAGAGACCCCACTCCTCTTCATCTATTCTCAGCAACTGTTTGTCTGAGGCCACATGCAACTGGATTTGTCAAGCCCCCTTTTAACAACTTCTTGTCACAGTCCATTACCAAATTGCATATAGTTATATATTCCCCTAATTAGGCTTCTAAAATATCATTAACATGTCTCTTGATCATTAGCATAACATATGAGGCGTCCTCGTTAGGCACGACTCGAGTTTGTTAATGCAGTAATGAAAGGCACGGGGCTGGTACTGCAGGAGCCGTGCAGAGATAGGAGGCTGAGAACATCAAAAGCATCAGTGCCAGGCTTAAAAAAAAATAACAACAAGATCAGCAAGAAGTAGGGGCAGAAGCCAATTGCTGGGAAACCAGGGTGATGGGGAAGGTGAAACAAGCATCTCCAGGCAGGCAGATACTTCACATTCACTGTCTTTCACAGACTAAGATAACATTCCCACAATCTGGATACAGCACAGGTACAGGGATGAGTCAGGATCACAGACCTGAACCATTACCATCAGGATCTGGGTAAAATGGGAGCATTGGCAAGGGTGCATGGGAACCCCATGGCACAGACTGGTGGCCCCAGCTGAACCCTTCCTTTCTGGGCTGACTCCAAGATACCCCTCACACCTATTCAGGCCAGCCCTGCTCCATGCAAGGATACCCTGCACCCAAAACCCAGTGCAAGACACACGTTCCTCCCTCCTGAAACCAGCGTTAAGCTCTCCCTCTCCCCAGCCCCAAGATAAAACTGGTCCAAGGCAATGCTGAGCACGAGCCTCACCCCACCAGCTCAGATTGCACAACACTGAGCAACCACTCCAGCCAACCTGAGGATGGAAAACCACCACACACCAGCATTACATGGCAGGAGATGAAGGGTGCTGGAAACAACAGCCTGGGATGGTACAATGGCACAGAACCTTGGTCAAGAATGTAAAAGAAAGGCCTGAGAAGTCTCCAGTACCCAAACAGGACCCACCAGATAGCAATACTTGCATAGGTGCTCCAGTGCATCCAGGGGTAAAGATGTGAATTAACAGGCAAAGCTTTGACCAGGACAGATGCTTCCCTGCCCAAGTCAGCTCATGTATCAGTGGTTACCACCGTTGCTATAAATAAGCAGGGGCGTTTTTTTTTCCTTTGAGCGAATAACTCAATAAGTCACCGCATGAAAGATATTGTAAATAGCTCCAGCAGAGTGCAAGTCAGGGCTGCTTCCAATTAGCTTTCACTTATGCTCCCCCCGCCTGCGCCAAGTTTGCAGAGTTTGTTCCCAACACGCTGCTCTCTCGCTGTCTGGGGAAGAGATGGGGAGCAAACTCTGCTGCAATCTGGGCCACTGCTCCTCCATGGCAGAAATGATCTTTTCATTAAAGCTGTGAAGACACCAAAGCAAGTGAAAACAACCCACATATGCATTTATCTTTGTCCAGATGTTAATGCAAAGGTGGGGGGGGAGGAAACAACTAAGAGCTTTTCTTCAGCTGCTGAGAGCAAACACCACCACCACCGCAGCAACAGCTTGGAAATGGGAAGCAGCACACAACTTTCATTAGAACAAAGACATAAAACAAACTCGGCAAAGGCAGCCTGGGGGTTTTTACGCACTCATCTGGAGAGACCCCCACAGGTCCCTGAGGAACGGGTAGAACGCATCCTCGTGGGCAGCACCACTGCCAAAACAACAGGAGGAAGATGGATGATTTTGTGAGTCTTCATCAAAAAATTCCTCTTCCATGAGATAAAGGCGGTGTTAAGACTCTTTCCAAGTTTTTACTCATTCATACGCACAACCTTTGCATCCTGCACATGCGTGTGCCTTCACGCAGCAGCTGGTCTCGATATCAGAGGAGCATCACAGCCAGGAAACTATCACCAAGAAGATAAAATACAGGGCAGGAGAGTGCAGGATGGTAGCCTGCAGGAACAGGAATCCTGGGGAAGGGGCTTAATTCCCCACCATCCCTGTCTGGGAATGGTTCTGGGAAAGTCACATGGTGTCCGTGCTTCATCTTTTGCCATCAGGAGGGTGCTAGAGGTGCCTAACCTGTGCTGGGAGATGGAAGGGCACCAGGGAACCAAGACTTGCTCATCTCATCATTTCAGCCAGATCTCCCTTCCTTAGTCACCACACAACCGGGTACTACTCACATCCAGGCATTTTGCACGGTGGTCAGCAACACCCCAGAGCAGGACCAGGAGGTCTCCCTAAACAAGCAGATGTATTTGTTCACTCCCAAGCAGACTCCCTGCCCTGCCACCCCAACAAGAACACTGCACTCAAATACGGACACTGGAAAGCATCCACTATTTTGGGGAGAGGGGGTTATGGCAGTCAGCACAGCACAAACTGCTTTTGTTGGCTTCCTGCCTTTCAAGCCAAAAGCAACAATAACAAAAAATCAAAAACCACTAACATTTGATAAAGCTTTTCAATTTCAAAGAGGTTAGGAAAAGGTTCCAGGAAAGGGAAGAGAAACAACCTTCTTTAAAACCCTTTAATGTGGAGAGAATCAGCTCTCACAGGTTACAGGTTTATATTTTTCCCCTCTAGTTTTCCAATCATCTTTACCCCCCTCTTCCACACTTCCAAATGGTGGCAGCGCTCCATTCAAATGGCCAGCGAGGAACCTCTCCCCTCCCTGTGTAGGAGGGCGTTAGGTTGACCTCTCCACATTTGGACATGCCTGCAACCTCCGGCTTTCAAGAGCAAACACCGGCAGTGCAGTGACCTTCCCGGAATCGTGGTCCTCTGACCTCCCTTCTCTGACCCACCCATCTCCTGTCCCTCTGCTGAACTCCATCCCAGCTGCGCTGGGGACATGGCACTGTCTCATACTGGCTGCAGCTCCTCCAGACAAACCTTGCGTTGACAGCTCCCACGGGCCCCAGTCCTGGGTGTTTTCGCTCGGGAGATTGAAGGGGGGGTTCAAGGAGAAGAGGATCCAGACTACAAACTGGCCAAATATAAAAATAACTAAAGCAAATAGCCTCAACAGCAACATTCAAACCCTATACCCATTTCACTTGCCATCCCCTGCAGAGTGCCTTTACCAGTACATACTTTGTGAGACCAGCCCGGAGGGGTTACAGACCCATGACCATCTCTGCTGGAGCTCTGGAAAAGCCTTGGTGACCTTTCTTCATTCTTGTGCTGCACCAAGTCCACCAGATCTCACCAGGTTGTTAAGCAAAACTATGTCTGACACAGCCATATCAATGTGCCTCAGCCTTCCCCAGACAGGTCAGCATGAGGTGGTCCATGCTCTGCCTTTTCCAAGCCACATATGGGCCACACCAGATGGTCACTGATACCATATCATGTGCCTGCAGAGGGGTGTCCAAGTGCTCCTTCCCCTATGTGCACCAGTTTTCCCACAATTCACACAGCCACACTTCCCCATGGGAGCTGCCTCTCCCAAAACATCAACAATTTTAACACATTGCTGGAAGACTGCAGTGATGCTCCTGAGAACAGGAGACCTCTGAGAACAGGAGACCTCATCCCAACAGGGTCCACAACCAACCACTGCACCCACTTGGGATGGTTTTCCCTAACATCCTCCTACCCAGACCACAGCTGCTCCAGAGCTCCCCCACACCCTGGGACCATCTCAGCTGGAAAGTACAAAACAGAAGGTTTAACTGATGCCCAAAATGCAAACCATGACCAGGGCAGGCACCACACCAACAAGCAAAAATGGTCACACCAGTGGCATCATTTGCTCCCAGCTGGAGGATCGGGCAGAGCTCTTGTTCATAGGAAACAAATAGCTTTTCCCATGCATATCCCCACAACCAACCCTACTTTTTGAGCCCCCCAGCAACAAAGCCACTGATTTTCTTCCCTCCGTGCTGGATGAGTGTGGAGATCCCATCTTCACCCCCAGCAACATGATGGGGGCCATCATGTCGGTAACACCTCACACATGCAGCAGGACATGAGCCTCCCTGCTGCCTGCAATCAACTCTGCTTGTTTATTTTTATTTAAGCAAAACTGTAGCTAGGCTGGGCTGGAAGAAGGCTGGGAGGGGGACAAACCCTTACAAAGCTGGGCTGCATGCTGGTCTCCAAAGGGACTGAAACTGGGGATGGGAGGAGGGGCCAGCTCTCCTTTCCAAAGGAGCTTTCAATAGGAAACAGATGTTGAGGGCCCAGTGACCAAAAGCAGGGTCTGCAGTGGGTTTCCCTGGCTCCACGCTACCAACAGAATCAGTTTTAATTAAAATATTTTAGCTCAAGCATGAGGCGAGGGGTAGGGGGAATGGGGAAAAGTCTGGGGGTGATGTTCGTGTTACCTATGCACAGGCAGCGGCATTTGTGGCAGGGCTAGAGGGGGTGTCAGAGTGCAGGGTTAGATCAGACACCCCCATCCTGTACCCCCAAGCCCAGGCTCCCTCCCTCAAGCAGGGCTTGACATAAATTCTGCTGACCTTGAGTGAAAAATTGCCTCGTTTTGGTACCAAAAAAATAACATTACATCATGTAGCTGTGTCAGGTTCTATCAATGCCCCCTTCCCGCCCACCCCCAGAGTGAGGGAGATGTAACCCAACACTATGAAAACACCAGCCCAGAGGAGAAAAGGGGCCTTTGTTATGGACCATCAGCTTCCCGCTCCTGCCTGAAGTGAAGAAAGATCTCCAAAAATGTTCGGCTGGCAGGTACAGACACCAGACACGTCGCCCCCCCACAAGCCCTCTGCGTCTCCATCCCCACCTTCAAAACTCCTGTTTCTCCCTTACTTGTAAATTTCGGCCATTACTAGGGTGCAAAAAATAAAAACCAAAAAAAAAAAACGGATGGCAGGAAGCCTGAAAGCCCAGACACTGGATCACTAAAGCCTGACTTTAAGCTGGGATGAGTCAATAGTTTCCCCCAGGTGAGGATCCTGGCTTTCTTCCCAAGGGTACCTAACTCCCTCACAGGAGGGGATGCGGGGCACAGGACATGCAGAAACCCACACCCAGCTCCCGCATGGAAAAACACAGGGAGACCAGGACCTGAACACTGAGAAGGGAACCTGACAGGGGTTCTGCCAAGCCATGGACGCCCAAGCAAGCCCACACATCCTGAGGCAGAGAGCATCTCCCCATGCGACAGGAAAAGGCATGAGTTGATGAAGAACAGGAAGGAAATCAGGGCCTGTAGGATCTAATAACCAGCACAGGCTCCCCAAGATTGTGAGCTCAGCGGTGCCAGGCACAGGCTGTGAGGCTCTCCTACAGCACTCGGGGAGCATGGTGATGGGTGGATGGGAGGCAGGCTGTACCACTCACCCCCCCAGCCAGAGAACAGGCCCTAACCCACCCCATTTACTGGGAGAGAAGAACTGCAGGAGCCTGAGGCAAGTGGGAATGAAGGAGGTGCAAATGCAGCCCTCCTGGACCATGAATGATGCAGGGTTGGGGGTTGCTTTTTGCCTTCCTGATAAGATCATGCTTTCCCCTGCCCAAAGACAGGGCAACGCACCCCAGCCGAGCGTGCCTTGCCTAAACCCTGCTCACTGGCAACACTCCGGCTCGCTGAGCAAGCCCACGGTAGACGAAAAGGAGCTGCTGCTGCCCCTGGGCAGCACAGCACCAGACCATGCACCAGTTGAGGGGAGAGGGAGGAGGACACCGAGCTTGCCCCAGGCCCTCGGCTCTCCAATGTATTTTCTCATTAACGTGTAATATGGTTTTATTGTCTCAAACAATGTCTGTTTTCGATCAGTTCCTTCATCCCAGACACTGCTGCGCGCAGAGACCGAAGAGGCCAGATGGTTTATGTTGCAGGAGTCTTCTCGCTCTTCCCCACCCGCTCCCTAATTCCTTACGAATTCCTGGAATGCCTGCACCCCCAAACACCAGCCCTGGGCAACGGCAGGCATCGGCCCTGGGAGCAGTGGCTGGGGGCTCTCCTGGTCACTCCTCCTCTCCACTGGCCGCCCCCCTGCAACAAGCAGCAGCTCCTGGCTGTCATCTCTTCCATGGGGTTGCCACAGAACATTTTCCACCCAAAACCAGAGATCCGTGGAGGGAGGAATGTGCAGACCCCAAAACCCCCAGCCCAGCCCCAAAGAGCCAGCCAGCAGCAGG
The DNA here is from genome assembly GCA_013397975.1 of Machaerirhynchus nigripectus. Lineage (NCBI taxonomy): Eukaryota > Metazoa > Chordata > Aves > Passeriformes > Dicruridae > Machaerirhynchus > Machaerirhynchus nigripectus. The sequence continues at coordinate 117,026 of VZRQ01007208.1, forward strand.
GCTGCAGCCAGCAGGGAGGACTCCTGCCCATAATCCCCACCACGTGCCCAAAGCAGCCAGGCTGTTGCCACACCACTCTCAGCTCCAGCTTTCACCCACGCCTCCTGCTGCTAATCCCCATGCCAGCAGCTGGACACAGAGGTTTGCTGAGTCCTTCCCAAAATCCAGGGGGCCTATCCAAGCCCTGGCCAAGTCAAAGGGAAGGCTCCTGCTGACTGCAAGTAGCTTCTCCCCAGCCCTGTGCTGGCTATCCACACAGGCAGCTTGGCCGGTGACTCCAGCCCACCCCAAAACACCCTTCGGAGGTTTGGCAAGGTTCATGCTCCTGCTGCCATCCTTCCAGTACCCTTGCAACCACATTCCTCAGAGAAGGAGGAGGGAAGCCCACCAGGCTCGGGAAGGAGCCCTCCTGAGCACAGCCCAGCAGGGGAAAAATGAGGGACACTGAAAGCGACCATTCAGCCTGGAAGAAGGCCAGGAGACTGGTGTTCACACCTCAAGCACCACAAGAGCACAGATCATCTCATCTGGGAAAACCCAGAGTCTGGTAGAAAAGATGCCCCCTTCTCCAAGGCACTCAGGCACCACATGGCACGGCCACGCCCCAGGTCATGCATCCACTGCAGGATACCACAGTCTCTCTGATCCTGCAGACCTTGTCCTGTCTCCAAGGAACTACATGAGCTGTAGTTTCCCCCTGTTCCCACCCCACAGCAGCCACTGCCGAGGAAAAGTTCCATCGAGGAATGACCAGAGGGGACCCCTAGCCTGCAGCCCCGTGGGGCTGGCAGCCACTCTCCAGGGTTTGGCTGCCAAAATGTTGTGCGGGCTCCTCAGAGACCTGACTAGCAGACAAGTATCTGCTCCCAATTCAACTGAGTTTTCATGAGGATGACACAAGACAGCTCTACTGCCAAGTTTCTACAGCTCTTTCAGAGAAGGGGTGCCAGAGCCCAAAAGACACCTCCAAAAATCTCACCACAGCAAGGAGGATGCCTTCCGTTTTTATCAGCACTTTTTCCCCTAAGCCACTCGGCTCATTTTAGCAAGGCCTATGCCAAGCCTGCCTCCACCCAGAGAAATGCCAGAGCACAGTTAGAAGTCCTGCCAAGTTCTGAGGTTGAGGAAAAAACTAAGGGGGTGGGCAGTTTACAGCAGGTAGATTTATACCTGTATGATCATGTCATCTCCTCCAACACCCATCCTACACCTTGTACATGAGCTCTGTGATGGAAGAAGCTGTTATTGCCATGTCATGGTTAGATGCTCAAGAAGCAAAACAGCAGAAGCTGAAGGGGTCTGAGATACTTGGTTTCAACCCAAGAAGCCCATGTGCAGAAGAAATCTGCTATAGGCCAGAAATGAGGAGTCCAGAGTATCCCTCAGACCCCTGTCCTGAAATAGCCAGGAAGGAAACAAGTAGAGGATGTGCCCTTGGGACAGTGGAATAAGAGGGCTGGAAATAAGTGATGGCAGGACGAATCCAAGCACTGTGGTGATTTTTTGCACTCCATAGCAGAGAAAATATCACCTGCCACCTTTTGGCATTTCCAGTGCTCAACTTTGGCTCCATCCAGCAAGAAAAAACACAGCAGGAAAGAGCAAGTGAGCTGAAACCTGATCCTCTTAAAGTCCGGACTCTGTGTCTGGCTTTTCTTACCGACTCGGCCGACCTGTACGTGCCAGCCTGGGAAGGCGTAATGGTTCCACCGACAGAACTTCATTAACTTTTTATGCTCTTGGCTGCTAATTTATAATCATTAGCGGACAAACAGCCAACAATTACACAAGCAGCACGTTAAGGAGGGAGGGAGAGAGCTTGAAGGAGCAGTGATGGAAACATGCTCATGGTCGGGAGTGAGCCGGAGCCAGGATGGTGCGTCCACATCCCGGGGCTGGCATGTGGCAGGGGCAACCTCTCCCAAGATTTACTGGCATGTCATTTCCTCAGCTGTAATTAAGGCATCGGGCAGCAGAAAGGCAAAAGGCACAGCGCGGGGGAAAAAATCTCACAAGCCCTCTTATTTTCAAATAAAAGGAGACAGGAAGAGGAGGAGCATGCATACGCCACGTTTCCAATTACTGGCACAAGCAAGGTGCCTGTTTGCAGAAGAATGTGAAACTGTACATAGAAATAGCTCTAAATTAATCCTGATTTAATGAAATCTTCAAACACAGATCATGTAACCCCAGTGCCCTTCCAGGCACCAACTCCCCTCCTCCTGGAGCAGCTCTCTGTGGGAGGCAGAACGTGGTGTTGCAATGCACAGCACTGGCACCTGCAGCGAGCAACGCCTTCAAGTATCCAAATCCTGAGGATGCATCCACCTTGAGGATGGGTATGTGGAAGACAGAAAAAGTTTCAAACACCTCTGGGATCAGTGGTCTCTGTTTGCCTGAAGAAAAGTCAAAACCAACTCCACCAGTGCTCCCCTCCTGTCCAATATCCTGCCAGAAAACCCTCGCTACACGAGGCGAGGCTGCAGGCAGAGGACAACAGGCAGGCTCCCTCCTCTGCAACAACCCAAGCTGCTTTAATAGATCAAAGAGCTGTAAGATCTGCAGATACAGATGTCCCTGCCACACAGGCAGGCCAGCAAGGGAGCACAGTGACCTGAACAGCATCACTCAACAGCACGACATGCCCAGAAACCAAACCAACACCTCTTTCAGCTCCTGCACAAGGGCTGAGCCACTCTCCTGCCCCACACTAGGCAGCCCAGCCAGTCCTTTTTCGAGACGTAAGCTTCCTGTTAAACAGGTCTAATAAACACTGCGTGCACCTTGCAGAGCCTCTCCTCTGGCATCTCCCAGCAGCCAGCGCAGCTCAGCACAGCTCCTACTGCTTCTGGAGAGGAAAGCTGCTTCCCAAAACTCCATGCAGCAGCGAGGAAAGAGCAGCACCCCTTAAGAAATGCCAAGAAGTGGGTGGCTGGCCGTGAGCCGCCCAGCTCCCCTCCGAAGCTGGGGGAGGCTGCAGCGAGTGAGGCAGCCTGTGTGCAGGACCTGTCATGCCCTGCAAGCCGTGGCTTGCCAGGCATGCCAAGGGCAGGTAGGCAGAGCCCCGTGCTCCAAGCACGCAATCCCGGGCATGTTCGCAGCTGGAAGGAGCCATCACAGCCCACCAGCTTCACCTGCCCTCCCTCCTGCTCCCCACAGCACAGGCATGCGGAAAGGCTCACAAGCTGCTTTGGCTCACAGCAGGACCTTTCCCCTTCCACCCTTGCACTTGCGAAGAGAAAAGTGCAGATCTAACACATCCTGAGGCTTATCCCATCAAGAGACCGAAGTGTTCAGGCCAGCAGAATGAATACCTCCAAGATTAATGGGGACTAAAACCAAATTTCTTGTGTGACAAGCTTCATTCCCTCTACAGCAGCTTAACAAACATTCACCACCCATGTAGAAAAAAAATTAAAATCCCCCCATCTAGAAGTGCAATTTAGGGGATCAGGCAGTAAAGATAATTTAGATGCAAATTTGGACTACTCATCCTGCCTGGGATCCACCACCTGGGTACAGCTGCAAGATCACAGTGCTTTTTAAGAAAGCTCCTACCTGATCCACTAAAAATCAGAGCATGTTGTTTAGATTATTTTCCTGTGGCTGTTCAATATCCACAGTGTCATGGATAAAACCCTCCATCTAAGAAACCTCGGGGGGGGGGAAGAACTACAATGAGAAGCCATCACACAGTCCATGTAGGTAACAACCACAGATGGAATGGTGGCATATGCAGAGAGAAGTGGAAGTTGTTTCTGCATTCCTGCCTTTGAGTAACTTTCCAACAGAATTTCCCAAATAACCTGTTCTTTCAGGACTTTTTTTTTTTTAAAAGCATCACCCGAGAGCTGGATTTGTCATTAAGGTATTTGTAACTTAAAACTGAAGTCAAATTTCAGAGAAATACTTCTAATAAGGCAAAGGCTTAATGTCAAATACGTAAATATGAGATGTTTCCATCTTTGTAAATGATTCTCAAAAGCAAAGCAAGAGACTCTTCTTCACTGAAATTTGTTGGGAAATCGAGCTGCACGAATTTGTACATTTCTGTCAACCTAAATGCACATTATTATTTCTTTTCCTCACTGAGACCATTTAATTTGGAGGGGGCAGGGAAAGACCTCATCCTGCCTAAAGACACAGAGATGCCAATGCCTCTCGAGCCCCAAAACAACAACTGGTCTATACCCTACTTCACAGGAAGGCAGCATTGCATCTGCAACAGGCAAGAGGAAGGAGGGAGCATCTCCCACCATACCCAGGTCAGCAGCCAGTCTGGGGGTCCAGCAGCAGCTAGAGGAGCAGGATGCAGGCACCAAACCTTGCATGGGAATTAATCACTGCCCTTAGGAGCTCTCTGCCTCCCACTGTCTTACCCACACCACCCAGGTCACAGGGAAGCAGATGGAAGGCAGGAACTCCTTACCATGGGGTAGCATCAGGCTGGTGGGAAGTGTCACCACCTAGGAACCTTTGCTGCAGAGAGAATCAAAAGCAGCCACACTCCAAAGGCAATAGGAAGTGTTACTACAGCCACCCACTAAGTCCAGGTAGGCTCAAAAGCAATGGACCCCAATGCTTTTTGGGAGACATGCAGAGGTATCTGGGCTCATCCAGCCTGGAGATGCCTGCACAGGGTGGGAGGTGAGCACAGCAGCAGCCAGAGCACATGGAGCAGGACTCTCACTACCCCAAGTGAGGAGGGCACAGCCTTTTAAAGTAAGGACATGGAGAGCTGGGCAAAGGGAGCTTGACAGCATCCTTTCCATCACTAAAGGATCAGCAGTATTGAGCTGTTCTTGGGGAGCTCTCCTGGAGAGACCTTTGCACAGATCCAGGGCTGTTCCTCTCCCTGCACAGTCAGGAGCACTCCTCTCTGGCTTTTGGCACTCCATTATCCAAAGACTCCAGCAACAGCGTGACTTGATGCCTCCCTGCCAAGGGGCCAGCCCCATCCACCTCTGGCTCGGAGCTGCTGGAAGGGGAAAGGGGTGGGGGGGCTGGCAGATAGCACCCCCTGCCCCAGCCAGCCCCACACAAACCTCAACCAAAGCCTTCCCTGGGGATGAGGGGCTGTACAGCCAGTACTGCTGTGTGCAACCCCCTTCCCCCCCACCCCTTTCCCCTGTCCCTCTCCCTAAACTCACTCTCAGCCCCATCCTACCAAACAATCTCGCCGCAGGCTACTTTTGTAAGCTTCCAGCCCCAAAAGAAAAATGATGGGTTTGAACTCTTAACCCCGCCCCAGAAAAAGGCTGGAATTAAAAGGGGTTTATGACTAAGTATGCAGATGGGAATACTGTAATAACAACAGGCAAAATGTTTGCCTAGCAGTTCTGGGCTGGTTTCGGAGAGAGGGAGGGAGAGAGAGTGGGACGGGCGGCTTCTGGCCGGAGGATGACGGCATGGAGAAAGAATTTGGCGGCTGGGAGGGAAGGGAGGTTGCTGATAAATGCTGGGGCAGAGGCAAGGAGGGGGGCCAGGACCCGAGCGCTGCATGGCTGGCACTTCAGGGAGGCTGGCTGCACGCTGCGGGGTCCTGGCCGGCTGACAAAGACTCTGTCGCCAAGGAGAACAGGCAAGGGGGACATTGCAGCAGAGCTCAGCTCGGGGCTGCCTCAGCACTGACCACATGCCTTGGGGGACATTGTCACACTTGCTGGGATGCAGAATGGGGAGTCTATCAAGGTACACAGCAGTGCTCCTCTTCAATACCTCAAATCCCTTCTGATGGGGGTACCCAGGCACACAGACTTCTGCCAAAGGGAGAGCCCACAACCTCAAACAAGTGACTAATTTTCTACCAGCAGTGGGACTCCAGGTCTGCTGAGAAGGTGATAAAACCTCGGCACCTAAGTCACCTAGGAGGGTATTTTCAGGACATCACCTTCCCCTTTTAGCAACAGGCTGCACCAAGGCCCCACAAGTGAGAAGCTCAGGCTAGGGGAGACCTAAACCTCAACCACCGTCCTAGAGGAGTGCACCCCACCACTGACATAACCTCACAGCAAGAGGGGAGAGCACTGCTCCCCCAGCCTCCAATCCTGCACAAGCCTGCTCCCACTCCTCTGGCACCCAGGGACATCCAGGACTCTCCTCTCTGTGGGGCATCAGTCAAGTGAGGCCCCTCAATGGTCCCCTGTCACACAACAAGGACACCCGGACATGGCTTGCAAGACCCCAAAAATGCCTTCCCGTCACTGTACCAGATCAGGCTGCCCCTTGGCACACACAGAGAGGTTTGCTCCATAGTTCAGTGGGGACGTGACTCCCTGATTGTACCAAACCAGCACCTTCCTGTTCTCCAGAGCTCCAAAAAGTGCCTGCAAACTTCATCCAAGATGCAAACCACTTGCACATCATCACACACAGCTTGGCAGTCACAGGCCAGGAAGGCAGCAAACACCCAAATCCTGCAACTCAGCAGGACCCACAGGACAGAAACTCATGTGTGGCACATGCAAACAAGCCACAAACCCACAGACCTCCCCAAGCCCCCAGAGGAGCCACAATATGGAGCTATGTTGAGCGATGCTCCTGCCACACGCATGAGAACCTTACCCCCACGCTCACAGGGCACAGCCCAGCCTGATGCAACAGCAGCGCTTTGCCAACCCAAGCACCTCACCAGGGTACAGCTTCAGATGGGAACATGCCCCAGCTGCTTCCCTGAAAAGGTAAAGCCACGTGCAAAAAACCTCACAGCATGACTGGCAAGGCAGGAACTCCAGGAGACTCCCCAGCTTGTGAGGCGGGGGATTTGCAAGAGTCTCACAACCGCCTTTGTGCAACAGGGACCTCAGCATTTGCAGCACCAGCACATGGGAGTTTTGACTCAATTGTGGTCACCTCCTGCTGACCCACTGCATTTACCAGAGACAGGGAGCGCTAGAAGGAGCCTGTGGGTACTAAAAACTCTCTCATTGCTACAATCCTCCTCTAGGTCCAACTTGTTGCACTGATGAACAGAAAGACAGCAGCCCTGCAGAATCCAAGTAAGAGGCATGTGGACATCCCCCTACACACACACCACCTAAATGAGCAATGAGCAAGAAGGTCTTTACTTTGACCTCTCAAGCAGAGCAAATGCCTCTGTAAAGACACTTAGGGACCGTCTACGGGGTCAGGAAGTTGGTCACTACTGATGGGAGTGAGAACTGCAAAGGGTGACAGGGCCAGCCAGGCTGTGGTCCCTGCCCACAGCAGCCTGTGGCAGACACAAGCGGCACAAATGCACAGCTCCCTTCACGGCCACTGCTCCGCCACTGACACGCCAGGAAGCACTTGGATCAGTTAATGGAGGGTGTAGGAGACTCGTGAGAGGAGTCCCGTGAGTCAGCCAAGCTGGCCAGGGCCCAGATCAGCAAGCTCTGCAACATCAGCAAACAAAAGAGGGCAAAACCTGGACCATCCCAGCCCCTTCCTGCTGCCTCCAAGATGACCCCCACAAGTGCAGGCTTGAGGAGAGCAGCCAGAGGCATGTGGAATGCTGCAACCAAGGCTGGGATAAAAACTCAACCTTCTATGCCTTGGGACAAGGAGGTGGTCACCTCAGTTCCCTGGGGAACACAGTCCTGGGGCTTGCTGAGCAATTTGGTTTCTCTTCTGCCAGCACAGGAGACAGTATTAACCTTGCTCATTCAAGCCACGAGCAGTCTGTCTCCACATGCAAACAACTCAGGAAAGCCTCCTCTCACCCACAGCTTTCAGGGCACTTCCCAGGATTTAAGGACCAAATGTAAATGGTCCTTTCAAAGTCCTTTTCTGACAGCAGTGTTTCCCCTCCCTCATAATCACATACTCATGCCTCATACCATGGAGGTAGTTTATGCAAGGGACATTTACATCTCCCTGACAAGAGGCTGGCCTCTGCACCAGCACATCTGCTGGATCACAGCACCTCTTCAGGAACAGCCTTGAACAAAGGGTCACCATACATTTTGTGCAGACCTCCTCTTCCTGAAGGCTTGAGAGTCTTACCCTCCAAAACTCTGCCACACTTGGGCTACAGCCAATCCACCTTCCATAAAACCCTCCACAAAATCTCTGCCATGAGGTGCTTTCATCCTTTCCTTGTTGGGGACTTCCAGTTGTCATTATTTTTCATTATAAAAAAAAAAAAAAGGAGAACAGTGGGGAGGACATCTGGAAGAGGGATAAATACCCATCAGGAGTCATCCCAGTCCTGACAGCTGAATGAGTTAGACAAATGCTAACGAACAAACAGGCTAAATTGCTCCTTTCCCTTCCTGACAGGCCAAAGCAAGTCTCTAAAACACCCAGAACACCAGGTCTGGTCCCTTCCAAGCTTTTAGTAGTAGTGAGAAGGCCCCCCTGGGCAGCTGCCTAGCTACACCAGCCTGGACACGCTACCCCAGCACAGGGAGGTCCCCAACACTAAACCCCATCTCCCTGCCCCGTCAGTGGGGTACCACCACCACCACCCAGACAAGAGCTCCAAAGCCAGGGGAAATGAAGACCAAGCCAGGCCAATGCAGCCTTTGGGAACAGTCAGGGTGTAGCACCATGCACCCCCTCCTCCCTAGGGCAAAGCCTCCCATTCCAGCCGAGAGGCAATGCAGGCAGGCCAGCAGCCTCTGTGCCTCTGATCCATAATGGCCCATAGCCCTTTCCTTCCCCTGCTCCTACCGCGAGGCACACCCAGTGCTAAACACTGAGGCTAACTCCATCCGGTACTTCTTCCCTATGTCTATTGTTGCTAAAAATTTATCCAGTTTCTGCCAACAAAAAAAAAAAAACCAAAAAACCCAAAAAACCCCAAAAAAACAAAAACAAAAACCAAAAACCACCGCACCTCCCCTTTGCCCTTCAAAGTAAAAGTAACTCTGCTCTTTCCCCAGGGAGGGGAAGATGAGTTTAAACACAAGTCCCCTATCTACCCAGCACTGCTCCACTCCTCCTCCTCCAAGGACTTTCACACAGGCCTGTCCCGTCAGCCTGTCTGTGGCATTTGATTCCTGTCTGTCACTAAGTGATGAGGACAAAGGGTGAGGAGTCAGGAAAAGGTCTGAGCTACTTTGTTCATCGTCTGGATACGAACTTTGGATGAACTCTGTGGGGAAAGAGAAAAGCCGCATGGAGCAGGACGCACAGTGCACAGCACTCTCTCTCCTCCAAAAAAAAAAAAAAAAAAAAGGAAAAAAAAAGAAAAGGGAGGCTTGAACAAGGGGAAGGGGTGGGAGGGAAAGGGAGAGGAGAGCATTCCCCATCCCCATGGCGGCAGGCAGTCCTGAGAGCTCCCTGCTCCGAGGAGACAGAAGGATATTCAAACCGCCTTCCCAGGAGGCATGTTCAATAGCGCAGGATGCCAACGCAGCCTTTTCTCAAACAAATCTGTTAGCAGTGGGCCAGGGGCCAGCCACAAGGGCTTGCTTTTTAAAGCAACCAAATGGGAATTTCCTAATAAAATAAAATTTTTTAAAAAGCCCCACCGTGGCATGGGTAAAGGGAAGCTTGCTGGCAGCAACATGAAGTATTTTACACACAGACCTCTCTGGAAGCACGGGAAGATGAAATGCAGTGCAGGGCAGGAGTCCTGGGATGCAGCCAGAGCCAGGGCACCAAAGCATCCGGTGTGCTCCCCTGGCACCCACCCGGAGGAGCTGAGAGAGAACACTGCCTACAGCACAGTCACATACTGGGGTGATGGTTTACAACCACGATTTCTGCTGCTCTGAGCAAGGGAGGAGGCTCTGCCTGTGTTAGGGCAGAAATTATTTCCCTCGTGCTAACCTCTGGGACCTGGAAAAGCCACCACAGGGCACACTTGGCTCCTTTGCTTCATTCCACTTTTCAGAGCTAAGCCAAAGCAGTTTGCAACTGGAAAGCCCTGTGGTAGTCTTGCAAACATAAGGTAACTCAGCCCCTCCTGGGCAGCAAAGCCACCACACACTTTCTCCTGAATGGCTCTTGCCCACCAGCCAAGATGCCTGCTTTGGGATGGGACACAGCCTCTGTCAAGGATTACTGATCGGCAGAGCCTCGGCACTAGATGTGCCAAGCCAGGCAGGAAAATGATTACAACTCTCCAGGCAACTCTGCAGCACTCACAAAGACCTGCTGAGTGCTGGAGGTGTCCCAGACAAACACCTCCACCATGCTGCACCAGCATCATCCACTGAACACCGGAGGGGACCCTCAGCCCCACAGGCTGGCTGGGAACACCAGCTCTGCCACCTTGGAAGTCTCTGCCTGAGGCACAAGCAGTTGGGAATTCAGGGGACATACTGGAGGCTGTTCACCACCAGCCTTCCCTGGAAATCCCAGTAGCATGGGTGAACCTACTCTCAAGGATGGGGAATACTACATAAAACAGAGACTACGTGGGTTACAAAACCCAGGAGAGCACTTGAAAGCAATATACTAGAATGTGCTAGAGATCGCCCTAAATGCCTTGTCTCTCTACTAAACACCAGCAAATAGAAAAACCGCTGCATACAAGAAAGCTCTACCTGGAAAACAAACACAGCAGCCCAGCAGAAGGCACTGGTGAGCTCTTTCCAACCAGGCACACAGCAGCAGGCAGAGTCCACATTCCCTTTCAGGGTGGGAGAAATCTCATCCTCTTCATGGTGTCCAGCACAGGAGAGCTGCAGAGATGGTCGCAGCAACCACTAATCCCAGCTCCAGTCTGACCTCTCTGTTTGGGAAGGTAATAACACCACCAGAACCAGAAAGTGGAATGGATAAAAGGCTCAGCTTCACTGACAGCTACACACGGTCCCAGCCCTCCCAAGATCCACCTGCTCTGCACCAAGAAAAAGACCAGGGAAAAGAGAAAGAAAAAGGGGAAGGAAGCACATTTCTGCAGGGAATCAAGCCGCCTGTGGAGGCTGGGAGAGCAGGGTCCTCCCTTGCAGCCACCACCATGTCCCAGAGAGGCAAATGTGAGATCACTCAAGCATCTCAGAGGCATTGCCAAAGACCTCTGATGGAGAAACTTTCATCTCCTCCAAGCATGGCCAGTTCCTGGGGACTGCCCCTAAAGCATATAGCAGAGCATGCCAGGGCAGATCGACTCCACAGAGAAAACCGCAGCCCATTTGGAAGAGCTTGTTCCCCTGCTCACTTCAGAAAGTCCAAAATGTTCGTTTGGCGGTAGGAGTGACCTGCACCCAGCCCCTCAGCCAAGGTAGCCTGTCTCAAGGCACCAAGCTCCCACCAATGTGAACCAGACAGGAGGAGGGGAAAAAAACGGACAGGATGTTGACTGGATTGGCCAGCAATCCTATCTGCAGAAAGTGGGAGATTGGGAAGGAGATGTTGGTGCTGCTGAATCCAGGGCTGTTTTGAGAACAGCAAGGAAGAGGAAACAGAGGGAAAAAGTGGGGGCTGGGAGAAGAGAAGGTAAAAGAAAACAAATCTGCTTTATTATTGCTTGAAACCCAAGGAGACTGATTAAAGCAAACATCCCCCCTGCCCCTTCCAAAGGGTTGTCTCGTCTGCTTCCTAAATCTGATTCCCATTTGTCTCTAAATGGTTCTCATTTGTTCTTCATTTAGGTCTCCTCCATGCGCCTTGCCGACTCTTAGGAGCTCTCCAGAGAGCCGTCAGGACTGGCTTCCCTTGGGAACCTGCAAGGGCAATCACTGACCAGGGTCAGACCCAGCACCAGTGCCTGTGCACAGGGAGGAGATGCAGCAAGAGGAAGACAGCAGGATACAACTACACACAATAGGCAAGAGGCCAAGGAAATCTTTGGAAAGAGCTACCCAGTGGTGCTGATGGGCACCTGGGTGACTCTGGGGTAGCAGAGTCAGCATTCCCAAAGGGTGAAGAAAAGCAGTAAAAAAACAAAGCAAAAGGAACCAGGAAGAGGGGATGCAGCATAAGCACAGACCCACCACACCAGCATTTCCCTAATTAATAGCAGCCAGCCTTCTGATTAAACAGGAGCTTAAAGATTACCCTAATGGAGCTCCTTTCAAACACACAGGGACCTCTCCTTAATGCGCAGCTCCTTTCCCAATGCCAGCCCAGGATGATCCACCAGATCCATTGGCCGCCCTTGCCCACAGCACCAGCGTGCTCCACCAGCCGTGCCTGCTGCTCCCACAGTGCTGCCTTGGAGCACTGTGTCATCATGGGCCTCACTTTCTGTCCTGGCCCCTGGCTCTCAGACCCCCAGATATGCTGCCTTTGCCAAACGACACCTGCAAGGCTTAACCAAACATGGCAAAAAAAGGGAAATAAAAATTTGTCCTTCTACCCATGTGGACCTCACCACTGCCTCAGTAACATGGAAAGACCAGGGACTTCCTCTACAACCACCCTTTGCTGTGTCTCACCTCCTTCATATTACCTATGAGTTTTTCATGGTAAACAATTCCAGTCTGCCCTTGGGATAATCTCCCTAAACCTCCAGCCATGCCATCATGCTGCTGCACATCCTACCCTCAAGAGCCCACAAGTGAGGATCCCACGACTTTCTAGAACTGGATGCAGAAGAGCCATTTCTAAGGAGAACTCCCACCCCAGGCTGTGCACCTGCCTGACATGCACTGCAATCCTATCCAAAAGGAAATACAGCCCCCTCCACCACAATAAAAACCAACCAGGCATCCGCTGCCCAACTGATCCATCCACCACAAGAGGAAACCGAGCAGGGTCTGAGCTCTGCAGAGCCAGGGCCAACCCTGCATCCACCCAGTATCACAGCAGGTCAAGATGGTTGCACAGGTATCACGACATTACACAACACCATTTTGCCCCTCCTGCTTGCTGCCTGTGGAGAGGACACAGTACAAGCAGCTGCTCTCCCTGCTCCCTTCCTGCCTGTAAGGAAAGCAAAGACCCCTGACCTTCTCTGACACATCCCCCCAGCCCCTCCACAGCTTAAGAGCCCAGGTGTGCAAATGTTACCCAATGCCCTCGCCAGGCAGAAAGTAAATTCCAGCAAACAGGGGAAATGCCAGCCTCAGTCAGACACCAGGATGTGCAAATAGCAGCCAGGGACCTTCGGGAAAGGAACAGCCCAGGCCCAGGCGCTCCTGCCTATAATCCTTCTCAGGATGCCCCCTGCAGCAGCTCCTGTGGCAGAGGAAGGATGCTAATTTGACTATTTGAGGGAGTGAAAAAAAATAAACGTTTGCTCTTGCACTAAATGACCTTTTCAGCCACTTGGGGACCGAACTACACTGGGGCTTTGGAGTGAGCTACAGCAGGTGCTGCTTGCTCCCTGCTCCTATGCTGGATGCTTTGTGCCTCCAGTTGCTTTTAAGGGGTCCAGCGGTAGCCTCCCAGCTACCTCTGTCCACCCAGTAATGGAGCCAAGAAACAGCCTCTTTGGAAAAATCTGCATGAAGTGCGAAGAAGCGGTCTGCTGAGAGCTAGCCGAGCAAAGCACTTCAGATGGTTTCACTTCACATTGCCGAAAGCGTAAATCAGGGAATTGCTCCTTGGGTTCTTCTCCATTAGCAAAGTATATTGCAACTGCCTTCCCACCACTGATACCGATCGACACTTCACATCTGCTGACCAGATCTAACAACCAGGATTTTCTGGGGGAATAATACATTCAGTGAAAACACCATTCCTGCCACCTGCTCCCCCCAAACACCCAACTGCTCCAGGAGCAGCTCCTCACTCTCCGCAGGCACATGCACAGCACTACGCCACAGCCAGAAGCCTCACGAATTTGTATCAGAAATAAATAGGTGACCCCTTCAAAGCAAGGGTCATAAACCCTTCAAAACACACCTCCAACTAGTAGAGCATGTTCCACTGCCTGTAACTTCCCTAAACATGAACAAGCATTCTTCTGGAAAGCACCAGCTTCACACAAAACCTACCGGGGGGCCTGTGTCCTGTGCTATCAAGTCAGGATTGACAGCCACAACTCTTTCCAGCTAATTCCTTTTACCCTGTGAACGGCAATCTCTAGCCTTTTGTCTAGAGATTTGCAATAATCAGAGTACTGCAAATTCATCATGTTATTGCAGTATTTGAAATAATATTTTTGCCATTTATTGCAATCAATCATATTATTGAAAATTCTTGCAGTATTATTGCAATGAATCATATATTACAATAATAATTTTGTATATAAGCATGCTCCTCCCAAACAAAAAAATACTAACCTAAAACACTTGCAACCTTCTAAATTAGAGACTTAGGATCTAAAAGCCAAATTTACAACTTAAAGCCAGAGACCATTCCATGCAGAGGCTCCAGGTATTGTATCATTTCTAATGCTTCACCAGAGAATCCCTGCACAGGGGGGAGGAAAAAAAAAAAAAAAGTGTGTGTAAACAAGCAAAGGTACACCCACCAGCAGCTTGGGTTTTGAAACATTGAAATTAGAAATGCACATTTAGGAGAGTTATAGGCAGATTCACTTTCGGTTTGGCTCCAGCCTTGTAAGTATCAAATGTCAAAAAGAAACAACTGGACTGAGTTGAGAAAAATCCCCATGCTGTGGAGACGTATCCGGGATCAGGACCACTGGAGTTGGGAAAGAAGCAGCAACCAGCAAGGAACACTTCACAACTGGAAGGTATTTTTGCCAGGTAACCTGCCACTGCTAATTCTGCTAATCGACATCACTCTGGAATTTGAAAGTGTTATCCAACCAGGAGAGAAACTTGATTTTCCTCTTCTGGTAACAAGGATGGGCAGGCCAGCCAAGTTGGGTGAAACCAAAAAATGGGACGTGGAAACGATGAACTGAATTTCCAGGCTTGTAATCGGGTGAGAAACACAAATCCAGGCACCTGCATTTAAGCAGGCTGATCCCACTTGCAAAGGCAGCTCTGCTCGTCTTTCAACAAGGCTGAAGTAAAATGGCAAAGTTATCATTTTAGATTAGAGCAGCTCCTCGCAGCACTGGCTCTTCTGAGGGTTTTCCATTTATCAGTATATTTAGGGGAAAAAAAAATAGGCAGTGGAGGGGCTGGAAAGAGCCCATCATCTTAGGGCAAGCAAAATAGCTATTTTGGGTAAGGCTTCTCCTATAAATAAAAGGCTGGGAAGGGAGGGGACAGTGACATCGTACGGCTCGCTCAAGGTGTCACAGGGGATTTCTATTATCTGTGCTGGCGACCTCCCCAAAACACAGAGCACCAGCAACAGCACTCTGCTCCTCGGCAGGCACGGCTTCCCTGGCAGGCAAACCCTCCACCAGGCTGCCCACTCTCTGGCTGCCTTGCCTTCTCCACCAGGAAAAGGAGCCAGGAGAAGNCCAAGCGATTCCCAGCACTGGGACAAAGCATCACCCGAGTCCCTCCAAAGCCTGGCCTGACAACACACACTAATGTATTCAGCCCACAGCCTCCTCAGGCCACGGCTTTCTGTAATTTATCCCTATAGCACCCACCACCGTGGATTATTTAAGGGGGATGCAGCACCTCCAAGGCAGCTTTGAGCAGAAGCTGCCAAACACCCAGCCCGCAAAACCATCAGTTATGGCTTCCAAGGGAGTTCCCAGCAGATGCTCCCCAAAGGTGACATGGAGTTCATGGAAAACCCCCAATATCAATGCCTCTGGAGCACACAGTGGAGGTGGTCATCTGAAAAGCACCACGCAGCACCTACAAGCACCCAGCACATCCAAAAATCCAGGGTGCTTGCACAACCCAGGCTCTGGTAGAGGGTGCAGCATTGGGGTGCCATGTGTGACTCCAGGCTAACAGCCCAGGAGCCAGGCACTGCTCACAAACAGCTTCTCCCACCACGAACACCTGCCCGACCAACCAGATCGGGACCTGGTTGGTGTTTGGGGAAAGCAAAGGATGCAGATTGAGGTTAGTTTATTAGATTATGGACAGCCCCATGCAAATAGGGCCATATTGATCCGGTCTGCAAACACCTGGCTGGGAATACGAGCAGCCCCTGAGTATACAGAAGCTGCTAGAGATTATTAACCAGATCCATTGCTGTAAATCACATTACTGCCTTCCAAACCCTGACCCAGCACGGAGTCCCCCTGTGCTAGGCGCTGTATAGGGCTCAACCTTGTAGCACAAAGGAGCATCACTTCTCCCTGCACGGCCCCCCAAACACCCAAAGACTCAGCCCAAAAGTGTGGAGCCTGACAGGGGCCTCCTCTGGGGGCCATGGAGCTAGTTTTGTGCAGCTCACCTTCCCCATAGCAACTCCCAAAGCAAAATATGTTACGAGGAGAAACTCACTGCATAGGGAGACTACCATGGGAATGCAAAGCAGGAAGAAAAAAAAATTTACAAATAATAAAAAAGGTGGAAAATAGATAGTATCACATCTTCAGGGGAAAACTCACCCCCTGCTCCTATTGGGTTCCTCATATTTTGCATCAACTGCAAACCACCCCTGTAGTGCAAGGGCCAGACAAGACAGGCTCTCCTGCTTCCCAAGGCACCCCAATTCCAAGCACAGGAAGGAAAAAAAGATAGTAGTAATATGCTTCCCAGCAGATTTCCAAGAGATCACAAAACCCTTTGCAGAGCGTGGTTAGCAGAGAAGGCAGCAGTTCCAGGATTACAGGATGAACTGGGGAATAAGGTGCCAAACCAAAGGCAGAGGATGAATCCTGTCTTCCTCCATTCTCCCTGTCAAAATCCAGAGCTCTGATTCAGCAGAAGCACCAAAAACAGCACAGCCTACTGTATCTCACTGCAAACAAACCCATTTATGTTTAAACCACCACCCTACTCCCCTCAAGGATTGCTGCATGCAGTAATTTCCTTGTGACAGGGGAAAAAAAAATACAAACCATGATGAAATTGTCTCAGAGTTTCTCTGTGCTTTGTTTACAACTGCTGCCCTCAAACCTAGAGCCCACACAAGTCCTAACAGGAATAAATCTCGCATTTGAGAGCATTTAGAAAAGCTCTGCTTGCAGACACTCAGTGCTCCAAGGGGGAAATCCCTCTGCAGGTCTCAAATAAGGGAACTTGAACCATTTTTCCCAGGAGAAATTAAGGCCTGAAAGATCTTCCGAGTTTCTCATTTGGAGCTATGAGGCCTGATAACAAGATCTCTTTCCCCGGACTCACACACAAACTGACTGCTGCCAGGATCATGCAGAGGCGAGGGAGACGGACTGGAGAGAGACCTGTGGCAACAGGGAAGACACCCAACATTCACGGAAGAGAATGCTCTGGGTAGCTGCTGTTTATGCCCACATCTGGTTAATACAGGTATTTTTCCAGCATGCATTAATAGTGAACACGGAGATTTGTTCTCTGTGCCTTGTCCAGTGCCGTCAGCAGGAATTACCCAAATCACGGGCTGCTGGCACGGCACCTTCCAGGAACCCTCCTTCCCTGGACACAAAGCTACCCAAAACCTGGGGAGGCGAGTGCAAAGAAAGGCTTGGAAACCTGGGAGCGTGGGGATCAAGAGCTGGAAGACTGGCTCATCCATCCCCCAGGAGCAAACATATGGGGCTGGGAGCAATGGGACACAGCAGACCCTCCAATAGCACCCTCCTGCTCTGCTGCAATCACAACAAAGTTTACTCAACATCAGCCACCCAAAAAAATCAAGCCTTGAAATAAAAGCGAACAGGTTTGCTCCTGCACACCCCAAATTGTGGGGAGTCCCTCAGGAGCAGGAATGCTATGCCAGAGCCAGGCCTGGTTTCTCTGCTCTGATGGCAGGGCCGAGGGGGAGGAGGTGGGAAGAAGAGCCCACTGGCAGCCCTGTTCTTCCCACCTCCTCCCCTGGAGGATTGCAGGAGGCCAATTTTGATTAAACTAATTAAGCCTGCTCCATTCAAAGAGCTCCAACCACATGCTACCAGGGGAGAGGAAGAAAACATGAAATTACAAGGAAAAAAGAGAAGTCGCCCCGCAAGCACGCTCCTCCAAAGCCATCCATCCCCAGTAGATCCCTGATGGACACCACCACACTGGAATGTAAAAGCCCAGAAAATGGACTTCTTTTAGAGACAGGTCCAGCCCTGAAGACCCTGCTCCTTCCAGCCACCAGGACCTACTGGGACATGCTCCACTTTCCATCAGGATGACTGGTTTCCATTCCCTCCAAGCCAGTCCCAGAGGTACCCGCTCCTCTTGTGTTAATTCAGTCCTCCACCAAGCCAAGGTCTACTAAACCATCCCTAACTTCCAGCCCTTTGCACGTTTCCTCCCCTCCTTTCCCTTGAAGACATCAGGTTTCTGGAAGCATTTGTGAGCTACAGCGAGGCTTCCTCAGGCAGTGTGTATCAGACTGGAGGCCCTGCTCTCCCAAAATGTTTCACTTCCCCCCAGGGCAGCCACACCAGGGACCCTGCAGACTTTGCCTGGCTGGGAGAGAGAAGCATCACTTTTACTTTCATAGCCTTTCAAATGGAAGGAAAAAGAAACTGTAATAACAAATATCAAAGCAAAGGCTTCCTGCCCTTTGAAGGGCAGGAGGGAGAGCAGCCGGGCGAGGGCTGGACCTGCCGAAAGCTGAGCGAGGACCCGGATCCTGCAGGGCTGGAGCACGAGCACTTTCCTGATGAGCTTTCACAGCAGCAGAATGATGCCTTAGGTGCAAGAATTGCATTGAAATTCAAATCGGGGTGTTGAACTCTCTTCTGCGCCTTGAGAAACCTCCTCGGTGGAAATGCAGGATAAGGAGGAGAGCAGGATTTGATGCGCTGGGGAAGGGCTGGGAGGAAGGAAAGCAAGCTGCCCCATGCTGCTGTGAGAAATGCTTGAGCCAAGGGGCGCTGGGCTTGCCAGTGTATCCCTCTGCCCCACACCCCAAAAAACCCAGCGCTGCAAATATCACATCTGCCCCTATTCTCCCCATGCTGCTCCTGGTGGGGTTTTACTTGGGACGTGGGGAAGAGAAGGGAGGGCGGGAGGAAGAAAAAGAAACCCCGCATCATAATTGCTATATTAAAGAGAAATAGCAGGCAAGAATAATAAGAGAGGTGTCAGAAGTGAAATACAGTAACAGACATTAAAAAAAAAAAGACTACAATTCTGCAATGGGGGTGTTAATTGAACACAGAGCTGGAGAGAACAAAGGGGTGTTAAGGAAGAGAAGAAGGGGAAAAATCCTACCTCCTCCAAAGATCTGATTTAAGTTTGGTGAAGATAATGCACCGGGAAAGATAGCTAAGAGGCACCTTATATAGCTATTATGTTCAAAAATTAAGAAAAAAAAGGACAACAAACTGATTATTCAACAACAACTGTACAGCTAATCAGTACTGTCTATAAACATTCCACTTTGTATATTCCCCCACTGGCGCTACGTACAATTTTCTTTTAATCCTGAATTACTTCAATGCAGGAGGGAAAGGAGGGTAAGAAAATAAAAACTGTGGAATTTCAAATGCAAAGTCAGGGTCTTTTTAAGAAGTAGAATTTGCCTGATGCCCTCACCTCCCCCAAATGAGCGGAGAAAGTGAAACGATGGGAAAAGCTCTTAAGGAGGAGGAATCAGATTAAATGGTCATATATCCTGTGCTCAGCCTCTCCCCGCCGGTCCGTGCCGAACGAGATGGGAGTTGGGAAAGGCTCACAGCTGAAATAGATGCTGCTGCATTTTGACAGCAGATATTTTCCAGTTTGCCATCCAAGGACCCCACGTCTGCGTATGCCTTGCTTGATTCTTCTGCTTAGCTATTCTGCTCATGCAGAGAACAGCTTCAAAAAAAAAAAAAAAAAAAAAAAAAAAAAAAAAAAAAAAAAAAAAAAACCACCAACCATACCAAGAGAAAGGGAAAAAAAACCAAGGGAAAAAAAAAATACCCAGCCATATAGACAGAGCCCCTGCCTTCAAACTTTTATAAATCAGCAATGCAATTTCCGATTTCAAACCCTATTGACGGAGGAATCAATTGTATTTAGGACAACAATGCCTCCCATTTCCATAATTATTATTCCAAAAAGCCAGCCAGCCATTTGAAGGCAGTCCTGCCCCTTCCCTCACAACAAAGCGACCAACAGCAAGTCAGAACACACCAAATGAACGACGACAACTTCAATGTATACTTAAGCGGCAATTTTTTTCCTCCCCTACGTACTCCTGTCTGGATCAGACCTCTCAACTTTTATTACTTTTAAACAGACATCACCTCAAAAACGGCAATCTCCAGGTTTGCAGACAAAAGACAACCCACTGAGCTTTTTTTTTTTCATCATTACAATTTTTAAAAGCACTAATAAATACTTTAAAATAACTGAAGAGCCCAAATGGAAAAGGCAATTCTTTGGCCAGTGGAGATGACCTATTTTTCTAAGAACTGTATGGACACTTAGGGTTTGCTCAAGACAAGGTTAATGCTATGAAATAGTAGCCATAACGTGAGAGATGATAGTAAAGTCTCTGTAAGACTCTGGAGTCACTTAAATCAGGCAGTGGGGTAACCGAATGCACATTTCTGCGCATCGTAACGCCGGGGGAAGATGTACGCACGCACTTTCAAACACCCACCAGTGACCACAAACAATCACCAGGATTTCAAACACTACACATGCAAGAATCGGGGAAGCTAAATGGAAAGTGGGATGCAAGAAGTTAGCTCAACTTTCACGCCGCTGCGGCAAGGAAGGGGTAAGCAAACAGATGCCGGCAGTACCCTCGGCCCCAGAAAAAATAAGGCAAACTTCCTCCTAGCATTGGGCCCACAAAGCAATAATTAAGAAAAAATAAAAATAAACCGAAACCATCTGGCTGTTTGCTTTCTTATGAAGTGTGACTTTTGGGGACGCAGATGGGGAGAGAGGAGGAGGTCTTTGAATTTGCAAAGTGAAAGAATGCACCACAAACATATCCAAGGGTAGATAAACAACACTCCAAAAGCCATCTTGAGTCAACCTCTTTGTAGGCCTCCATAGCACAACCCCACAGTCAAATAATCCAGGTACAACAGTAAAGAAAACAGCATTTATAAAAATGTAACACAGTCCTAGTTCACACCTGAATATCCTTATTTCCAGCAGCATGCTTCACCCTATACCATCTCTTTCCATTTTCCTTAGCAGACAGGAATTATCACACCTTGTCACTGTGGGTATGCACAATTCCTCATCCCTCCCCAGCTCACCCAGACCTCACAGCATTGCTGAGCTCACCTGGCTTTTCCCATCAAGTTTGGTCCCAGCAGATTTCCTGTCCCCTAATTCTGCAACTGCGCTGATAGCGAAGCTGAGCTGGGATTAAAGTTACCCTGCCAAAAAGTGTCCCTGCATGAGCAACGTACGCAGCATCAAATACAGCCTCAAACACGCTTGGAGAAGAGACAGACAAACATTCTTGGGCTTACACAAAATTAAAGGGGAAAGAAAGAAGAGGGAAAGCAACTTGGTGGCTCCTTTTTTTGTGGAGGCATGCAGGGGAACACTAAAATCCTGACATTTATCTCTGTACAGATTCTCTCATGTTACAGCATAAGAACAGTTTGGAGGTTCCCATACCAAACCCACTGTTGGTTATTATGGGAAGCCTGCATGGAAGGACTCCTCGGGAAGGTCAGAGGCAGCCCCGCAGCCGTGAGACTCGGAGAGTCGAATGCCATCGGTAGGTGCTTTGTCTGGGCTACACGCTGCACAAACAACGCTTAACAAAGGGCCTTCTTAGTCATTTTATATATATTGCAAGAGTCAAGTAATTGTATTTTCAATCAGCTGCTCACACTGGGAGGTTTTATATATATATATATATACACACATACATATATATTTAAGAATGGAAAAAAAAAAAAAGACCCAGTTCAGGTTTCTGAAAGCTGTTCCCCTTTTATGTGTAACTATCAATGTATATCAACTGGGTGTGCAATCATATTTATTGTCACTTTCATTCATGTCATGCCCTTGCTTATATGGCTTAGATATGAATTATTGACTGTTTCGGTCCTTGCTGTAAAGAGGGGGGAAGGGGGGGAAAAGTCAAGTACTTTGCAGCGTGCTAAAACAAGGCAGCTTCGGTGGCAGGGGAAAGCCCACGGATCAACTCCGGTCAGCTCAGAAAGCCAACAGGAGAGATGAAACACCCCACCA
>VZRQ01007208.1:143510-193475 GCA_013397975.1 Machaerirhynchus nigripectus
GCTGTTTAGGCTCCCGTCTACCTTCTCCATCTCTCTTCAGCGTTCTCCATCTCTTCTCAACCTCTCCATCGTTACTTCCCCTTAGTCAGCCGTCCTGCCTCTCCTCGGCCTTCCCCACCTCCCCTCAGCCCCCCATCTCCCGTCAGCCAGCCATCCCACCTCTCCTTAGCCTTCCTCCCCTCCTGTCAGCCTTCCCCATCCCTTTGGCCCCCCGGTGCCCCCCAGGCAGCCTCTCTGCCTCCCCACTGCCCCTCAGCCATCCAGCTGTCTCTGACTCCCCAGACTGTCCCCAAATCTCGCAGGAACGAGCAGGGTTCCCCCATCACTGTAGCCCCCAGGGAGACCCTTTCTTCTCAGCGACCAGTGTCCTCATGGTGCTGTTTCTCACACTAAACCTTGGACCAGGTGACCCACTGTGGTCCTTTCCAACTTAGGACTGATTCTGTGATTCTCTCCTTTCTCTTCCCCAGTGCAGAGCCTCCCCAAGCATATCTTGCAGGCCAGCGGTGCCACATCCCACACTTGATGGCCCCTCAACTGCCCAAACAGCACAGGAACAGCTGGCAGAGATCCCAAGGCCACCAAGACCACCATTCCAACCTACATGTCACAGCACTCTGGAGAGGAAGGACTTCCCCAGCCCCTTTCTCCATTTCCTGGCATTTGACACTCTCCTGTGTCTGGAAGGATCTCTGTAGGCATCAGCTGGTCAGCAGGCATGGCCCTGGGACTGGGCTAGCCTGCAAATTTGCATTTAAAAATGAATAAATAAAACAGTTATGGTGATTCAAGAATTTCTTGCATGGCGAATGGCTTCATCAGATTGTCCCTTTCTCAGATCCAAGGATGCCAGCACCAGGCACCGTGTAACAGAAGGGAAGATGTGTTTAGTCTCAGCTCCTGACTACAGCACTGGTTGGGGAAAGACCCATTAGGTTCATTGGAGAGAAAAAAATATATAAGGCAATTGTTTTGTTTCCACTCTTCCTTTATAATGAAACACTTTCCAGTGTTTTAAGTGAAACACGACTTTTCATTTTGAAATTTCTTATTGAACCATTAAAACGTTTTAAAGCGGCTGAAGGCACAGTGAGATGTTTTGATTTTTGTCGCTCTGAAATGTTTCACTCAACACATACTTCATGTCCTGATTTGCCAAAATTTTTCAAAGGTTTCTGCTTTCTCACCCAAGACATATCTGAATATTTTTTCATTTTTTGAAAAGGGGGAAAAAAGGGAGAAAAAATATTACCATCTCCATGGCTCCACAGGAAACAGAACTGTATCCAAGAAACGAAGAGCCAAGGGACTCCTCTCCAAAGGTCCAAACTTTCAGACACTTAGTCATCCCTTCACTTGCTTGCTCACACACCAAGTCTAGACATTTGCTGTCTCAAACCCTGGCAGGGACTTTCTCATCCCCACAGGTCAGCCCAGGGTCTTTTGGGTTTGATTTTGAGCGGCTCCTAGGACAGGCAGTGTAGCAGAGCTGAGCTTGCACAGCAGGAAAGGGAGCATCATGACAGGGACATTGGGGACCATGGGATATAGTGGCCTGCTAACCCTCCTGACTCTTGTTTTGAAGATCCTTCCCTATTTTCCAGGTTACAATGGGATGCCTCAGCACATCAGGCTGAAGAGACCAGGAGCCAGGAGACCCTCCAAGGAGCTGGCATGGTTAGGGTACAAGGTATACACAGGGTTGGTGAGCCTCAGGCAGCCCCATGGGGTCTCAGAGAGAGCAGGGCAGAGCAATCCAAGCTGCTCCAAGGGAAGCATCCCAGCACAGGATCTTGGAGGATCTATATGCCAGTGCAAAAATAGCAAGGATTCTGCCTCTGCCGTCTGCTGGAGTCTGTAAAATCCTTCCTGTCAGAGATAACTAATCCTGGGGCCTTTACAACACTTCTCCTGAAAAGCACATTTCATTCCTCTGTCTCCTCCTGCCTTCCAAGTGCATGAGATTGCAATAGGTATTACCAAAAATATTCCCCATGGGAGCCAACACTGGACTCCCTTAAAACCCAAACACCATCACCCCTCCTTCCCCAAGACACAAGTGAGCGCTGTGCTCTATTATCTCTACACCCACTAAATCTTTCTGAAATAAAGAATAAACATTTCCACCACACATAGTGTAAGTGTATGTGCCAAGCTGCCTCGCTTCCTCTCCTCTGTGGTTATTATAAAGTGGTTTTGTTTCAAAGGCGTAGCAGATGGACAGCGTCCAAGTCTGGCATCCCCACTCACCCCAGTATGTCTAACGCTACCTTTGGTTTATCACAGATTCCTGCAGAAAATGTTTATGGGAGCCTCTTGTTTAAAATCTTGGCTGCATCGCAGCATAATTCCTATTATTTATTAAATGAAAATCAAGCTGTTGTTAATGCACCATTACTGTGGTAAAGTGGAGCCCTTGGAAATGAAGGCCAAACACACGCCTGTTCTTTGAGTGCAAGGGAAGCATCCCACTGTCACCATTGCTCAACACTCACGAAGCCACTGGGATGAGAAGCGGTTTCCTGGCCAGGGACTCCTTAAACATTTCCTTTTTACTGAAGTGAGACTCCTTTGCTTTGCTGCCCCAAACCTGACCTCCCAGAGCCAGACAGTGCAGAGATCATACCTCACACCATCAGAGGGGCTCCACCTAAGACACCACTTTGGCCATGCCATTCTTTGTTCACCATGACCAAATTAATTTTCCTCCCTCTTCTGCAATTATCCTCTAAAAGAAAATTTTTCCGTGGAAAACCCAAAGCCCCTTCTATTTCCCAGACAGCCACAGTCCCTGTAACACAATGAGCTCCATATAGATGGTCTCCTTTACATTGAAGTGTGGCAATGCTTACATTCCTAACTGGTTTTCAGAGGAAATTCTAAATTTTCCTGGAAATGTCTTGTTGCTTTGAACTGATTGTTTATTTGTCAATTTAGTCATTAACCTTCTTCCTTACTCCTCTGGCTTTTGATAAGACAGAAAACGTCAAAGGAACAGGAAATAGGCTCTGAATGATTTCCCCTGGCAAAAGATCCCAGTCCTCAGAAGCAAAGGGAGTTTTCTCATCAATTTGAGCAGAGACACGGCTTCACTCCAGGTGCCAGGTTAAATCAGCCTTCAGGTTTTTGCAGGGTTTGTGTGTTAGACTTTAGGTCTTCTGGAGGGATCTCAACCTGGGGATCTCAAAGCCCTTTCAAAACAAGCTAAATACCACTGATTCCAGTAAAGATGAGAAGAGCCAGAAATATATTCCCACTCACTCCCTTCCCAGCCTCACCTTCAACCCCCGCATCACACCAACTCTGCCATGGTCTCTTCCACTAAGAAATACATATCTTAATTAATACATTGCTTATTAATATTACCTTTTCATTAATTTTTTTAAAATAACCTGACCACAGGCAAAATCCTACAACCACAAGAGAGGGGAACAAATTCTGTTCATGCTAAAATTTCTGGTATCTAAATTGTTTGTTACTTACTCGAATACAAGTAACAAAATTCCTACCATCAGAAGTTTACCAAAAAGAAAAACATCTTTTCCCAATAGCTAACATAAACATGAAAGTGCTACCAAACATATTTACATGTTTGAAATAGATGGTATAATTACAATGAGTTATAGCCAATATTCAGACTTTCCCTGGTTTAAATGCTACCTTCTGATAGAGCACAACACATCCTTTAATTGTGATCACGTGCTCTTTCTTAGAGACTGCTGCAATTTTTTTCCACAAAAATGTCTATAATTGAAAAGAAAATGGCATTGTTTAAAATAAATTGTCTACCCTCCTGGAAATAAACAGGTGACTTCCCTTACAGAATGTCCTATTTCTGGGACTTCTATATCAGAGCAAGCCATCTGCAAAATCATTTTGGACATTTTTCCAGACCCCAAACTTGAATTTCAGCAAGGAAATGCAGTTTTTCAAGACAGAAAAAAAAAAAAATCCAACAAGGATTTTGAAAACAAGTCAGGTAAAAGCTATCAGTGGAAATAGCAACAAAAGCAGTTGTAGTGTCCTCCAATAAAAGCAGGTCCATTCCAGACTCAACAAAAAAGGTCTTTTACCCTCTTTCAACCAGTACTGATGTTCCTCAAAGGATACAAATAGCTGTTAAATTCACTTTTATCTAGAGAGTCTCACATTTGTGCAGTGCTTAAAAAAAGAGAAAAAGCCACATTAGAGGTGGAAACACATGACTGTATTCTACAGCTCCTCCATGAGCTCTCACAAGTCAAGCCTCCTAATGGGACCTTGAGACCTCTTCATCAGCAGCAGGATGGGCTCTCTTTTGTAAGAAGCTCGTTTTCAGATGAAATACCAAGAAGGTATATCCCCAGCCTTCTAGTATAGACAGAGATATGGAGAGCCAAGAGAAAGAAGGGCCTTACCTCTGGGAACCAACAGCAAGAGCCAAGGTTCTCCCCCGAAGGTCTCAAGTAATACCTGCCTTGGTCAGTGTCTGTGAAAGAAATCCCTGTTGCCTCATGTGAACTAGAGCTAACCAGAATGACTTCCTTTGCATCTCAGATGCAGACTCATGGGTTTTGGAATGTTTTCCATCACACCAGCTCCCTTCAAATGGTCTTTATGGGGTTTATCTGCAGTCAGAAGTTGGTTTTCCTCTCCTGAGTCTTCCATGGATTTCCCAGACTGCCATTGAAAGAGGCTCAGCTACAGGTTTCTGATATCACCTTTGTAAAAGGGGGGTCAAAGGCTATCCCCGAAGGCAGTTCTCACCAGCCCTGAGCTGGGGGATAGAGCCAACATCGTCGGCCCCTCTGCAGCACTACAGTTGGTGAGAAGTGTCCTCCAGTGCAAAGGTCTGCCAAGGAGCCCCTTGCTGCTCTCTGAGTCAGAGCCCTGCTATGCCATGCTCCTCTCAAGCTGGCCATCAGCAAAAAGCGCTAAGCAAAGAGGTCACAGTGAGAGACGCAGGTCTCCATGGTGGTAAGCAAGCCAACAGCTCCAATTTACTGAAACCCTTTTTAATAAACCCCCCCCCACNCTATTATCAGCTGTCCCATCCTTTTTGCACAACTGCTATAGTTGGACCTTAGCCTTTCATTTCATTTTCATTTGGCTTCTTCCCCAGCTTCCCATATTTAAGTGTTTTGCTTATTATCAGTCTGGTCCTTTCTGTACTTTGCTCAGCTCCATTCTACTAATTGGTTTGAGTATGGACCCAGCATTCCCTAAAGAAGTCACCTCCCCTTGCACACCAGTGCTGCCACGCATTCCACACCCTCCCCAGACTCCCAGAGCAGGAGCGACACCTCCTCTTCAAAAGGTGCTGGTGTCCTTGGACTGAACGGGTCTGAGACAGTGATCAATATAATCACTGATATATGATTGTGTCCCATATTGGTTTTTCACAGCCCAGGAAACACGTCCCCTGGCAGGCCCTGAAGGTTGTAGGACAGATAGGCTTCAAACCAGACATCCATTTTCACTATTGCTTTTACCAACAGCTTTCCTTGTAATACCCCTGTATTGCACACCACCTTGGGAAGCACCCAGTTTCAAATACCCAGCAGCCTAAAACTAGGATGTCCACTTTAATTCCCATGAACTGAAAATACTTGGATTCTAGCACAGTCAGATGAACCAAAGCTGCTTGCACCACCCTTGTCAATGACCTTGTCTTTCCAGAACACAAGTCACCACTACTTCCCTGTGGCTCCCAGGTCATAAAGAGGTGTCAAAACCACTTGCCTCTCACTCGTGACTAAGGAGGCAGTGCTGCAGAGAGAATAACCACAAATCACAACAGTAGCTCTCCTGTCCCCAGACCCAACCCAAGTTCACAAAGGACCTTGCTTTGCTTGGTCGACTGGGCAGAAAACCTACAAAGCTTAATTTCTTACCACACTTTCCCAAGAGGAAAAAATCTCATCTCGAATTGCTGTCAAGTTGTATATCGTATCTTACCCCAAAAAGACTTGGGCAGGTTAAGCCCGGAAGAAAGAGAAACTATCAAAGGCTGCTTGTTTGATAAGGGCACATGTACACTCCAGCAGCACCTGGTTACTGTGGGACATGTGGAGCTGGAAGCTGGGCTGGGAGAGCAGCTTGCCCTTCCTAGGCACTGTTCTCCCAAGGGGAAGCCAGAAAGGGACAGGTTGTCACCGCCTCTGAAGCAGAGCAAAGCCTGCAGAGCAAACACTGTTCACATCTTGCAGTGAGCCCAAAGCCACCTACACTCACCAGGAGTGACTTCTACTACATACCAGGAGTGGCACACCAGTGCCATCAGCTCAGCACCTGCTGGGCAGGGAAAGCCACAGCCCTGAGACTGGAAAGGCAAGTTCACTGGGATTGTTGCTTTGGAAGGAGGTCCTGTTGAGCCAAAGGAGGTGGAACTGTTGGACACTGCTCTGGAAGGAGCCTTCAGCTCCCCACACTGGCATACTTAGCAGCAGCTTCAAACTTCCCAGCCTCCATTTGATGAACACAAAAGTCAGGGTGTCCAAGGGATGGGGACAGAGGGCTGGAAAAATGGTGGCATTGTGGTCCTGGCAATGGGGAAGACAAAAGGACACATAACAATCAAAAAGCTACTGGCAACTCTGACATGCTGCTTTTCCCCCAGTCTCATACTGAGGAAGGTCCTCGAAGGATGTAAATTAATAAATCTCATTTGAAGCAGTATCAATTTAACCCACAGTAAAGACCTCGCTTTCTAATTTTCAATAGTCCCAATTTAACTCACAGAAGACCTGGATTTCAAGGTCCAGGCTGGGAAGACCCCACTTGGCTCACATTGCCCTGGCCTCAAATAAAAGAGCTGAAACTCCTCCTGTGTTCCAGGCTGTGCAGCCGCTTCTCCCAGCTAAGTGTTCTTTCCCTGGCTGGATAGTCTAGTTCTGAAGCAATAGCAGAATCAGTGACAGAGTCCAAGGAGGAGCGGGGAGGAGAAGAGCCATCCCAGGTCCTCACTGTTCCCATGAAACAGGCAGTATCAGGCTTCCAGGAGCTGGATAGGAATGGTGTGAGAGGAGAGAAATAGGAGCAGTGTTCTGGGAGATGCAACCTGCCATGAACAGAGGCGAAAGGGGGGAGAGGCAAAGGTCATCAGTCCCTCCCACAACTGATATGCCTGACCTGGGTAGGCAGCAGGTGCAAAAGCAGCAAAGGGCCATGTACTCACCCAAAGTGCCCTGTACCCCAAAATACATCCAAAGTGCCCCAGGCATGCAGGGCAGTGTTTGGCATGCTAAACCCCTCCTAGGCCAGGCCTTTTACTACCACTACTGCAAAGCCCCGATCTCTGCCAAGGTCTGCTGAATTCCAGTTAACCCCATCTCCCTTCCCAACCTGCTCAGTGCTTGGGGCTGGGAATGCAAACCATCCCACCAAGACATGCTCTCAGCATCCAGCCCTTTCTATTCCCACTTGTTCCTCCCATTCAGCTGAGACAGAGGCAGGCTGAGAAGAGTCAAACTCCCCACATGAGCACCAAGGCTCAGTGTAAAGCAGTGAGAGCAGTTCCTAGGGCTTGGGCTGGAGAGTGGGGAAATGCCAGGCACGCCTCCTGACACCTCAGCAGCCTGCCAGTCTTTCGACCCGGAATCAAGGCTGTCAGGGAGTGCTCAGAGCTATTAGCAGTGGTTATTTGCATTCAAGCTAAGGGGATGGCTGGAAAGCTTTAGGCAGTCACTGTTCCAGATAACAAGAAAGGGAACTCCTTGCACACATGCACTGGACACATCTGGCCAGCTGCTGCTCCTGGGCAATGCCATGTAGTTGAAGTCATGGAGCAAAGGCAGAGCCCTGTGAGAGAGAGGAGTTCTTTAAGCTGCAAAAAACACTTGCATCAAAGGCAAATAATATTATTTGCTACTTTTTTTCTTTGGTACCCAGAGAGAAAATTTGTAATATGGAATCAGAGGTTCTCCTTAAAACAAGAAACCAGGGTATCTGGTCCTCAGCTGATGTAGGACTGGATGGATCCTTCATAGGGGTGGAAGAGTGGCCTTGGCTTTGTGTTAGAATTGCAGCAGGAAAAAACTGTAGTGGGACACAAGAATCCTTTCATGACACACTAAAGGAAAAAAAAATCAAATTTCTGAATCTTCCCATTAGACAAGTGTTTCTGCAAGAGCATCTCTTCCCACTTGCTCAGACACCCTTCCTGTGGCCAAGGGGTGGTGACGGTGTTTATTGCACACACATGCACACACAAATCCCACACACTCTTCCCATCCCGTTTCAGGCAGTACTTCCGAGGCTGTATCAAGCGCAAAGTGAAATCACCTGAAGAGTGTCGCTTTAAAAGCCACGGAAGTGCAGAGAGCAGCACCAGCAGCAGTCAATAGCAATTTCCACCGCAGGGTCGATACCATCTGATGGCTGTGTAGCTGTAAAGATTGTTTCACACACATATCAGGAGGTGGGCAGGGGCAGGAAAAGTGGAATTGGTTTTAATGATTGCAGGATTCAAAGTACTCCTGGCTCCCTCTCCCTCTTCTTTCACAAGAAATACACGCACAAAGAGTCAGAAATCAAATTTCCAGCCCTGTCAGTTCCTATCACACCACCTCCCCAGCTTGGACTCCTTCCCAGTTTGCCAGGGAAGCTTCTTCTAATCCACTGAGGAGAGCATTACTGGGAGAAGGAGCTGCAGTCTATGTCCAAACTTTCCTGCAGCCTGAGGTCATTAACTCCACTGCTTTGGACACGGAGCTACAGCAGAAGCGCAGCCCTCGGGTTTAGATCCAAAGGCTTTCCAGATGAGGGTAATTTGCACTATTTTATCTCCCCAGACAAGATCAGCATTTCATTTTGTTAGATGCTGGATGGGCAGGGAATATTAGGCGAGCACAAACAACTAAACACAACGAAGAGGGAGGATACCCATTTTGTGGAGAAAATGTGTGAATGGCTTTAGCCTAAAAATAATAGTCCATTGTGTTTCTGCTGCCTCATAAAGTGCTTTTCAGCCGCTGACTCCGGGGGCAACACATGAACGATCGTGTCTTGGTCAATGTTAAGAGCATTGCTGTGGGAGGAAGGAGGACGGTTCTATGGCCTGAGGTTCCCAGGGCTGGCCCCGCCGTCCCAGCTCTGTTCTTCGGCTGCTTTAAACGTGATCAAATACCAGTCACTGTTTCTGTTTGCCTTGCACTGTCTCCTGCCTGAGGCACGGACTCTTTCTTTCAGGGTTTCACTGGCTGGAGCTCTGATCTCTGCTAGGATAACTTCTCAAATGCTTCTGCAGTAAATGAAAGTCAAGACTGTGTTTGTTTTACAGAAAATAATGAACACAAGTTTGATTCTTTGTTTTCTAATTCATTCATTCACTGGCCTCTAAACACAGACTTCTCCCTTGTCATCACATAAATAAGCAAGATAATTTTCCTAGGAGCTGAGCCCCTAGCAGTGTCTCTCCTGACCCTTAGCACCTGGGTACCAGGACAGGAGCAGAGCTGGCATCTTCAAGCATTTCCCTCTGAAAACTGGGGCAAAGCAGCCTCTCCACCGTTCATCAGGGTGTGCCAGATGGACACAATCTACCTCCTCTCTGCTCCTCAGATCATTTCATAAAACACAAATCACTGCTGTCTTACATGCCCACCATGGAATATTTTATTGACAACCTCATTTAGGCCTCATGTGATAAGTTTGAAGCAAATACAATAACCACAGGCATATGCTACAAACGGGAGTTTCCTTCAGCTTGTAGGAAAAATGAACCTGTACATGTGAAACACGTGGACACACACATCCTTCCCTCTTTTTTTGCAGCCCTGAAGACATCAACCCTTATTTGCTGCAGCTTTTAATTTCATTCAGTAAATAGTCAAGCATTTCAGGGCCTGACCACCACCTTGATTCTTTTATGGAAGGGCTAATACATAACAAAATCTATAGGGGGTTGGAGAATGCTCCCAAACTCCCAGTCTCCAGAGTCCTTTTAGAAGCAGAAATGACAGATAACGGTACCCAAATCTTGAAGTTTGGAAATGGTGAATGAAGTAGATCTTCACTGCAAGGGCTGGAGAAATTTAAGATGGGCAGGCTGCAATTAGGATGACTTGCTTTAAATCAACAGAAAACCAGCTTGGTTTAGCCACCAAAGGTACTATTGCCCTGGATCCAGCTTCACAAATTTCTTTCCTGTGAAGAAATATAAAGAGAGGAATGAATTTAGGGGAAACACATAATTCCAATATTTTTAGACAAGACATCTTGCTGTTTCAGTGTGAAATGTTCCTGGTTTGTACCAGGAGTGCCAGGAGATATGGAGAGGGTGACAAACACAGTGGAAGACAAAGAAAGCTGAATCCGTGGTATTACTAAAGCACGTTTGCTCAGCTGACACAATGCAGTGGACCTCTGACCCTCAAAGGAAGCCAGAAAATAAACTCCATCTCTCTCCATGTGCATGACACTGATGGTAAGGCCACTTGTGCCCTTCAGCCTGCCCAGCAACACAGAAGAACCTGCAGATGATGAAGACTCGAAATTCAGAGCTGTCAAGGCCATATAGGCCACCCACTTTAGCTAAACCTACCCTGGCACTGTGCAGATAGAAGAGCTGTGGGAATTTCAGGTCAGTGTTTGCCTTGTCTGCAGGAACTGCACAGGATGGAAGGAGACACCCCTGAGCCCCTGGTGTCTCCTCAGCAAGTTTGCATCTTTGCAAATTAGTCACCAAGCCAGCATCTACCACCTCTTCTGCTCACAGTACAATAACCCTAACACTCCTGATGCCTTTAAAAAAAAATCCCCAAATTATTATTATTATTGTTTGTCTTTTAGGTGGCGTTTTCAGGTTTCGGGGGGGGGGGGGGAAAAAAAAGGAAGGTCCTTGTAATGGTGCAAGTCCATAGGCTGGGACTTTAAATAAAATCCCATGCACTGGGAGATGCTCAAGGCAGTGGCAAGCACAGCTTCTACTCTGCCTGTGCTCAACCCTGCAAAAGACTGAAAGGGCTCTGTCTCCTCAGCAGTCAAAGAAAATCTTCATCGTGACTTGATCCCAGATACC
This sequence comes from Machaerirhynchus nigripectus, assembly GCA_013397975.1. Classification (NCBI taxonomy): domain Eukaryota; kingdom Metazoa; phylum Chordata; class Aves; order Passeriformes; family Dicruridae; genus Machaerirhynchus; species Machaerirhynchus nigripectus. The sequence continues at coordinate 154,510 of VZRQ01007208.1, forward strand.
CACAGAGTGAAAATAGCTGAGATTGGCATGTTCGTTAGGCTCACAGGTAAAAGGCACAGTAAGCAGCAAAACCCAAAATAAATAGTGATACGTGACAACACTGAGCAAGGGAACCTTTAATGGGAAATAAAAGACAATTTTGAGCAGGGAGGATAGTTAATCAGGAGGTCCAGTTACCAAGGGAAATGGCAAAATCATCATCAGTCAGAGGTCATGCATGGGGACTGGATATCTTCCAAAAAGCCACACTCTGGTTGAGGAACAAGTTTTTGTGTTCAAGAGCATCCCTCAGAAGAGAATACCACCCTCCATCTCAGCCTCTGTGGGTGGCTGGCGTGAGCTGCCACGTGAGTGGGCGAGGGGCGTGGTGCTGCAGTCACAGCCCAGCCTCTCCCCCCAGCCTGGCTCCCCCGGGCTTACAGAGGCTGGTTTGGAGGCCCAGCCAAGCCCCGAAACCCTGCACTGACTATGGCCCTTCTCCAGACACCCTGCCTGGGCCAGGCTCCAAGTCACAGCCTCGGTCATGATCAGCCCCAGTGTGGTGCTCCTGGCCACCGTGGCAAGCTGTGCTGGTGACCCTGCTCCAGGACACTGCCTGACCATCACAGCCAGCAAGAAGAATAATTATCTCTCTTTCTTTACTCCCTTTTGTCCCTGCATCTGCTCCTTCTTTCCTGTAGCTGCCATGCAAACCCCAGGCCAAAAGTACACACTCTGGCTTCTATTTACCCTTTCAGGCAGTTTCCTTGATGCCCAAGATGCTGATTTGAACTGACCTCTCTCTCAATGCCCCCCTACCACCAGCTTGGCTCCCCATCCCTCCTTGGAAGCACACACAAAAATCCAAGGGCAAATCAAAGCAGCCTTGGCATCCCTGATGGGGTCCTGAGTACCTTGATCTCCCAATCATCACATGGGAGAAAAGCAAAATGGATCAATCTCTGACTTCCAGCTTTGACTGAAGACAGCAAAATGCCAGTTAGTACATCACAGCACCACAGTCCCTGCTTGGTGGTGACTCCATACATCCCAAAGGGCAGAGGTGTGCTCTCTCCCCTCCTTCTGCACCAGTCAATATGGCCAATTTAAACAGGTTTCCGCAGAAAGCAGGTGCCTGCAGCTCATGCTGCTTCCATGACCCTTGTAAATCCAGTCTCTTGAGTGAATGGCTTGTTTGGAGAGAGTTTGTTTGTCTGGGCTCTAGTGATAATAGCTCTAATTTATCTCTGAGCTGGGCAGGCATGTCTAATGTGTTTGAGTATTTAGAAGCATTATGGAGGTTTCATTTGGTCAATTGTTTCTTGAAATCCTTTCCCACACACAGAACAGCCATGCAAAGGTGTTACTGCTCCACCATGGGTAACCACAGGAGCCACAGCCTGTGCTGCCAGCCTGGAAAAGACACCCATGCTGGGGCAGCTGGATCCAAGGAGAGGAGGCACAGGGAACACAGAATCACAGAATATCCCGGGTTGGAAGGCACCCACAAGGATCATCAAGTCCAGCTCCTGGCCCTGCACAGGACCATCCCCAAGAGAATTGTCCAAACATTTCTTGAGCTCTGTCAGGCTTTGTGCTGTGAGCACTTACCTGGGGAGCCTGTTCCAGTGCCCAACCACCCTCTGGGTGAAAAACCTTTTTCTAATATTGAACTTAAACCTCCCCTGACACAGCTTCAAGCCATTTCCTCAGGTCCTGTCACTGGTCACCCCAGAGAAGAGATCAGTGTCTGTCCCTCTTCTTCCCCTCACAAGGAAGTTTAGACTTCCTGTAGACTGTGATAAGGCGTCTCTTTAGTCTCCTCCAGCTGAACAAACCAAGTGCCCTCAGCCACTCCTCATATGGCTTCCCTTCAAGGCCCTTCACCATCTTCATTGCCCTCCTCTGGATGCTAACAGCTTAATGTCCTTCATATACTGTGGCACTGCATATTCAAGGTGAGGCTGCACCAATGCAGAGCAGAGCAGGACAATCCACTCCCTGGCCCAGCCTGCAATGCTGTGCCTGATGCCTCCCAGGACACAGTTGGCCCTCCTGGCTGCCAGGGTACTGCTGACTCATATTCAACTTCCCATCATCCAGGACCTCCAGGTCCCTTTCCACGGCACTGCTTTCCAGCATCTCATTCCCCAGTCTGTCTGTACATCCAGGGCTGCCCCATTCCAGGTGCAGAACCCAGCAGTTTCTCAGAAATTAAAGACCAAGCAGACAACCTTTGAAAGAGATAGTGAGAAATCTGGAACATGGCATCACATCTCCTCCTGCTTAGACCTTCCAGCCATGTGTGCTTTAGCATCTCCTCCACGGAGGCACACTTCATCTCAGCCTAGACTGGACAGGGTTATCTTGGTGTCTGCAGTGGGAAATACACACAGCTGAACAACACATTGTACCTAGCCTTAAATTAAGTGCACGCCGAAGTCCACTCCAGCTATAACCAGACATCAGCTCAAGACCCCTAAAGCTGGGTCCCAGCAGAAGGGGTAAAGCTGAGTCAGTGGTAGGGAACAGTGGGAAAAGGTCACAGGTGGAGCGTTTCATCCAACCACGGAGTTACAGCTCAGGACTACAGGGCTGAACACGCTCCCGCACATCACCTGCGCTGTGCCTGCATGCTGCGCGTGCTCCGGCCCGTGACAAATGCAAGGTCACGTGCTTCGCCTTAAATCACTTTCGTGGAGGTTTCAGCAATTCTCTTCATGCCATTTCAGCTAATTTTAGCTGCGAGCCGAGAGGCCGTTACTGAGGTTCAGCTGACTGGTGACAATTTATCAGGTCACCCTGTTGGCATAGGGAGCCTGATCCCGCTCAGCTCTGCACTCTCCTTTCCGAGCACAGAAGCAGGAGCATCAAGAGCCAGACTGTAACCTCAGAGCAATTTAAGGGAGCATTAGCATGAGCAAGCCCACATTGCTCCCTGTGCCTGTCCTCCACCTAGATGCAACCAGTGCCCGGGTGGAGCATGTCAGGCATCGCACAGCCAGGAGGAAATGATGCTGCAGCTCCTCGGCTGAGAGCATGGGGCTAATTTATAGAGGCCAAATGTAATTACTTACCCTGGCACACAGCCAGGACACCAAGGTTAACACCCTTGCTCTCCATAGAGTGCCAGGGGAATGTCAGAGGGATGCTGCCAAGTCATTTAATACACTTCAACTTCAGGTGTTGGAAACAGCAAGATTTAGCAAGGCCCAGTCAGGAGGAAAAGGGTTGTCATAGAATTTTTAAAAGAATTTTAAAAGAAAGGATTTGCTTTCTGCTTGGCTGTTTGGGTTTATTAACTTCAGCTTTACTGTGCTGCACCAGGGACCCAAGTACAGCAGTCCTGCAGAAAAGCGAGGACTTGCAGATGCCTCCTTTGGTTGCTTTGGAAAGTTTGGAGCCTCTCTTGGCTTTGATGGAGAAATCTTGTGAGACCTTGAAATATATCGCCTCATCTCTGTTCCTGAGCTCCCCGTCCCTGTGATGGCCTTGGCAGTGTCTGAGCTGTCAAGTCCTGGAGCAAGGGCTGGCACAGACATTGCATCTGTGCTGCGCTGGCCGGAGCACGTGCTCAGCTCCACAGACTCCTACGGTGCTGGCAAAAGTTTCTCATGGCTCTCTCTCTTTTTTTTTTTTTTTGCATGGGTTTAAAGCAAATTGAACTAGCCCTTGTTAAAAATAAAAGCAACCAAATTTAGCCTTCCTTCCCTCTTCCCCTGCCAACTCCCATTTCCTGGAGTATTTGCAACAGGCAGCTGGTTGGGAGGCTTTTCCCCGGGGGTTTTGTCTGTTATTTGTAAAGCTCAGATGAAAAAATGCAAAAGAAACAGAAAGAAAAAAAGTAAACCAACTTCCAGGTGACCTCTTTTCTTCTGCAGCAGCTCTGCTCCCCCGCAGCAATGAGGCATCGCAGCAGCCACGGCTTCAGGGACCACATCCAGCATCCTTTGGGGTCAATGCAATCCTGGCCTCTGCCTTCCCTGAAGGTTCTCTCCAGCCCCCTCTCTGTCCTTCAGGGATATAGCAACGAGGGATATAGTTCCCTTTATTTAAGCTTTACTAGTTTAGCAAAAAATATCACAAGTCCCCACCTCTCATGTTACTGGCAGTTGTCCCTGGAACATACTGGTTTGGAGGACTTATCATAGAAAAATAGAATTGTTTGGGTTGGAAGGGTCTTTAAAGATAATCTCATTCAGTCCCTCTTGCCATGATAGGGACATCTTCCACTGGTTCAGGTTGCTCAAAGCCCTGTCCAAGCTGGCCTTGACCACTGCCAGGGATGGGGCAGCCAAAGCTTCTCTGGGCAACCTGTTCCCATGCCTCAGCACCCTCATGGAAAATAATTTCTTCCTAACATCTAATTTAACTCTGTCCTCTGTCAGCTTAAAGTCATTCCGCCTTGTCCTATCACTCCCAGTTTCGCTCTCCAGCTCTTTTTTAGCCACTTTAGGTACTGGAAGGTGCTCTAAAGTCTCCCTGGAGCCTTCTCTTCTCCAGGATGAATAACCCCAAATCTCTCTCAGCCTGTGCAAACCCCTCTGACCTTCACCTTAGTCCATAACCCCACACAGGAAAGGGCAGGACAGGACACCAGTCCCTTTACTCTCTGTGGGTCATCTTTCCAGCAGGAGGGTGAGGACAAGCATGGCAAGAAGAGCAGCAATCCCCATGGAAGGGCTGAGACCTCTGTGTGCTCCACTCAGTCTGGCAGGGAGCTGGGAATGATGCCCTTCATGGAAGCATTAACCCATGTTCCCAACTCCTATGGCTGCCGGGATGCATATCCACATATTTATCTACATGTACATGTGTGTACGCACTATGGCATGCATATGATGCACATTGAGATAAATAATATTTTGAGAACAAACATTTCATTTTAAGTCGCTGTCTGACAACAAGTTAATTATCTATCATATCATCTCTCAAACCCAAACATTTTGAAAACTAGGAAATAACTAATTAAGATCATCATAAATCTTGCTCTGTCTCACAAGCCCATTTTCCTAAGAAATAGGAAGAAATACATATTTCATCACAATGCAACATCTGTAACTCTGACCTATAAGATATTAATGACTAGTTCACGTGGCTTCTCTAGCTAAACATTTTCTTGCAGAGGTTACTCTAAGGAGGCACAGGATAATTATTTGGTAACACTCTCCTGGCAACCTGCCTTCCAACAAATCTGTAGACAGAGATGGTTAGGAGGAAAAAAAAAGACAACATTAGAATCTTCTTGCCTAACATGAGCCACGTGACTTCCTTGGATACGTTTTGCTTTGAACCAGGACAAATCTTAAGAGGGACATAATTCACTGCTCCCAGTTAAAGCTTTGCTCCTTCTTCTTCTTCCAGACATCTGTACCAAATAGGGTCCTTAAACCCAGGTCTCTACTCACACCTGTGGCTTTCCTTGGATGCCTATTTGGCCACAGCTTTGGAGAACAGCTGGTCGTTCCTAGAAGACAACTTCAGACTGATCCTGGAGAGAAAAATGAAGCTCACTAGAGAAGATACACAAAGTTAGGGCAGAACTACAACACTATTAATGCACTCAGCACAACTGAAGAGCTTAAGGACTTAAACATGGAGGAAGTTTAATTTTTTTTTTTTTTAAGTTAGTATGTGAAACCCAGGTGGGACAACCACTCAAGCAAGGCTTTGAGCCTGGAACCATCTTTTATAGGAAAAGCGTGTTCACACTTATCATCAGGGCTACAAAGGAAAAAAGATGAGGTGAGGGAGAGACCAGCAAAGGAAGACACATCTGGAAATCAAGAAATACAGGAACAAAATGAAAGTTGGCAGGACACAGGCAGAGTTAGGACTTGAAGGGGAGACAGCAACACAGAAAAAATGGTTTTTATCATAAAAGGAGAACAAGAAAAAGTTCGGCTGCTCCGCACCTACAGTGGAGGTCTGTGTTAAAGTAGTTTGGACGTGGCACTAAGAATAAATCAATGCTTGGTGCCTGGAGAGGGCAAAGACAAGGACAAGATGAGGGCAAAATGTAAAAATAGCAACAATCCTCACCCATGTGATGGTCCAGGGTGGAGGGAGGCAGATATTCCTCATAGCCCATCACTGTGTGAGCCAGCAGCCAAGTCACCCTCCGTGATCACAGGGTAGGAGTTGTAGCACTCTTGCAGAGCTCTGCCAAGGTCAAGGGGCTGAAAGGCCTTAAAACAGGTTTGAAGTTGGAATCATTTGGACTTAGAGCTCACTACATGGAAAATGAGGCAAAATGCAAAATTCTTTTTGCAAATTTGTATCTCAGTGGGCAAATCCCTGAACCAGATAAAATCAGAAGGAATGGACTTCAGCTGATGGTGTCCCATGGGACACATCCCATTGGAGTGGGAGGTTGGCAAGCATGGGACAAGGGACCAGGAAGCAGAGAGAGGCAGAGGAAGATTAGGCTGAAAGACTGCAGAAGTGTCCTGCAAGACTATGTGCTTGCTTTGGACGCAAAGAGCCACCTCCAGCCCAGCAGCTGCTAAACACCAATCCACCTCTCCATCCATGAGCCAGGGAACCTGCAGGAGCAGGAACTCCTGGCCTTGGGGCAGAGGGGGCTTTGGTGCAGTCCAGCAGGGTATTTTAAAATAATACTGTATACAGGGAGGCTCTTCCGCTGTTGAAGTAGGCTCTGATTTTGTGAAGGGCATGTACAAGCAAATTCAAGCTGAAGGAAAGAAAGGCCCTTTTTATACTGGAATTAAAACGTCTAGACAGAGCCTTTCTGGTGTAACTGGACCTACATACACTGATCATGATACAACTGATAAAACTTCCCATGTAGACAGGGACTAAGAAATACTTTGGCAGAAACTGCAGCAGAAGCCATTTCAAAAGTCTTTAATCTCGAGAGTTACTTATGCTATGTAATGAAGTCTGCATTATGGCTTTTCATTACGTGGACCCTGAACACTAGAAAGCAAGGGGATTTTCTTTGGCATCACTACAGGAATCCATGGCATAGGCAAGGCTGGCCCTCAGCGTGAGGTCATATCTCCCTCTAGCTGCTGGTCCCGAGGACTCTGCAGCCTTTGACCACCCAAAGCTTGCACAAACCCTGACCTCTCCTTCGAGCTGGCGCTTCCGGTGCTGCCCATCTTGTGGTCACTTCCTGCTGGCTGCAGTGCTCCTCCAAGGAGTGCAAAACAGTTCATCCTTTGGAGAGAACATACTGCAAAAGGGAGGTAGACAGTAAAAGCCACAAGGTCGATGGTTTCTTCAAAATAAGCCAGTGTACACTGGCCAACGTGATGTGCAGAGCCCAGGACCCTCTGCAGGGGAGGCCTCCTACGCCAGGATACTCATGGCTTATCACAGAATCACACAATGGTTTGGATTGGAAGGGGTCTTACATATCATCTTGTTCCAAGCCTCTGCTCTGGGCAGGGACACCTTCCACTACCCCAGGTTGCTCCAAGCCCCATCTAACCTGCCCATGAACACTTCCAGGGATGGGTCATCCACAGCTTCCCTGGGCAACCTGTTCCAGTGCTGCACCATCCTCAGACTAAAGAATTTCTTCCCAATATCTAATCTAACCCCACTCTCTGTCAATTTGAAGCTATCACCCCTTGTCCTATCATTACAGCCCCTTGTCAAAAGTCCCTCCAGTTCTTTTTCCAGGCCCCTTTCAGGTACTGAAATCTGGTGGTAGTGACTCCTCCTGGCAGGTGCCAACCAGATGATCAACAACAACACCCCAAAAAATAACAAAGAAAAAGCTTTCCTTATCTGCAACTTACTTTATTTGAATACGTCTGGACAGGTAACTTCTCTAGAAGCACAAACAGGCTGGGAGGAGCAAGAAACAGAGAGCAGCAGGAAAAAGTCAACATTTCAACAACTAGAAAGGGTCCAGCTCAAGCACTCACAACTCATGACACTCTAAAAAAATGCTCCTCAGGCACAGCAGGAACTTTATCAGCTCTTCACAGCACAAACACCATTTCCAGCTCCAATCACTTTTCTAAGCCAAACCCACAGGAGAACTAAAATGAGACTTTATCAGGCAGCTGAGCACACCCTGGGGCTCCTTATCATGCCTCCAGTCTGGGTATTGGTGCAGGAGCTGGTTGTTGTGCTATTTCCAGCACTGCTTGTAGCAGAGAGGCACTATGGGACAAATGGGACTTCCAGCCACCTTCCAGTAGGGCTGAGGAACGTCGCACACCTTGCTAAATTCACCTTGCTTCTCCCAGGATCTAAAAGCAAACTATGTCTCTATGACAAGGCAATGGCCACAGCTCTGCTCTTCCCCTTAAGCAAATCCCAGCTCTCCAGATCCCCTCTGCAACGTCTGTAGAGCTCCAGGAGAGCCTTCTCACATCTCCTGAAGGTCCTTTTACATTGCCCATGGGACATGGAGGGGCTCCAGGCCGAGGCCAACCCCAGAGCACATCTGGGTGACAGACCCTGGCAAGAACAGCCACATACACATGCACAAACATACACACAGAGTGTCCACCTTGCAAAGTTTCCCCTGGATTTTTGTTACCATGTCATCTATTAATTACCTAATTACATCTCCTAATTACGGGATTCCTCCAGTATTTATACTCATTACATAAATGGTGGCAATTACACTAATTAGGTTAATGATACAGGATAACAGTCTACAAATTGCTTTAAAGGGACACTCTCAAGGCACACAGGCCAAGGATGTTCCCCGGCAGGTCAGCTGGTAGGTGGCATGCAGACATGCTCCCTCACCCTGTGTAGATGCTGCTGCTGCTGTCTCCTCACCTGGCCTCTATCTGAGCTCTGGGGCTGCCACCATGGGGCCTCACTCTGCCTGGACAGGGAGTGGCTGCAAAGAGAGCTAGCAGGGAGCTAAGGAATCCTAGAATCATAGGTCTGTGTTGGAAGGTGTCCTAAAGTTCATCTGGGCCATCCCCCTGCTGTGGACAGGGACACCTTCCACTAGACCAGGTTTCTCCAAGCCCTGTCCAACCTGGCCTTGAGCACTTCCAGGATGGGGGAGCCACAGCTTCTCTGGGAAAGCTGTGCCAGGGCCTCACCTCTCTCAAAGTCAAGAATTCCTTCCTAATATCCAATGCTCCACTGAAAACTATGGTTCACTACTTAAGCATGACCATCTCTAGCTGGAAAGTGGGAGGAAGGCTTGCAAATATTTCTTCTCTGGCTGTATGGAGACCTGGGAAGAGGAAGGCAGAGCACCCGCATCCTTCCAGGCTCCCCTGCACCACTTCTGAATGCACCCCAAGTCCTTGAGCCCTGCTCAGCTGGATGCGACCCAGTTTCTTGCTTATAGGCATTTCCAAAACAGGAGCTTTGCAGAGAGGAAATCCAGTTCCTCTGCTCCAGCAGGATCCCCTGGAGCTCCAGAGGCACTCTGCAAAGACAAGCATGTCCTCGGGGTGAAAGGCGAGCCATGGGAGGCTGCAAGGAAGCTATTCTGCTCAGCGCCCTACTTACCCAGATTTGCTGGAGCCTGAGCAGCTCGTGACAAGGTCCTTGCCCCTCTATCTCACCCAAAAGGATCCTAAAAAGCAGTGCCAAGCTCCATTACCCTCCAGAGCAGCCCAGAGCATGGAAGAAAACTTTCTCGCTTGGATTCAAACACAGGCACTTCTCCGGTGGAACACGGGAGCCTTTTGCAGCACTTTGGAGTGTGATGAATGGCCCTTTGTCCTGCAGCCACTACAGAAAGAGAACGTAATTACCCAAACTGGAATTCGGCCAGGATGCAATTTTATGCCGAATGGATTTTTTTCCCCCTCCTTAAAGTGTTTGCAAATCCCCCTTTAAAGATAAAATCCCAGAATAAAATCCACCACTTGCTTCGAAATTGGCCCAATTCCATTATAAGTCAAGTGAACAACTCCATTTTGCACCTTTAAGGCCATGGAGCTCTCTATGTTGCGCAAGAGATTTCATTATTGGCAAGGTTGAGGAATGCTGATTTCTGCTACTGAACTGCTGTCTTAGCCCTAAACTATATCCCTGTGTCAGCTGCCCAAAGACATGTGTAACCAGGTCCATTTTCTGAAAGATATACAGCTGCGTCCAGCTTTATAGCCTGCTCCAGCAGGACATGGCTGGCACTTCCAGTGGAGCAGGCTGACCGGTCTCCACTCTAACAGGCGGGGTCTATGGCTCCGGCGGGAGTCTTGCAGGAGCATATATCGATTGTAAATAACGTCTCAATATCCTATAGTAGGTCATAAATCAAAAAGGGGTTGAAATATCTTTTCTCCGAGGGACTTTTTTTTTTTTAAAGGAGTCTATTTCTTGTTTAGTAGTTTTCTTTTTAGAGTTACCACACCGACCTTTTACCCCAGGTTCCAGGTTTGAATGGAGGCTGGTGATCCCTGCTTGGCATTCCCCAGGGATATGGGGAAGGCAGCTCTGCAATGAGTCCAGGCCCCACGGGAGAATTGTCACATCTCCCACCCAATCCCCTGGCCCAGGTGATGCTCCTTGTGTGCCTTGGTGAGCAAGCAAAGCCCCACAGCAGCCATGCCTCCCCTGGTCACAGCCAATGGCTTGGGAAGAGTCTCCCACAATGCAGCATTAGAAACACTCACTGTGGAGCTGAGCATCTTGTAGTGGTTTTGGGACATCAAGATCCTCCCTGCTGGGCATGGACCAACACCATCTTCAACTCCTGTTGTCTTATTTGCTGCATATTTGTCTAGTACCAACCCAGAAAAGAAAAACAAGCTTTGAATAAGTAAAGGCATCACTTTTCTCCTCTTCCACAGGCCATAAGAGATCCCACCAAAAACCTAACCATCATCTCAAACTTCCCCTTTCCTCTTTTTGGGAATAAAACCCAACCCTACATGTGCCTCCAAACCTCATGTCAGCACTGGCAGGGCAATGCAGCAAAAGGAATGACCTCAGGGTTTTGTCTTGCTGGATGTGCCACTGCAATCAGCCCAGAGCGCAGACCCACACGTTGTTACTGACACAGGACAAGGGATAGATGCACCCTGCACAGCCCTGCACCTGTCACCTCCTCAGCAGTCATGACTTGCAGAGCCATTTGAAATGGCTCAGGGCAGAGACACCTTTTATTTGTCACATCTCTGTAGGGCTCTGTCACAGTTCCTCAAATTGCTGCAGAATTCTGGGGGAAAAAAGTAAAGAAAAAGCCTTCTCTGGGTAGCTTTTAGGGATATTGAGCAGAGGGAACTGAATACCTGGCAGAAGGACAGAAAAAACCCCAATGATGTGCTGTCTAGAAAGTCCTCTTAAACAATCCAAGCTGAGTTTCCCTGTTGCATGACGCTATGTGGCACTCGCAGAAACCTCCAGTCCGTCTCCCAGCATCTCTTCTTGTGAAACACCAGCATCCTGCAGGGATGGGGACAGGCCACCCTGAGGTCCACAGGCAGCAGGACACAGGCTGCTGCTCCCTCTCCAGCACTGCCTTGGTAGGACCAGGGTAATACTGATTTCTCCAAGTCCAAGAAATATTTGTGCTTGACTGGCAATAAAATCTAGCCCACAGAAAGGTGTGGCAGGATCTCTTGGGACTGAAACAAGAGCTACAATCTTTAAAGAAGCCAAGAGGGAATAAAAGGAAAGGAAGGGTGGGAGGGGAAGAGCATTTACCTGCACAAAAGCAAGAACACTGACAATAACCTACTCGGCTCCACTTTGCACAGGAGACTTTGGAGAAGGGGGTGGGAGGCAAGGTGGGAAATTAGCAGGAGCTTAAGAAAATATATATGTAAAAATTAAAAAAATAAAATAAAACTGTATCAGCATTGACTAATAATTTCCGGGCTCTGCGCAGATGTCATTAATGACCCTTTTTATTCATGCAGGAGTTCCCAAAGAGGAGCATAATGTTCCATTAGTAATAATTGAGAAAGTCTCCTGTCGGGATTATGTCAAAACCTAGAGATGCTGCTGCTGCCAAAACATTTTGGTGACAAACGTGTGAAGCGTTTGACAGAAGGTGCCACAGCAGGTTGAGGCGGCTTCAGGAGGGGAATCCTAGGAGGAGAGAATAGGTGGGAGACTGCAGCAGGGTGGGAGCTGAGCACCAATTCAGGGAGCACAGCTCAAGGGACAAGCCCACCTCCTGCAACAGCTTCAGGCTTATGATGGCCCCTCAGAGATGCTGGTCAGGAATTCAGCTGACCCATCTCCTTCCCCACCCACAGATTTTGCTACACATCTGTAATATATACCCTGCCATGGCTCAGTGCTGCTGGACCCTTCTGTCTAGGGATGGCCATGTCCTCAGCCATAGGGGATAGCCAGGGGTGTTGGGACACCCTGAATGCTTCTTGCTGCTTATCACAGCCCAGCAAGGGCTGTGGACCACTCCAGCCACTGGCACAAAGGGCAAACCTGGGACAAAGCTGCTGAGCAGCTCACTCAGTGTTTCCCTTTTGAAGAGGATGGAGAAAATTTTGTGTGACACTAGTGTAGTTTCCTCCCTCACTTTTCAACCTACTGCAGAGCTGGGAAATGCATTTGGAACTAGGAAACACCAGCAAAATTTATACAAATAGGGAAATACATTTCTTCCACCCAATCTTTCCCACTTACAACAGGGATATCTCTTTTCACCCAGCAGATGCAGAGCCCTGCATGACCACAGCTGGTATCTGAGCCACCAGCATTACCCTCCTGCTCACAGGCACCACTGGAAAACACAGGGACAGCGAGAGGTTTTCCAGGCTCAGTCCTTCTCTGAGAAAGGGTTAGTTAGTGCCTTGCAAGAGCCAAAATAACATGTTCCCTCCTCTGTCCTTATTCCCCCTTGCCAAGCCCCTCCTGGGACTGGAGCCCCCAGCCTTAACCACCCTACACACAGCTCTTCCAAAAGAAACACAGCTCTTCCACCAGAAACCATCTCCACACAGCTTGGCTCCACAACGTCCTCAGGCTTGACAGACACAAATTACAGGGCTTAGGAGGGGGCCAAGCTTAGGAACAGAGCACCAGTAAGGTATGGGAAGGGGAACACAGGCATAAGAAGGAAGTGGGGATAAGCTGGCCAGCAATGCAGGGAGAGCTGGAAAAGCCATCCTGGCTCCCCATCCCCAGGCCAGAGAGGGTTTGTTCCCCTTGAGCACAGCTGCTCCTGCCATGGGGAAGCACCCACGGCTCAAGCAACATGACCCATGCATTCCCAGCTCGAAGCACAAATCCAGGCAGGTCACTTTGCCCAGTCAAGCACCCACTGCCAGAGGGGTGGAAAAAGGGAATTAAACTCAAGCACTGTCCTGGCTGCAGCAATGCAGCTGGGGAAGCCCAACCCAGAGCACTTCAAAGTCAGCATTACACAGAGCCAAGGGCAGAAAAAGAGTTTGTCACCACCAAATTATTTGCCCTTTTAGAGCAGAGAGATATTTGGAGCCAAGACATTGGTTCAGGCAGCATGTAAAGCCATGAAATTTAGATTTGGATCCAGAGCTGGAGTCTAAAAGCCATCCTAGTTTGCAGGAGCTGGTTCAGGCATGTTTCTCGTCCCCAGACCACAGCAGAAGGGCCTCTCCTCCCTGGGGCAGGAGCAGAGCAGCTGGTACTCTTCAGCCCAGTTAACAGCCGAGGTCTGGCCACCGCAGCTGAATGCTGCTCCAGATTTGTTTTCTAGTGGTTTGTTCATTGAGAGGCTGCCAAAGTGTTAGCACAGAGAAATGCACACTGGCCAGATGCTCCCCAGCCCAGCCCTGCCTTGCACCAGAAAACATCTCCTGCAAGCGGGTGCAAAGGTCCTGCCCAAGGAGAGCCTGTACTCAGCACTCTACTCCAACCAACTCCTTAGAGTACAGAGCCAGGGTACATCCCAAATGGCTCCAATTAGGACAAGCCCCTTAGGGACAAGCCCCTGGGCCCCGAACACCACAGAGCCTGCCCACAGGCCTGGTGTAGCTGGATGAGCAGTGTCATCTCCGCCGACACCTGTGGGAAAGCTGCTGCTCCACCGTGTCTGTGCGGAGTGGGAGGCAGCAGTGCCATGGAAAAGAGCATGAAGGCCGATTGCTGTAATTGAGCCTACCAGGGGAATTTCGGTCTGTGGGAACGCACAGTGCAGCCCAGCCTGCAGGAATGGGGGTGGAGAATATCCGAGCTGTGCCTTTGGAGGACTAATGATGATGGGTTTTTGCTGGGACTCAAGCTGGCATGGATGAGAGCTCCCGCAGAGCGCGGAGTCAGCCAAATTAAGCGCTGGTCGTCCCTTGGAGAAATCCAGTCTAGAAGAGTTAGTTATAGGATGCTGCCAGCCTGGGTGCAGGCTGTGTGGAGAAGGAAGGCAAGGAACTCTGTGTCCTTGATGTATTCCTGCTGAGGGTTCAGCAAACCCTGGTATAACAGCCCTGCTATTTAGGTGGCAAGAGACCAAACAGTGATAGCAAAGTGATCCAGATGTGGGCAAGATGATGCTCATGTATCTCTCCTCCTCTCACAGAGCCGGGCTCATGTGGAATTTTTAGTGGGAAGAGGGAAAATACATAGCCCTGCATGTACAAGCACAAATATGGATGTCCATAGGTAGAGAACCTGCATCACAGTCAATGCCCTTTTTACCATTTGGCCCCTTTTTTGGGTTCTGCCAGGCTTATAAATTTCTTTCCCTGTGTATCTGTATAAGCTTACTCCAACTTATGGTCAAGTATGTGCTGACCATTCCCTAGCCATTCTGTAAAGGATTTTAAATCCTGAGAAAATGTGAGATGCAGGTCCCATCTCAGACGTCTGAGGTTTGGAAGGTGGGCATGGCTGAAATGCTTTCCTGCCTAGCTTGGAAAATTATTGCTAAAAGATTTAACATGACTGGAAATAAGTTTGTACTAAACTGATTCTTTGTAGCCAAATCCGGGGAGAAGAAACACAAGGAACACATTGCTGATACTTGTGGTTAATTGCTGCCTTTTCTTTTGGGTCTACTTGGTTTGAAATATTAAATGCAGAAGAAACCATCTATTTTTCCTCCATAGCCTGTCAGAAAAGGAAGTGAAATATGGGGGGGTTTCCCCCGATTTTTAATAAACAAGGAGTATAAACTGTTTTATAGTAACTAGATAAAATTACAGAGTATTTTACTCTGTGGAGAAAAATATGGATCTGTGCCTGGCAGTATTTCTCCTATCTTTGTCCCTGGCTGTACATTAACATGACGACTCCACATAACTCAGCTTTGCAGAGTTGTCGGGGACATCTCTGAGCCCAGACACCCTCTGGTCTGTCCTGCCACCTCCAGGGCCACAGACCACCCACCATAGTAGGTGACAAGCATTTTAATGAGACTTCTGGGGTTCAATGCCCCTCCCTTAACACCCCAAAAACTGGGGGGAGATTTGGACTGGCAGTCACAGATTTAAGCCTGTATTTCACATCCTGCAGTGGCCCACAGTCAGCTTTTACCCTGCAGAGGAGCTCTGGTCCAGCCCATGCTGTCACATCATCTCTTGGAGAAGGATAACAACAGATCAGGAAAACACTCTTCAATTTTCTCTTCAGAACCAGCAAACTCTTATAAACTGATTCTTTTCTCTGAAGAGCCAAACCTCTGCCCCCAACACCAACTGTTTTGCTCCAGCTTGCTGCACCTCAGCTCTGCACTGTAAAGTGCTCTCTGCCCGTGGCAAACTCCAAATCTTCCACAAAGGCAGGGAATTTTTGATTTCACAGCTACAGTGTTTCTCCCTTTGACCCTGAACTTACTCTAAGGACATGCCAGTATTTCAGAATCAAAATGTCTCTATAACGTTTTGTGCCCCTTCTGGTGGCAACTCTAAAACTCTGGCTTTGCTGAGTAGAAGCATTTTCTAAACCATTATATGGGGTTAAAATCCAACATTTTCCATCACAGCCTAGCAAACAGCTGCACTAAAAGAAATCACAGTTGCACCTGAAGTGGAAAATTCAGTGTATTCCATATGAGTCTGTTAAATTTTGACTGAACAGAGGGCAGCTGGCTTAGGCCAACCAAACTCAACATCTGGAGCCACCACAAAATTTTCCAGAGCCTCTTGCAAACCGTGAGGGAGAAGACCCACAGGTGTCCTTACCTTTGGGCTCCGTCCTGCCTGCCCTGCTGCTTGGCGAGAACTCTGGTGACAGCAGAGATGCCGGTTCCCCACCATGGCTGTGGAGGGAAGGAAGGCTGAGCTCCCATCAGTGCCTTCAGCACAAGCACAGCTGTAAATCCAAAGTGCAGAGGAGGAAATCACAGAACGGTTGTGGTCGGAAGGGACCTTAAACATCATCCAGATCCAACCCCCTGCCATGGGCAGGGACACCAAAATGTGCAAATGGCTTTGCTTTCCCCACCAGGCTCCGAACCCCCATTTCCTTTATGAGCAGAAATACAGAAGCACTTTCCTAACAAAATAAGGCAGATTTTCATCACAAGATGCAAATTTTCTTTCAGAGCTGAGCACATCCACCCCTTTGCACAGCCCCTGGCACCCACGCTGATACCATTTCTGGTGGCACCAGAGCATCCTACTGCACCAAATGAAAATGCAAGGGTTTTGTGATTTTTTTTTTTTTTAACCATATTCTATAGGAGGAAAACAAAATAAAAGAGAGGATTTAATCTAAAAGTTTCACCATCTGGAAGTCTCGTTTGCTGCTGCAGTGTTAGTGCCCACTGTGCAGGGCTGACCCATGAGATTATGGAGTAGAACAAGGCGTGGAGCTGGAGCAACGCTGCCGCAGCATCGCCCGTAGAGGGAGCTTCCTCGGGGAGCCGGGCAGGGCTGACACCTTTTCATNGTTAAAGTTCTTGTGTTTTGGGTGTTGGTTTTGGGTTGGTTTCTTTTTTCCCTGCCACTATAGCAAAACAGGCAGCTCTGGGTTAAACCTATTGAAAATTTATAATTGGGGGGGGGGGAAGGGATGGGGAAAGGAAATGCCTTGCCTAGCACTGGGTGTTTGCAATCGGTTTTTAGTTGGATTGAATCAAGCAAATGGTCACTTCTCCATTTCATTTTGTTATAATGAAGGGAGAAAGAGCGCCAATATTTTAGCGAAAATAAGATTCTGCAGTCTGTGAGCCAGTGCTGACATGCTAAACAGCTTTTCAGACCTACTGGATACCACTCTGAGTTTGCAATGTGAAGCCCCACGGCTGTTTTTCTACACATTTTTAGTTTAATTTCCTTGCAAACAGGCTCCCAGGCTCCAGTTACTTCTCTGTGATTTCCCCCCTACCCTTTGGGCACAGCCACAGGATTCCCACAGCTTCTGAGCCGGTGGAGGAATGTCCTTTTAATTCACTCTGTGGATGGCCCAGTTGTAATCCCAGTAAATTATTACCTCGGGGAACACTTGGATCTCAGGACTATGCAGCCAGCTGCGAAGGCAACCGGCACTGGCCCTGTGTCCCTGACGGCACCAGAGAGCCGGGAAGAGGGAAGACACTTCCTCGCTCAGGTGGCCGGGCAGCACAATTAGGCAGGGAGAATTACAGATCATCCCTGGTTTATAGCTCCCTGGTAGAGGGGAGGGGGAGAAGCACAATAAAAACATGATCAGATCGTCTGTTCTGCTGTTCAAACTTCTGGACAAGGCGAGAGATAAGCACAGCTCCACCCCCCAGCTGCATTTGATCTGTTGGGCTTTGAAATTAAATATTTTCCCTGCAACAGGTGTAGTAGCTGTGTCCTGGTGGAAACTGCTCCTCCATGCTCTCCCACAGTGTGGGGTTTGGGGCTCCCTCCACTCAGCAGAATGAAAAGCCAGAGAAGTGGCTGAGACCCCTTTGGCTCCAGGTGTACCACAAGCAAGGGATGGTCTCACACCAGGTCCTTTTCTCCCTGCAAGGAGAGGCCAGAGCCCTTGTTTGCTTGGACAAGAGAATTGGAAAACACCAGGAGGACAAGGCCAAGGCTGTTCAGGAGATCAGTGACCCAGCAGGGACACAGCCCAGGTGCCAAAATGGCCCGTCACAAAGCTGTCCTTCCACCTCAGTAACCTGTTGCCACCTTCTTCTTCTTCTGATGCCTCTCTCTGTTCTCTCCCTTCAAAATGCTCCTGGGCTGTCAAAGTTTCCAAAATGGGACATCCACTCCCAGATCTGGATTTATACTATGGTGTCTCCATCTGTTCTGGTGGACTTACACTTGACAAGGGCACAATGGGAAAGGGAGAATTCCATCCCTTAACCATGTACCACACTGGTTTGAGCAAATGTCAGAGCTCGCCCTGGCCCAGGCTTTTGCAGCTGTAGCATAAGGCACAACCTGCAGAACATTTCTTAATGCTCTGCACATTTTTCACCTTTTTTCCCCAGTTCTTCCTGAAGTGGGATATTTGAGCCACTTTCCTTGTCCTGTTTGCTAGCTGACAGTGTCCATTCTCACTTGCTCTTCTCTCCCTACAGAATCCCCTTTCTCTGTCAGCCAGCCTTCCCTTCTATGTATTTTAGTCCATCATCTCATTCTGCTCACCTACATGGATGCAGCCTCTATTCACCTGCACCTGCCAGACCAAACCTCCCACTAAGCTTATGTCTAAAAGCCGCAAACCAACACTGCTCCAGTCACACCTTTTTTCCTCAGACCCTTTCTCCCATATATTTGAGTTATTATGTCTGTTAGTCTGGTTCTCCAGCTCAGCTAGGCTTGTGTCAGCTGGAAACAACTGCAGCCCCATTCCACCATCCTGGGTCACGAATGAACACATGGAGCATCACCAGATACCACTGCTGGCCTGTGCACACTTGTTCAACAAATCCTTTCAGTACAAGTCCAAGTTTGAATTTATGGCCACTTTTTCAGCCTCTAGAATTTCAAGAAGATGAGGAAGTTATGAGACCACCCTGCCAACCACATCTGGCAACCCCAGGATGCTCAGCTTCTGCTGTTTGCCTTCCCTCCTGAGACCTGCTACTCAGAATCACAGAATGGTTTGGGTTGGAAGGGACATGAAAGATCACCTCATTCCAAACCCCTGCCATGGGCAGGGACACCTTCCACTATCTCAGCTTGCTCAGAGCCCCATCCAACTTGGCCTTGAACACTTCCAGGGATGGTGCATCCACAGCTTCTCTGGACAAAGGCAAGGAGGTCCTACTGGGCTGACACAATTTGCCGTGAAGCCGCATGTTACCTGTTCTCATAGCCTTGTTTTCTCCTAGGTTTTTACAAGTTTGACTACAAGCCCCAGTACTTTCCTAGGAACTGCTGTTAGACTGAAATCTTCATAATTATCCCTTTCCTACTTTTCTCCCTTTTTAAAGGCAAGCATATTTTTCCCTAGTACTTAATTAGGATCATAACTGACCTTCTTAGGAGAAAACAAATGTGATGCTGCTTGTTTGGCACCATCTGCTGAGTGCTTTCCCTGTCCCCAAATACCAAACCAACACCTCTCTGTCCTCCAGCAACTGCTGAGGTACTGCTAGAGCAGCCTCTTGTTACACTTGATGTCCCCTGCTAATTGCATATCACCATGTGCCTTGGCTTCTCTGATCTTGTCTCTGCATGTGCATGCTGCACTTCTGTACTTGATCTTCATGGCCTGACCTACTTTTCATTTCCCCCTGGTTTCATTCTCAGATCTGAGCTCTTTTCCTGTGCTTCCTTTCTCCTGTAACACCGTGGTCTGAACTGTGCCCGCAAGAAGTTGTGACTGGCTCTTCTCTCACTAACAGCTTTTTCCTCCTCAAGATCAGCTTCCTTGGGGGTCTTACCTGGGCATGGTCAGCCAGTGCTGGAGTCCAGGAACCTCTAAATAGATCCAGTGCTCTCCTTCCTCCCTCCTGACCCTCTGCACCAGTTCAGTCATTTTCCAGCAACTCTAGGAGGGTACCTTCCACATCCCAGGCCAGCTTCTACTGCAGGAGTAACCATCAGAAACAGGCTCTTCCCTGTTCTCCAACCCTTGGTGATGGA
The DNA here is from genome assembly GCA_013397975.1 of Machaerirhynchus nigripectus. Classification (NCBI taxonomy): domain Eukaryota; kingdom Metazoa; phylum Chordata; class Aves; order Passeriformes; family Dicruridae; genus Machaerirhynchus; species Machaerirhynchus nigripectus. Next base: position 174,345 of record VZRQ01007208.1, read on the forward strand.
GATGGTCACCCACACAGCTCCAAGACTCTTCTTTCCCCAGGAACAGATATCCCACATTAACCCAACGATGCTACCAACTCTTCACTAAAGCCTTCTTTACCTGGTGTGCTTGAGACCCACCAGTGTTTTCCTTTTAACCGCCAGCTGGAGACCTCCAGTAACTCTAATCCCACCATTTCCTGTCCCTCCATGTAAACACTTGCACCTTTGACGTGGAAAACGCCCCTTCTCCCTGATGCCCCTGCCTGCCTTCTCTGCCCCAGCCACATCCCTATAGTGCTGTGATTCCAGAAACAACTTCTCCTGCTAATTGAATCCTGTGGCTTTGTTGGAATCCCAAGCCCCCAGCTCCCCCCCTCCTCTCCCATTCATCTTCCATTCAGCTCCTGGGCACAACAGCCTCCTCTGCTCTTTCTTGGCCCTCCTTTGATCTTACTTTGAATAAGAGAGGTCAAGCTACATGACCACAATTTCTTTTTTCCTTCCCCACAGCTCTTGGCTCCAGTGGGGACGCCTCACACGCCGGACAGTGCTTCCAGCAGTGGGTCAGGGCTCGTGCTCCTCAGGGGGGCTGCCGGGCCGCCTCTGTGGGGGAGCACCCAGCCCTGGCCACCCCTGTCCTTAATGGGGCCTTGACACTTGGCGCTTTCTGTCTGCCTCAGCAGTGCGATTCAGAGCCCATTGAAAGCCAGAGAAAGGTTCCCATTAGCTTCAGCAGGCTCCCAGTGGGGGTCGTGAACCCCAAAGGATGGGATTTTCTACACTGAGGCTACAGGATCAAGTCAGTAAATTGTCCTCAGCAGTCAGGTGCCTGCTGGGTCCTCTAAAGCAGCTCCAGGCTGTGTGTCCTGGTGCAGGAAGCAATGGGCCTGGGAGTTCTACTCTGCTCTATCTTTGCTCCACGAAAGAAACACTTGCTAACCCCACTGGCAGCCACGAGGGCAGTGTCTCAGCCAAGAGGCAGGAAAGAGGGAAAGGAGAATTACCGTGGTTTAAATCCTCTCAGATGCTCACACCAAAAAGATTTACCTTCCGAGACAGGACCCTGATAGCACTCGGAGCTGAATCCCCTGCCTGAAGTGTATGAGGTTTAATTACTGCGGCTTTGTTAAATCAGCTCAGCTAAGCCCCTGTGTAATTGCTTTCTTCTGAGCCCAGCAGTGGTTTATTTGAGGACAGCTCAGGCTGATTTTCAGACTACTTGAAGCTGTTCCTTTGCTGTTTATATCGCCTCATTTCAATCAGTTTAAACACTCACCTCTTGAGAAAGCACCTTGAAAGAGGTCAAGCCTCAGCCTTTGCTCTGGTTTGTTCTGGGACAAGTCAAAATGCTTATTTTTTGCTTTAAATACATGAAGCTCAGTGGCACCCCATGCTATTGGTGTGCCCTGGAGAGCATGTGGTACCATCAGCCCCAGGGAGGATGCGTAATGCATCCCAAAAAATGGAAATGTCACCTGCTGATGTGACCAGGGTTCTTGGCCATGCACCATGGAGCACACAGGAGCCACATCCCCAATCCATTTGTGCTTCCCACCGCCCTCGTCTGGTTGGAGAGAAACCCAGGACACGTGGCACCCCGGTGATCCTTCCCTCCATCCCTGCATCCCGCGTTCGCGCTGGTTGCTATGGTTACGGGCGAACCGATGCGTTTGGCAGGGTGGGAGGGGGCGGTGGACAGGACCGGGGGTGCCGGCGCTGTAAAGGAAATGGCTTTCTTTGGGAGGGAGGAGCGTCCCCCGCTCCTCGGCAGCCCCGCAGAGCCGACCCGCTGCCAGCGCCTTGGAAATTTGCATGGAGCTGACAAGATGACAGGGTGCAAATACGCCAGGCTGCTCGGGAGTAATTTTTACTGCAGCTCTGCCTTGTGCACGTTTTTATTACAAAAAGGGTAATCGGGCCTCTTCATTATTGAAAACATATTTACTACCCCTCAGCCACTCTCTCCCATTTTTGCCAGCCCCTTCCTTCCCCCCTTAAGTACCCTGTCCTCCACAAGATATGATCTCATAAATTTACAGTGTACTTGCTTTCTGCAAAGTGGATGTTCAGTTTCATTTTTATTGGACTTTATGATACAGGCAGATTGCATTTTATTTGCTGCACGGCTACCAGAAGGCCTGGAAGTTAGAAAGTGCTGGTTGCAACAGGGATTTGGCCTGAGAAAAGGGCTGTGGGATGGGCTCCGCAGAGCATGGACGAGCTGCCAGCAAGGGATACACTGTCTGCAAGCAGAAAGGCTGCAGGAGATGGTAGAATCATAGAATTACAGAATGGTTTGGGTTGGAAGGGACCTTTAAAGGTCATCTAGTCCAACCCCCTGCCATGGGAAGGGACACCTTCAACTAGACCGGGCAGTGCTTCAGCAGAAGGCTGCCTTCCTCTTCTGCTGGAGGAGATGCTGCTCCACCCACCCCGTGGTCCTCCCAGCTACTCCTGAGAGGACTGGAATCAATGCGGGATCATGTCTCTCCCCAGCAATCAGCGTGATTGACAAGGGAAGCACAGCAGGAGCACAGCGGCAGCTTCTTATCACTCACCACTCTTGGTGGTTGGGACTCTTTCCAAAAATGCCCTTCCCAAGGTTTTCTCAGGCTAAACACACTTACCCAAACCCACCTGTCCAGCACTGCCCTTAGTGTGACATTAACGGACCTTAACAAAATTGCCTGAAGCCACAGGGAACAGTAGAGATGTGCATGACACCAGGGAGGTCAGAATCTATGGAAACACCTCCCACAGCCAGTGCCATGCTCCAGACCTACCCACTGTCACTGCGAGCAGAGCATCACCTCATCCCCTTGACTTCAAACCCTTTGGAGTTAATCCTACTTGCTGCCTGGCACTCAGGCAAAACCTCCTGGCCACTGAGGGAGCCCTGGCTGGATCCTGCCCCTCAGGCAGGGGCAGAGGGAAGCCCCTGCTCTCACAAGAATCAGCTCCAGACTGACTGCCAGGTCAGCCTTGCTGTCAGGCTTGCTGTGATCAATCCCTGGTTCATTATTAAAACTCTGTCTTGCTGGTGCACAGGGAATTTGTTATCATTCAGCAAGCCACAGGCCCTCTCAGCATCGGGTGGGTGGGCTGGCACCACATCTCTCCACAGAGCCACCTCCTTCTCCAGGGTAAAAGGCTCTGCAGCCCCTTCAGCAGCTGCCCAACAGTGTTGGGAGCCCAACTCGCTTTGTATCTACCTCATCTCAGTGCAGCAAAAGAGAAATAATAAACTTGTGTCATTTCAATCCAAAAAAAGGGAACAATGTTGGTTTTTTTCCTTTCCAAGGTAATGGGGAGAGGCCAAGTAAAGCACCACAAAGCAACATAAATGATTTAGCACCCAATGATTTTGCCAGGGAAACGCTAAAGACAGAGTCTAATCCTTTCATCTAACCCTGGTCCTTCTAAAAGCTTTAAGCTACGAGTTGACTCAGCATGTCAGTGCCAAAAAGATCCATTGACCTCGAGTTCAGTGCTGAGAAATTGAGAAATGTTCTTTTTAATGTCTATTCAATAAATACAGCATCACCCTCTCCGTGGGCTAAGCAATCCACTTCAAATCCATTACGGCACGTTCTCACAGACTGACAAGTTGTCCTGAGACAATAGTGGCTGCCAGATGAGGTTAACCCTTGCTGAGGGGGTGTAAATCTTCGTAGCCACAAGCCTTTTGCTCTCAGAAGTCCTTGAGAAGAGGGGGAGTGGGGTATCTGAATTGATGAGAAGCGGCTGCTGTGTGAGCTCCTTGCTGGACCAAGGTGATCTGCATCAGTAAAAAATATGCCTAGTCAACACACCAGCCACCAGAACATCTTGATGGGAAGGAGGGAAGTGCTGCTGCCCTTTGCTCCCTGGTGGACTGGTGATGTTCCCAGGCACTCGTGATCCCAGTTCTGTCTGGTCATCACAGCCCATTGCACTGGCAGCAGGACCAGTGCTGCTGAACCATGGTTTTTGTGGGAGGCACCACACCATGGTACTGCTATCACTTGTGCTGCTCTACCAACAACCAAGAGGGACCCCTGGAGCTCGCGGTGCCTGGGGAAATTTGGAGCTGGCTTGGAGACCTTTGGCACAGGCACACTGAGCGTGAGCTCTATGCTGGGCTCCCTCAGGGACACCCCCTGGGCTGTGTGGCTGTGGTCTGGGCAGCATTAACCTGGCTGGATTAAATAGGAAATGGCCTCAAGTTATGCCAGGGTAGGTTTAGATTGGGTATTAGGAAAAAGTTCTTCACTGAAAGGCTGATCAAGCAGTGGAACAGGCTACCCAGGGAAGTGGTGGATTCACCATCCCTGGAAGTGATCAAATAATGCATAGATGTGGTGTTTAGGGACATGGTTTAGTGGTGAGCCTGGCAGTATTAAGTTATTGATTGGATTAAATTATTTTAGAGGTCTTTTCCAACCTAAATGATTCTATGAAATAACATGGTCAAGGAGAACAACAGCACAATTCACAAAGCGGCTCAGCCCACCTAGGTCCAACCACTGCTGACAGTGGGTCGTAGCCTCTGCTCCCAAAAAAACATATCTTAACAGAATGGCTTTACCAGGGACAGCCTGGGTCTGGCAGCAGCACAGATCCCTGCACAGAACATTGGACCTGCAGCTTGGGCTTTGTCCAAGAGCACATCCATGCAAGGAGTGACAGCAATGTGACACCACTTTACCCACCAGCACATGTCTGGAACCCTAATCAAGGGTAGCAAATTCAGGGTGTGTTTATGTCACTGACTCCTGATTCCCAAGTGTCCCAGCTGGTGCAAAGATGAGGAGAGGAGGGTCCCTGCAGCCAGCTAGACCGTTTTTCTGATGGAAAGTCCTGGACTCTGCAGCTTCCAGCAGCAAGTCATTAATGAAAATTATCACCTTAGTAATGGTAATAATGCAATAATTCCAAAAGGTAAAGTTTTGGGAGCACGGTCAATCTGCAGGAAATTGGAGCAGAGGCAGCAGGGGAGTCCTACGTCTCTGGGTTTATAGTCAGTTACAGGTATTTTATTGTTCCACCTTCATCCTGCCTCTTGGTTTCATGCTGTTGAGCCAAAGCTCAGCAACTCACAGCCAGGCTGGAGGCTGTGGCAGTTTTGGGGGGGACAATGGGGTTCTGCAACAGCCACCTAGCCTTACAGGTTCCTCCAGCATGCCAGGGTGGAGGAGGTTGCATGAGCAGGTGTTTGAGGCTCTCTGCTGACTCAAGGATGCCATCCTGCATCGTGTTTATCTGGGTCACATTTACAAGTTCTCTTTTTGGTTTTGGAGGCTGTCAGTTTCTATTTTTTCCCCTCTCTCCCTGTGTTTGGATGTGACAACTGAAGGCAGCTTTGCTGAGATCTGCAGCAGACAAAGGGCTGGGCCGTGGGTTGTGCTGGTTAATTACTGTTTGCTGGTTGAGTGGATCATGTTTATCTTCCATTAGACTGCAAAATCTTCTATGCAGCATTCCTTGCTTATAGAGTCTCAAAAGATACAGGATTGTTAGGAATCAGCAAAAGGCTTTTGTTCATAGAAATAAAGCTTAGGTATAAACTGCACCCAAAGGTTAAAGTCTGTGTAGGCACAAAACAACACCTGGGTTTTATTCCAATGTCCCCGAATTAAATTAAATTTACAGACTCATTATTTCTTGGGGAAGAGTAGGCAGACTCAAGGCTTTTATACAGGCAGGGCTGGTAACCCTGGGAGCATCATCCCATGGAGGGACTTTTGGGGCAGTTGAATCCATAGACAGTGTTAGTATTTCCATACTAGTATATTCTGCTCAGCACTCTTCTCCAGCGCTACTTTGGAAGTATTTAAGGCTATGCCTGAGGACGTATGCCGACTTCTTCCACAGGCATAGCCTTAAATACTTGCAAAGAGCCAAACCCCCTTGTGTAGGAGGGCAGAGCACACAGTTCTTGTATGCTGCCCCAGCAGCATCACTCCTGTCCACATCACCATTAGGAACTGCCCCAGAAATTACACCCGTATCACATCCTCATTGCTCTGATCTGGTTGGATGCTCTGGCCCTGAATTTTTTTTGGTGCTCCAGGCACTCTGTGGGGAGTCCTCCCCAAAAAAACCCACAGCCACCATGTAGGGAAGACGCAGCTGCTTTGAGATAGGCTTTGAGATTGATCCCAAATCTTTCTGAAAGGTACCTAAAGGTCCTAAGGGCAAAGAGCACCATCACTGAGATGGTGGCATCAGAGACACTGCTGGCTGAAAGACCAACACTGAGCAGTGATATTTCAGTCCTTCCCTTTCTCTCTCCTGCCACAACAGCTAAACAGGCCATATGGTAGATATGCTAACACAACCATTTCCCTCCTAATGTTTTAAATTCTCCATGTGCACAACAGTACACCATATGTATAACCAACAATGAGGGTCCCTTAGACTTCAAGAGAGCCTGGGTCCTGTCATGCCAGCACAGCCCTGCAGCAATCAGAGCTGCACATGAAAAGCGATGTGCAAGAGCAGCAAGAGTCTGGATTCAAGTGCCCTGTTCAGGATTCAGTGCCCCACATGCTGGGTGTGTACCACAGATAGCATCTGCTTAAGGTGGAAGACTTGCTTTGACCACACTCCCAGCCTCACCATGGAAGGAGAGGCTCCTTGAAAGGCAGGAACTCCTTCAGCTCGCTCCTGGCTGAGTTTCACTGGAAGAGACAAATCAGAAAAATCGGGTACTGGGCATGGCCTATTCATCTGAAGGCAGCTTGCAAGGCCGGGTTATCACTCTGTCTCTGGAACTCCCTGCTCAGGTCACCTACACTGGCCAGGATTTTGGTGCTCCATAAACCCATGGCCCACTGGGCCACATTCTGCTGAGGAGAGACAGGACGTCTCTCTTCCACACAGGGACAGGAGACAATACCATGGTGGAAAATTTGGCGAGGGACTGTCTCCATGATGGTTCTGAGATGTAGAAAAGGCCTGGGATGGCAGTGCATCAATCTCTGCTGCCACCCTGACCCACATACCCCACAGTAGCTGCCTGGCCATGGGGCTCCTTCTCAGGACCCAGACTTTAGGAGTCTCCTTCAAGACGTCTGCTGACACCACTAATTACGGGCCAGACTTGCAGTGGCCTGGTGCACCACAAGGATTTCTTGATTGCTTTTTTGGGGTGGGACAGGAGCTTTCCTTCTCCCTTTGTCTCCCTGGTGAAGGATGTGCTCTCGGGCTGAAGTCCTGACAATCCAAGCTGCTGAAATGAATCCTCTTCAGTCTATTTACTTGATATTTACCAAAGTCTGCGATCAACAAGAAAACACATCTCAGCAGCTCACTTGGCAAGAGAACGAATTGAGGCAGCACTGCAGCTGTCATATTTATTTCAGTGGCAAAGCAGGTCAGGAAAATTGATAAAATTAATCATACAAACTAGCAAACACCAGGAGTGAAGGAGAGGGAGAACGAAGGGGAGAGAATGAGAGTGAAGGAGTGTTTGCAGCACCAGGCTGCACCTGCCTTTATTTCTTTTAATGGATTTTTTTTTTTAATGCAATGTCACAGATAAAATTGGTGCAAGGTACAGTATTTTATAAGTAGGTTTGGGGAGGGGTGTTGAGATTACTACAAGCAGATGCCTATTACACCAGGGCTGAGCCCTAGCCACGGGGTTTGCAAGGAAATAGGAATTCAAGGACAGAAGTGATTTTTCAGACAGTCCCCGCAGACCAGATGGGGAGGTCCATGAAAGCAGTACCTAGAGGTGCTCTGACTGGGCTGAGGCATGGGCCAGGGGTCCAGGTGGCTCGTCAAGGTGCTCCCAAGGTGGTCCTTGGGGTCATGTCCCTGTCACCTCTGGCACCTGGGTGCAGATGAGCCCGGGGCTTGTGACAGCTGCAGAAACATTTCCCTACCCTCAGCTTTCCTCTGTCCTGCAAGTGAGCAGCTCTGGGAACATCTCACCAAACACATCCCTGCTGTTTTCTGGGCCTTGATCTCAGGAAGCACGGATGAGACATAGCTCCAGCAAGTCCCTGTGCTCCCTAGGCAGAAACATCTGTTTTTCTGTGGCCACTGTGCTGGGTTAATGCACCTTTACAATGAGGATTAACTCTGAGTTTGTTCTCAGAGCAACTTATGGGTCCACCTGGAGAAAGAAACTTGCAGAAGCCAAGACCTTTTTGTTATGGGCTCCTCTTTGGACAGGCACATGCCACATTTTCAAGCAAGGGGTAGGCAAGACAAAAAGAGTCCACTGACTCTGGGAACACCTTTGAGGAAGGTTTCAAACACTGAGGTTCAAGCATCAAACCACCTCCTCCCCCCATTTCCTTAAAAGAAAATGGTTTTAGCCCAAGATTTAAATTTTAAAACTTTCCATCTCAGAATGAAAAGTGCATGAGTGCATTTCTAAGATGCTACCAAATGGCATTTTGTTATTTCTACTCTGTCATAAAAATAGCATTCACAAAACTCAGCCCAAATTCAGAAATAACACTGGTTCCTCTGAAATGTTTCCTTCTTTTCTCTTCGCTTTTCTTTTTCCTCCTCTCTTTTCTCATTGTTCCTCTCACAGACTGAAGAGTCCTTGAAAAATGTCTCTGCTCTAATTTTGAGTCCTTTTTCTCTGGCTTTCCATTCTCCTCTCCCACACCTCTCCAGGCCCTCACTGCCCGTCCCTGTTCCTTCCATGAATTACTGTTCTCATTGCTCCAAGCACATTAAAAGTGAAGCTAATTAACCAGCAGAACAATTTGCCTAACCACGTGGTAGATTCTCCATCACTTGCGGCCTTCAAGTCAAGCCTGAATGTCTCTCTGACAGAGCTTTAACAGGGTGGGGGAACTTGGGGGCAAGGGTCTCGGACCCACGGGGGCTGCAGGACACACAAAGTCACTTTAGAGACTTTGGGACACTAAACCAGGGGATCCCACTTGTGCCTGGGGAGAGTGGCATCCATCAACTCCAGCTTGTTCATCTGCTGCCTCACACCTCTGTCCTCAGCAGGGATGGGACTGCTGAGGGTGACAATGGGAGCCTTTGCTGAGCCCTAGCTAAGGAGGGATGGTGAATCCAGGGAGAAGGAGACAAACCAGCCAGAAGCCACCACAAACGCCAAGGCTGCCGTGGAAATCGTAGGAGTTAACGAGCATTTTAGGACAGAAATCCCTCTATAAGATCTTGCTGACAAGCACTATTAAATATTCATTCTATAGACTGTGGAGACATCATTACACACATACGTTCAGGCTCTCCACACTCCCGGCTCTGGCATTTGTTTTATGCAGCTCCAATGAGCTGAGGGGACCTCGGGGGAGGGCTGGTGCCAGCCCCCCCGTAGCATAGCTAGGATCCTTAGGGGCAGGCATTCCTTGCAAGTGAAAACCTGTCCTGGAAGCCCTGATGCTGCCCATAGGAGGGAGGCAAGAGGGTTTGGAAGATGCTGATGTTTAGTGAGCATTGTCTTCCCTGTTGAAGAGCAGCAGCAGAGGTTGGAGGGACAGCCATTCCCTGGAAAGTCACTCTGATCCCCAGGAGCCACAGTCCCACCACTGACCTCCCCCCAGACATCCCGTATGGATATGAGGGTGCCTTGCCTCCAGACCCTGCCCTGTGTGCACAGGCAGAGGCAGCACTCTCTACCCTGCAAACCCTGAATGAGCTCTTTCCAGCCAGTCACTCCCACCAGGGACCAGGGATGGGTCCTATGGATACCCCAGGAGATGCCACAGCCCTGCCTTTCACCACCTCGGCAGTCTTGCCAGACCAATGCCACTGCCACACATCTCCTTCCCAGCTCAGAGCTACCTCTCCTGCACCTTGGGAAAGCTCACGTGCTCTCCCTGTCCAAATCCAGCTCTGCCCATGGGAGACAGAGCTTGCACACATGGCTCTGTGGGTAGACATACATACTTTTTTTTTTTTGCACACATTTCTAGTGATGATACCCTTCTCTTTTTTTCAAACATCCGTCCATAAATGTCACAGAAAATCCCAATCTCCTTTTATTAAACCTGAAAAATGTGTATAAATGTAAATAACAAATGACTGATACAGGGAGAGGAACCAGAGCGTCTGCTGGCGTCACCCTCCCTCCCTCTCTCCCTCCCTCACGCTCTTTCCTCCTCGTGTAATTTGCATTAATAAAGAGGCTGTTCCTTGTCGGAATGTGTTTCATCCGGTTTAAAATCCCAGGGCGATCCACCAGGAACAGCTCTGGGAGAATCCGACTGTCAGAGCCGACAAGACAAATGAATCCTGGTGTCAGGAGCGTGTGGTTCAACGATGACAGATTGAGAAGAACTGTCCCCCTCTCGACAGGCGGGCTTCATTTTCAAATTAATAAATCTGAATAAAATATTTTCCCTTTCATTACGAGCCGAGCCCGGATGACAGTTCCCGTGACAGGAGGGAGTCGCAGTGTTGATGAGGAGACTTTGCATGAATTCCACCTGGGCTTCTTCAGCTTTATTTTTACCTGCAATTTCATCCCTGTTTACTTCTCTCTCCCCATCCCTCCTCCCCTCGTCCTCTCTCTTGTGCTCCCCCTTCCCTCCCTCCCTCCTCCTCTTCCTTCACCCACTCCCAGCCCCTCTCTCCCCTTCCTCCTGCGCTCCTCCCTTGCCCACTGTCCCATGGTGATTTGGGAGGCGAGCCCTGGACGTCACTCCTACAGCACAGGCAGCAGCTGTCTCACACCTCGAACACACAGGAGTTGCACCAAGGTCTCACATTCTTCCTGCGTGAGAGCTGTTTCATTTCCACACGTGCTCAGGGTGCCTCGATCCCACTCAAACCCCACAGCCCATGCACCTACAGAGAATCCCCCTGAGGTTTTCGTTCTCTTTACACAGGAATGGGGCTTGGCTAGGGGACTGATGGCTCCTCCAGAGAGGCTGGTCGCAGGACATGGGCAGCTGGGTCCCCAAGGGCAGTGAGTGTCCAGCAGCCTGGTCAGCTCCAGCTAAACCACACAGCTCCTGCCTCATTGTCTGGACAGACCCACCACCTTGCTCCTGCACGTTTGCAGAAGCGAGTTCATTGTAACCTTTTCCTGGGTAGCTGCCTCAGGTACATAAATTCTCCCAAGCATCTTTCTGTGAGGCAGCATCATGTCAGCCATGGTCACACACTCTGCACAACAGCATGACCCAAATCACTATTGAGCTTTGCCTTGGTGCAGGAACACGTTTCCTTCCCAAAACCAGCATCCATCCCCAGGAGTCCCCAGGGATGAGCAGTCTGCAGCAGAACGGTGAGGTCCCTCTGAGCTGCCCCTAAGTTAGCTGTCCCCACATTTTCTGTGACTGCCACAATACCCAAACAAGTCCTTGCTCCAGAACATGCCTTTGGATGCTGAGGGCAGGCAAGCAGCTAACAGTCAGGCTGCAGCCAAGCACTCTGGACACTCAGTTTCCATTCTACCTCTAGATCCCACTGTGACCCATAAATATGGCTGTCCCAAGGATGCCATGGGGATTATTCAATGGTGTGCCTCATGCAACCTCTGCACAGCAAGTGCCAGCCTAGGACGAGGGCTGAAGAGTCTCTTTCCACCCATGAGGGTTGTTCTGGTTTGGCTAAATCTCCCAGCCCTCCCACACAAAAGTTGCTCTTTAGTTTGGATCGTGTCTTGGATCACCCAACCAAGATGTGGCATCCATGGAAAATTATACAAACCCAAAATTTGGACAGAGTTGCAGCATGGAGAGAGCAGAAACAGGAGAGACTACAGTGGGAAACAGAGTGTCTGAGCTGGCTTGGGAATTGCAGTGACTCCGGGGCGCATTATGGAGAAAGAAATGGAAGCACTGTCTGATTCTTTGCAATCCCAATATCCCCCTCCGAAGAAATTAGAAACATTCCAGCAGCTATAGCAGTGCCTGACAGTAAATTTGATTAACTTGCCCGTAGAGTTAATGATATAGAGGGCCGTGTGGATTTTGTTGTAAAGAATACAGAAAAGACAGATGAGAAAATGAGAAAACAAGAAAGTAAATTTAAGCAGCTGGAAGCTTTAACAACTGGCATGATAAATCCAATAAAGAACTGCTCGATAAAACCTAACCCCTGGAAAACCAAACATGGGTTGGGGAGGGAGTGGTTGTGCTTTGGATTCACTACCGAAGAGGCAGCATGTTTCAGTCGTGGTGGGAAAATGCTCCCAGGCCATTGGCTACCGGGTCCCAGAGCACATGGCAGCGACACTCCTGCTACAGACATCCTACACCAAGCAAGGCAAAGCCAGGGACCCTTTTCCACTCTTGTTCCAGTTTTCCTTGCAGTCTTTCAGGACCAGGAAGAATCTGCCGAGGCTGATGAGAGCCTGAGGGGATTCACACCTCCCAAGCCAAACCATGCTAACTCCAGAAGGCAGCACAGCGTCACAGAGGAGCTTGCCAAACAAATGCAGGCCAGGTACTGCCAAAAAGCCTGAAGTAAAACCCAACATTTGGACATCCATATTCTTAAATCCTATCTTCTTTAAAATTTAATTCTGCTGAACCCTGCTGGAAGTCACAGCCAAGACCTCTAAGAGAAAGACTGGTGAGGACTCATCTCTTCCCATCTCAGTAGCAAGAGCTGTGGAGCAGCATCCCATAGCACCCTATTGTCCAATACAGAGGCAGACTTGGAGCATCACTGTTCCCGACAGACCCTGCAGATCCTTGCTGTCTGCTCACATAAGGAATTTTGCTATCCCCACACCAAGCTCATTGGTGTTCCCCAATCAGTTAGCCGTGCCACATCATTCAAGAGGTGAGCCACCACTACCAGCCTGGTCCAGCTGCACCACTGTACTCATGCAGGGGGAAGGCAGAGGCACCCTGTGCGTGCATCCAGGGACCAGGAAAGCAGGGAAACGGGGACCAGGGCCACCCATGCAGTACCAGATGCAGCTGGAGAGAGTCCAGCTGCTGTTTGCTCTGGTACAGCTTCCCCAGAGCTTGGCATTGCAGGGGATGTTGCCTAGGCACAGTCTGACTGCCTTCAGCCCAAAACAACCAGCTCTGCTGGGACCAGCCCAACAGAATTTAGGCTGGGTCCTTGCAGGACTACACGAGTATCTCAGCCTGGCACTTCCTGCCATCCATACCCTCTGCACCTTCATTCTTACAGCCATCTGCAGCCCCAGCCAGCAGAGAACCTCCCTGTTCCCACATAGGGCATTCAGCCTGGCCTGTTGACCCAGGCTGGAATTTGGTGCTTGGGCTTGGCAGACCAATACCTGCATTGCTGCACCACCTACATCCAGCTTTGATAGGTCACAGGCAACCATGAGATACTTGCTACAAGCACTAATGGAGAAAAATGGCTCCAGATGATCTCCATACATTCCCCAACAGAGCAAAGACACAGATGAAACCCTGCTCCCTAGAGTCTTAAATTGCTGCTATAGCCCTAATTCCCAAGAATATCCCCTAGGTCTCACTTCAAATTTGGAATTGGAGTCCCAAAAGAGGGAAGGCATTATCATGAACTGCAGACCTGCTGTAGCTGGAGGGTTTCAGAGCTCTCAAGCCACATTTGGTGTCCAAGGAGAGCAAAGCATCCCTTTGGAGCCTTCTCCGCATCTCCTGCCACTTTCCTGCAGCTCAGCCAACTGCAGGACCAAGTGGCTGGAAATGTGCAGAGTGCTCTGAATTGAGCTGTAAAGAATGAAGGTGAAGTTTTAAGCTGCTAGATTCATGGCTGGGATTTTTATACACACATAAAATATGAATCTCAGTTGTATACAAAGCTGAGCCCATCGTGCCAAAAGGATCCCAGTCAAGCAGGCCTGTAAAATGAAATCCTCTTGGACTAATTTAAGGAGACCCAAGCAGTATAAATTCTGGCCTGCTCAAATGCAGGAAATAAAAAAATCTGACTTGAATACAGGCTTCGCTCTCACTGCGCTTGGCAGCACCAGTGTGCGAACAACGGGAACAAAAAACAGAGTGAGAAATTAGCTCTGGGGTTGTGAAAAACACTTTTCCAACCCCATTTATACCAGTCTGGTGGGCCTAATGAAACTTTCTTTGGTGAAAATTTAATGCAGAGATAAACTTTCCAATAAATGAGGGCTGCTTGTATTTGCTGACTCCTGGTGGCTTTTCTGACCTGTGCAGTCCCTTCCACTATGCATGGAGAAAACACTCACGAAGAGGGTTCTTATAAAAGAAAATATTAACTTATCTGCCAGTGAGTGAATCTTCACTTGCACACCTTTATCTCCTCACAGGTCCTTTGGTTTTAGTGGACTAAGAGTCTCCTTGGACAAGTCGCCTCCCTGGAGGCTGAGAAGTACTTTCTTGCCCAGCTCCTGCTGATGAGTGTGGGTGAAGGGAGGCCACACGGCTTGAAGAGCTTGCTCTGAGCCATGGCTGCCACAGGTCAGGTCCATCAGATAGTTTATGGCCAGCCCTGGGGAGCCCATGGGTCAGCCAGGAGGGATAAGGAGTGGATGAAATAAAGCATCCACGGCCCGTTTGCTTTTCTCAGGCTGGGCACTGGGGCGAGAGGAACTGAAGTGACCTTGCTCAAGGTCAGAGAAGAAGCCTGAGGTCTGGGAAATGCACCCAGATCTCCCCGCAAGGGCCAGAGGTAACATCATCCTTCCCAGCAAAATAAGGAGCCAGATAAAAAATATGTAATTGCAGGATTAGAAATGCTTTAGCTGAAAACACTGCCTCTTTTCTGTAGAGAATGTGTGTGGCTGGTTTGTGGAAGGCAGGGAGGAAGAGCAGCACTCAGACTTGCCTTGGATTATCTTCCAGCTCTCAGGGACAAGAGCACATTTTTTGGGGCACGTGCCACCAGGCATGGCAGCTCCCTCCCAAGCAAAACAGCCTGGGGACAGCTTGGGTGAGCTGTGCTGCCATTTCTGTCATCCTCTCAGCACCTCTGGAGTTCAAATATCCCGTGGTCTCCTCACCTCAGCATCCTCACCACCTCTCCTGCCACAGGAGCCCTTATCTCCCTCCTGTTCTTGGTGTCCCCCTCCCTGTGCCAGCCCCACCTCCCCATCCCATGGAGGCCTGAAGTGACTGGGAACACTGGGGAGCCTTTCAGTAGCTGATCAAAGGCATGAGACATCCAGCAAGGCTGTACAATGACACAGGGGACATCCTCCTGTGGCAGGATGATATGGCAGCAAGTTTTCTGGAGCTATTTTTCCAAACTTTCTCCATTAAAAATAAAATAAATAAGAAAGCAATGCAAAAAAAACAAAAGCCGAGCACTAGCCAGGAAAAACCTCCCTAATGAATGCATCAGCTCCAGCTCCAAAGCTGAAGGCAGCTTTCAGCCCAGCCCATCTTTGCTCCTCAGGGCCTTGTAGAAAGATCTCCTCTTGGGCAGCCAAGTAGCAATTGGGTCACAGTGCAGGATTATCTGCTGGTAACAAGCCGCAAATGTGCTCTGGGACCAGTGATTCATTAATGCAGTTCATGGTGACATATGAACCAGAACCCGAGGGAGTCTTTATTTCTGCCCTCTCTATCCATTCAGTTGAAAGATAGGAAAAAAGGTTCCAGCCCCACACTGATTTCGAACACTGATCAAATTAGCACTACCCTACAACCAAGGTAACTAATCAAGGAAGGGGGGAGAAGGTGTGGTCTGAAGTGCAGCAAACCCCTTGGTCTCTGAGTAATGTTGCAAGACAAATCCTTGCTGTTAACAATGACTGGGAGGAGAGAGGGCTGGAGAGGCAGGATGGGGTTTGCAACGAGACAGTGCTGCAGGGAGCCTGAGGTGGACCCTTGTGGCCATCCCTCCATCATTGTACGTGTCTTTTCCATCCTCCCCCAAGCTTCTCTGCATTGACCCTATGGTTGCCAGTGGTGCTTGGGCCAGTGAGGTTCACCCCAGGCACTGCCCACCAGGCACACGAAAGGAGCAGCACCCACATCAAAGGAAAACTGTGCTCCTGTACATAAGTACAGCCTGCACCGATTTACCCGTCCTGTAATGATTGCTTTAAATATTTTATTTCCTGACTTTTAAGCAATTTGATTCTGAACCATGATGCTTCATTGACTTTTAAATCTTATTTTTCCCCCCGACTCTGCCTGGATCTCCCAGTTACCAGAGCACTGCACCGGGGTGGGCTCACAGCTGGCCAGACCCAGTGCCACCTCACCAAAATCCATAGGGGCTGTCAAACTGGATGGTGATCCAGAACCACCCCAGAGTTTTGGCACCGGAGGGGCTACCCCCACCCTCCTGCCCAGCTTGGGTGCCCATTGTGCTGTCCTTTCCAAGGTGGACCTGCAGAGGGTAAAAGCTGCCAGCATCTCTCCGTCCTCTCCTGGTCTGGCAGAGGCTGCTCTCCCATTACACGGTGTCACCATAAATAAGGCTGCAGAGGCAGATGGGGCACCCACCCCCCTGGACACCATCCTGAGCCTTGCAGGAGGAGGAGGATACTAGCTGGTCCACAGGGCTAAACCACACAGCTCCTCTACCCCGAGTGACCAGGGCGGGATGCACATCCTATCAATACAATGGAAAGGTTAATGGGATCATCTCCTTCTGACTCGATCACAGTAAACGTGGGATTTATAGCAGCCTTAAAATACTGACCTCTACCTGTTTTATGCTGATCATTAACTAAGATTATCTCACATCAGAGATTTGCTATACCAAAGAGCACTGACATCACTTACTGCTTTTAAGTGTATTATACTTAAACCCCATAAAGGGGAGCAAAAAACCCATTGTCAGCAGCATAGGGAAAGAGGCACATGACCAGGCACGCTCAGATTATATATTTAAAATAAATAAAAAAAGGAGTTGCCTGCAGCTTCCTATGTGTGCCTGGCGTTTTGTGACTGCAATATTGAGAAAAACCCCTCTAAATGTTTTCAGACTCAGAAAGACACTTGGATGAACACCCTGGAGCTAAAAGACCACGGTGGGAATGGTTCACTCTGCATGAGGTCCCCAGAGCCTAATTGCAAATAGGTGCCATTGCATGGGGTATATCAAGCAATGGGTGAAGGCCCCTTGTGTCCCCAGGTGGCTCAGGCTGTCCCTCCACAGCCCCTCACCCACCCTGGCTCTGCTCACCACCCAGTCGCAGGGCTGTTTCTGGGCAGTGGCATATTTGTTGACTTGCTCTTTTGGTGACATCTTCTTTTAATAAGGAAATCTGTCTCTTAGCAGCTTCTTGCCTAAGGCTGTGCTTAGCTAAAGTGTAAAATGTCAAACTTTAGCAAGGATGACAATAACCCTGCTGGGCGAAGAAGAGCCAACCACTATATTATTAGCTACTCGAGGGAGAGGGGAGGAATATTGACCCGTTCCATGGAGGAAAAGCACTAAAATCCTCCAGTCTACCCACCCACCCCCTCCCACATGGAGACCAGCCTCAAATCTGCTTCTCCGTGATGTTTCCAGCAGCCAAAGCTCATAATTAAAGCTGAAGAGCAAACAGCAAGCCCTTCCTATTTGATCAATACATGTACATATGCAACTATAGTAGATCAATGTGTCTTGGACATGCCCTTTCATCTCCCAAAGTTCCCCAAAGGCAGATCAGCATGCAGATACAGTGCTGGGATAGCCCAGGATGGAGGGAAGTCACTGCAAAGCCTCAGGCAGAAAGTTGAGCAAAGCCCACTGGGTGTCCTGGTGGGTTGGGCAGAGGAAGGAAAAGCCAGTGGGGACCATTGCTGACCATAACCAACGGCAGCTGCATGGAGAGGGACAGCTCCCAAGGGATTGTGAGCTTTATTAGGCTTACAGGTCTTCAGGCAGCCCTTCCGTGCTGCTGGAGGACTCCTCTGCACTGCGTTTACTTTCACACGCACTCTGATATACATAGGTGCAACCTTTGGCTTTAGAGCACATGTGATTGGGACTAACATCATTTTCTGACCAGTTCTGTCCTGAGCTACAGCATAGCAGGGCCATAAATTCATAGCCCCAAATTTAGGAAGGAAGAAGATTTCTGTTGTAAAGATCGGAGACTGGAAAATGTTCACCATTAGACCCTACTCTTCCACCAGTGGGCTGTACTGAGACAGCAACATCTGGCTTTGAGGAGATTCTTCATTTTTGGATCCAAACCTGTATCCCAGCTATGTAAGAGCAGATCTGTTCTCGGTTCTGTGCAGGAATGCAGCCTCCAGAGGCACAGAGGTACTGGAAGGAAAGGGGTGAAGTTTTCCTTACTCCCAGACATCACACATCTGTACCCATCCTGCAAGCACTCTTGTGATGTATGTGTCCTCCAGCTAGTGCCACTAGAACCAAGTTAGGCCCAAAACACCAAACCAGTCATGGGATCTTCCTTGTTCTTGCAGGTTTCCAATCCCTCATCCAAAACAGGGCCACTCTTGGAGTGCCCCTCCACCCTTCAGATCTGTAGGAACTTCCCATCAGTGCCAGAGCTGGCAGGGAGCCCCAGAACAGCTCCTTTCCTTGTATTTCCTTGTTCTTTTCCTTGTATTCATAGAATCATGGAACGGTTTGGGTTGAAGGGGACCGGAAAGATTATCTTGTTGCAACCTCCCTGCCATGGACACCTTTCACTAGACCAGGTTGCTCAGAGTCTCATCCAGCCTGGCCTCGAACACTTCCAGGGATGGGGCAGCCACAGCTTCTGTGGGCAACCTGTGCCAGGGCCTCACCACACTCACAGCCAAGAATTTCTGCCATACATCCAACCTGAATTTTCCCTCTTTCTATTTGAAGCCATTACTCCTTGTCCTATCTTGTATTCTTCAAACATTATTTGAGAGAAACAAAAAATCCCAAACTCTGCAGTGCACCACAGCATCATCATCATCATCATCACCTCCCCAGGCAAATGTGGCACCACTTGGTTGTATTTCTGGCTTGCGTTGGAGTGTGACCACAAGGAGCACAAGGATCTTACCCAAGGTATTGCCACAAATTTAGGTCCCCTCTCCTCCAACATGCGGCAGAGCCACGGGGACCTCCAGAGCCAATGGTACAGGCTGGATGAGACAGGGTTTTTCCAGCTTTTCGTCCATTTTTTGGAGACATCTCATCAGTCTTTGGGAGAGGAAGCAATCTATTTCCTCCTCCTCTCCAGCTCAGGACAGAGGTAACCCAGGGGACTGCCTACGTGCACGTCACAAAGTGCTTTGGCAGAGGCAGCACTTGTGACTCTCACGTCTCACCCAAAAGTGACCCTCACAACACTCTACATTGCATAACAGTCCCAATGAGTAAAAA
>VZRQ01007208.1:195181-205743 GCA_013397975.1 Machaerirhynchus nigripectus
CCTGGCCTCGAACACTTCCAGGGATGGGGCAGCCACAGCTTCTGTGGGCAACCTGTGCCAGGGCCTCACCACACTCACAGCCAAGAATTTCTGCCATACATCCAACCTGAATTTTCCCTCTTTCTATTTGAAGCCATTACTCCTTGTCCTATCTTGTATTCTTCAAACATTATTTGAGAGAAACAAAAAATCCCAAACTCTGCAGTGCACCACAGCATCATCATCATCATCATCACCTCCCCAGGCAAATGTGGCACCACTTGGTTGTATTTCTGGCTTGCGTTGGAGTGTGACCACAAGGAGCACAAGGATCTGACCCAAGGTATTGCCACAAATTTAGGTCCCCTCTCCTCCAACATGCGGCAGAGCCACGGGGACCTCCAGAGCCAATGGTACAGGCTGGATGAGACAGGGTTTTTCCANATATATAGAGAGAGAGAGAGAGTGTGTGTGTATGTGTGCGTGGTGCACACACAGGCGTGTTGTGTTTTCCCAGCTAACACATGTCAGGATCTGTTTAAGCCTTGCTTTATGCTCAAATGTCACCCTGCCAGAATTCATTACATCCCATTTATTAATTAATTAAAATATATTTATACAGAACAGTCTTTATGAGACAGAGATAAAAATAACGTTTTGAGAGCTGTCCCCTGGACGGAGCGGGTGCTCCCTGATGGCAGCAGCAAGGACAGTAGCCACAGCCTTCCTTGTCAAGTGCTGACTCGCAGGGAATTGATGATATGGAAATTCAGTAATTAAGGCTCGGGAAAAAAAATTTGAAAAAACTCAGAAGCAGGCTCCAGAGCTGGTGCTGGCCATGTGGCAGCTCCACAGCCCCATCCTCTATTTGCTATTGGGTGGTGGGATTATGGCATCTCCTCCTCACATAGAGAACCCTAAGACAGGCAAAGGGACAGGCAAAGGCTGGCTCTGACACCTGTGTCACCCACCCCACACCCCAGGGCTGTGCAAAGGTGAGGGGATGCACAAGCTTCAGTATCCCCCTCCTCCCTGCCCATCAGGTACCACACCAGAGCCTGCAGCTCTGTTGTCTCTCCCTGCTGATGGCCCCAGGGCTGGAGGGGACCACTGACAGTCACAGGAGGTAACAGGCTGGCCAGTGAGTCGGGGACACCAGCACAGTCACAGCGAGGGGCAATGGCTCAGTTGGCCATGTTTTGTATGGGGACCAACCTGACCCAGCCCCTTCCCCAGGGCCAGGGAAGCACGGCTGGGTGAGCCTGCCCTCAGCCACTTGGCCGCATGCGCTTTGCTCCGTGATCCTTTTGACAGAACAATAGTGACATTTCTACTCAAAACTCTTCATGACCTTTCCCTGTGAGCCTCTCATGCTTCACTTGTTCTGGCATCTCCTGCCTGCTGCCCCCCCAGAGCACCTTGCCCTCACCCTGAGGAGAAGGGGAGGCACAGGCTCCATCCACCAAGGCCAGTCCTGGCTTTGTGGGGCCCAGCTTTACCTGTGGATTGCCAGCAGCGCAGGGAGGATGAGCCAACCTCCCTGATCCAGTGGTGCATTGAGATGCATTTCCTACCCCAGTGCCAGGGCTGCGGATGCAGGCACACGGCCAAGCAGCCACCACCTCACTGACTGGCTTCTCCAGCACAGCCTGACCCTAGCTGGGGTCCCCTGGCTATTCCTGGCCATCAGCCAGCCCCCCGCAGCACCCAGGTTTGCAGGCAGAGGGGCAGTAGGTGGCCAAGGCCAGCAGCAGGTCCAGCTGCCTCTTCCCAGGCACCAGCACTGAGTGCTAATGATGCCCTGCAGCTTCCCGAGCCGAGGGATCCCTCACCCTGTCAATGCACATCAACTCATATGCTCACCTGGGATACTGGCAAATGCAGGGTTTCTCCCTTGCTCTCCCACTGCCTAGGAGATGCCACAGTATCCTTGGGACTCAGATCTGAGGAGGTGGGTGACAGATCCAGGGGTCTGAGGGAAGATATGGGACCAGGGGAGAACCTGTCCTCAGCACCACTGTCCCAAGCTCCCCAAAGACCACCTTGATTTAGTCAGAGAGCAAAACACAGTATGAAAAGACCAAATGATGCTGGCAGCAGCTGTCCCAGCTCCCACACCACCCAGAACAGGCAGAAGTACCCCCAGGAGGTGCCAGTTTTTGCCTACTGACTATCAAATCATGGTCCTCCATCATGAGGTGCAGACCACAGCTTTGGCTGAGATAACTTGTCCCAGGTCTCCCAGGATAGAGACAGGAGCTACAATCCTGATGTCTGTGAACAGGGCCACCTTTCTTTCAATTCTCTCCCTACACAGCTACTGCACATCCTCCTTGGAAGGACCAGGCCCTCTCCTCTGGATGTCAGCCAGCACCACTCTGCTGACCCTGGAGGAACTCTGCCAGCCTAGCCTGGCTGAGGACATAACCATCTATTATTTAGGTAAGGAAATACACCTGCAGGTATAAATGGAAGTAAATCCACCCTACTTTTTAAGCAGGCAAATATATCTCAGCAGCTCCTTACTGGACACTGACAAGAAATAGCAGCAGCAATGAGACTCCTGAGCCTCCAGCTCTCACCTTCCCTTAAAGCAGCAGGGAGGCAGAGGGAGGAAAAGCAATGATGGGGCAAGCAGCCCTCACCCATGGCAACAGGCTTGTGGCTGTCTGGACATCAGCAAGGACCGTACATCCAGCCTCACCTGCCATCCCTGTCCCACTCTGTGGGAAATTTTCTGGGGATTTCTGGCAAGAATGCAGCCCTGAGCCTGTGGAAACCAAGCAGCCAAGAGGTTCTCCCTTGCCTCAGAGCATCTTCCATCACCTGATGGAATATCACCTTGGGCAAGCACACACTGTCCCCTTCACACAGGCCAGCCACCCCACTGCACCCCCAACCCTTCCCAATCCCCACCCAGCACAACCTTCCCAATCCCCACCAAAGAGCCCTTTTTTGCTGCACAGGGATGTCTGCAAACCATTCGTCATCCCCAGGTCTGGCAAGGAAACCACATGCACGAGGGAAGAGCTTCCCTGACTCAAATGATTCTCATTTTTTGAAGGGCAAATTTCCTTACTCTGCCCACTCAGTCTTGACAAGGACAGCAGGAGACCCACCACATGAATACTAATGGCAGTGGCAGCGGGGACACGTGGGGACGAGAGTGACGGTGCTGGGCACTGCCAGCGGAGCAGCAGGAAGACCAGGAACGAGAGGCATCCCATGTGCTGCTGTGGGGGCTGCTGGGACCCCCCAGAACAACACCCATGGGATGCCCAGAGGGCAAGGGATGCAGGCAGCCCCCTAGTAGCAGCCAGGAGGTCACATCCAGGCATTGGTAATGTTGGATCAGGTCCCCTCTGGAGCAGAGGGTGCCAAAGGGTTACATTCTCCCCAATACCATCCATGGCCTTGACCCCTTGGGCTCCCCCCAAACTGCTTTGATATCCCTTGTGCTGAATTCTTATTCAACTTCAAACTGACAAACTGTTTTTAATCTTTTCCTTCCATCCAGCTTGGAGATTGGGAAGCAAAAATCAATACGGGTTGGCAGGTGATCAAGTTGCTTGACAGTGGCACTGAGGAGAGAAACAGAGAGAGAGGGGGGAGGAGGGGGAGCAAGCACAGGCCGGAGGATGGTTGGACCAAGCACATGTATTGCAGTCCCCAGCTGGGAGGGTCCCCCTTGTCCCCATCTCCAGTGGAGCTGCTTGCTAAAACATTTGGTGTGAGGGTGCTGGGTGCCTACGTGCAGCTGGTGGGGTGGAAGGAGAGGGCATGGCAATCCCACCTTACTCCTATTCCTCCAGGATCCCCAGCACTGTGTGCCTAGGGCCCCATTTACCAGCAGGGTTTGACCACCACAGCTGGTTCCTGGCCACAGTCCTCATCAGTGACCCCCAAAATGCCTCCCCACCTCTCATCTCCTGCAGCCTGGTGACAGCATCACCTCAGGGAGCTTCTTGGCGCCTTTAAGTGTGGATTTGAAGCCCTGCTCCAAGATGCTTTGGGCATCAGGAGAGCAGCACTTATTTCCCAAGCCTACTTGGGGATTGTTTGGTTCCCAGCCCAAGAGGGTTGCCCAGGCTGGGAGGGCAGAAATCGCAACAAACTGTAAATTTCTCAAATAATGCAGCCATTGTCCTTGCTGTAGCTTCTACTCCTGCCATGTCCCAACCTGGTCCCCACCACTCTCCTTCCTCTGCTGCCCAGGGAACACCCTAGGGCTGAGAAGGGTGAGGGAGGCCAGAAGTCCCAGGGAAGGAGCTGCTCCAGGGCTGTTTGATGAATGCAGAAAAACCCAGCACCCAGAGGAAGAGGAGCAGCAGCCACAGAAGCACCCAGTGACCCCCCAAGGATGGGATGGCAGCACCAGCACAGGGTCAAGGATAAAACCCCATGGAGTCACCCAGAGGGAGCAATGGCACCCCACCCCAGGGAAAGAGCAGGACTGGGCTGGCCTCCTCCATCCACGCTGGCCTCCTCCATCTGCATGCCTCCGCCTCAGCTGCCTCCTGGCATTTCCCGAAGCTATGGGCTGGCTCCCGGAGCCAAGAGAGCCCCCGAGAGCAGAGTTGACATTTGAAAACGATCAGTTTAGGAACTTCCCCCGCTGCTTTCCTTCGCGTCCCCCTTCCTATTGTAACTGCTCCTCTGAGCTTTCATCGTCTAACTCTGTAAATCCCCGGGAAATACGGCTGTGTTTCTGTTGTCAGTTCTGATCAGAGGGATGCCAGCGGGGTGAGGGAAGTGGGGGGGAAGGGGAGGGGGAAGAGAAAGGGAAAAAAACGATTGCCTGGGGCCCCACACAGAGCCGGCATGCAAATGAGTGCCAGCTCTGTAAAAATAGACCCAGCAGTCACATTTTATTACGACCGAATTATTGGACCTGGGTTACTGGGAACTGGCACTGGGGAAGGTGAGAGAGGGAAGGGAAGAGAGGGAGAAAGGGTCAGGCATTATTTATTCTAAATATTTGAACTTTGAGAGTGCCAGAGGGTGTTTTCCCCCTCTGATCCATGGATATACCTGAAACTAACTGGGTGCTGGATGTGCCACAGCCTCCCTCAGCTGTGCCACACTCTCACAGCCTGTGCAGCACCAGCAAAACACATCCAGGGCCTTTCAGCCCTCTCGAATTTCCCACTCGCCCTTCCAGACTGGTGCCAGTTTGCAGCAGGGACACCCACTGCAGGTGTTCACAGGGGAACTGAAAGTGTTGCACAAGACAGAGGGGGGCCAAGGTTACAGCCAGGTGAGTTTGGAGGTGGCTCCTAGTCCTGGTGATGAGGGGATGGCCAGGTGACATTGGAACCCCTGGTATAAGGAGGTGCTGGAGCAGGTGCTGCTCTCATCCACACCCCAAGGGCAGCAGCAGAAGTCAGGCCTCTGTTACTGCCCTGTCCAGGGCTCTGGGCACCTCCTGTGAGCCCCTTGCCCTGCAAGCACCTGCTTAGTCAGCATTTCCCAAGCAGGGACACTGCTCAGGGGACTGACTTTGTCACCACCACAGCCACCCTCCTCAGCACTTGAACAGAGATGTGATGAACCAGACCCAGATTTCATTCTGAGGGAGATCACAGGAGGAATGAGAGGGAAAAAAGAACTTCAGGACAAGCTACAGACTTTGGAAAGAGCACCTGCATGCACACAAGTCCCAGGTGGTTCCATACCAGAGCAACCCAAAACATTCCTCGTGGCTTTTCCACCCCCACCAGACCTGCCTGACAGGGGTATTTTTGGTTGGATTTCTTGCAGGAACAGCCCAGCCTTGCCAGAGCTGAGGCCAGGCTGCGAGAGGCAATGCCCTNGAGATCACAGGAGGAATGAGAGGGAAAAAAGAACTTCAGGACAAGCTACAGACTTTGGAAAGAGCACCTGCATGCACACAAGTCCCAGGTGGTTCCATACCAGAGCAACCCAAAACATTCCTCGTGGCTTTTCCACCCCCACCAGACCTGCCTGACAGGGGTATTTTTGGTTGGATTTCTTGCAGGAACAGCCCAGCCTTGCCAGAGCTGAGGCCAGGCTGCGAGAGGCAATGCCCTCCTCAGGACAATCCTGCACGAATTTCTGGACCCCATCACTGCTCAGGCTGGCAGAGGAGCTTAGCAGGGACACAGCACTCCTTAAATGCACTGCCTCCCAGTGCTCCAGAGAAAACTGGGTCAGGATTTTCTAAAGACAGGAGCTCAGTGCTTGCCTCCCTGCTGCAGGGAACAGCAACCCAGCAGGGCGGGAGGTGAGCAGGGATGGTGGGACTCTGCCATCAGGAAAGCCAGACACGATCGAGCAGTGGGAGAGGGGATGTGACAAACTCTTCCTCTCTGCAGCCAGAGGTGCTCCAAGGATGGCTGGTGCTTCTAGGAGAGCCACTACCTACGCAGGAATTCCCAGAAACATGCTCTGCAGGCACACTCCCTCCTGCCCAGCTCAGCAGTCCAGCACACCTCAAAACCCCTTTGCCAGTTATTTTTTTTTTAATTAAAATAAATAAATAAATTGGAAAACTCTGAGGCTGTGCTTGGGGCTCATCCCTGCCCTCCTACCCCAGGTGGTGCCACCCACCCCATTCCTTCTGGATTGTGGCAGTCAGCAGCTGCGTATGACAGCACAGGGCAAGGGTATGGGACATAGAGAAAGGATCTGCCATCCTGGAAATGCTTTTGTAGTTTCTTTGTCATCTCTCTCCTTTTCCTCCCCTCCCACTCTGTAGTGTTGCAGATGTCCCAAAACATCTTTAGATTTTCACTAAAAAAAAAAAAGAGAAATTACCAGCTGCAGATCTCTGTCTGTAATGCCAAAACTTTCATTCCCAAGTGCATGTGTTTGGGGGAAGCCTAAATTTTATAGAAGTCCCTTTCCTGCAAAATTCAAAGACCTCCAGAGGGATTAAAGAGAGGAGAGCAGAGCTCCACCCTGGGCCTTACAGTTGGAAAAGCTGGGATTTTGAGCTAATTTGGAGAAGGCCTGGCTGAAATGCCCAGGGCTCATCTTGCTGATGCTGCAGGAGCAGGAGAGATGCCAGCCAACTCCTGTTATCACCTCTGTGGGACTGGCTTGTGATTAAAGGCATCTGAGTTGCAAAGCACGGAGGGAGCAACATATGGACAGGAGCAAGGGACTGCTTTCCCAGCCTTGCTTTTCCAGACCGTAACTGCATTTGCAAGAGGATCCCAGAGCCGCAGTGCAGTTCTTATTCAGTGCTATTAAACTTCATTAACTGATATATTGTTTCATGTTGACTCAACAACTCTTAAACCCTCTTCCGAGGGACTTCCTTGAACATGCTGTAAATTGCCAGTAACTGCCTTCCATCAGGAGCAAACTGCTCCAGCCCTGGCATGGTCCCACTCCCTACCCCGGGATGCAGAGGCACTGCTGGCAATGATTCTCCTGTGAGCACCTGTGTGTATTTATCCTCCTGCAGCCCAGGGAAGGCAACTACAGACTCAGGGAAAAAATCCACTCTCCTGACTTTCCTCCAGACAGGGATGAAACCTCCCCAGCAAGTTCTAGATCCGCAGTAGAGGAAAAACTCGAAACAATTCTTCTCCCGGTGATCAAAGCACTTCTTCGCCACAGAATGGACAGCTCTGCTTCCAGCTGAATGCTTTCAAGCTTTGCATTGTCTTATGTAAACTATAATCCAAAATGATCTCAAATCCAAATTAAATTCAAGCTTTTGGGCCTAAACCCAAATGGGTCATTTTGGCATCATATAATTCTGATTTTTAGCATTTCTTCCACCATTCTCCACCCCAAATTAAAATGTTATTGAGGCTGACCTCCTTTCAGAGAGCTCTTTGACTTTGATGCTGTGGCATACACAGATGGAATGTATTTCTGCATATTCCAAGACACTCTGGGATAGCTTTGCTCATGTAATTATTCAGATAAGCTAACCTGAAAGCGAGAGCATGAGTGAGTCCTTTGCCAAATCTGAGCGGCTTTGCTTTCAAAGCATTGGTAGGCTCTTCCCCCATTGCAGGTGACAGCTGCCATGTCCCCAAGTCGTCTCCAGTGGGCAGTGGGGGCCTACGGGGAGGCGAGGAAAGGGGAACAGCTCAAAACCTAGTGCTTGGCTTTACCCCCTTTCAGTTTAGGGAGAAACAGCACACGCAGGGAGGGATGCTGGGGCTGAGATTTGGCATTGGCAAGAGGGCTGGATGGAGAAGCTTGCACTGAGTGTGGTGGCGAGTCAGCCGTGTGTTTGACACGGGTGGGTGAGGCAGAAGGGAGGCTCATCTCTGCCGTGGGGTCTCCTCTATGACTGCAAACCCAGCCATCGACACAGCCCGAATGGCAGCGACCACCAGCGGGGCACCTCCACTGCAGAGCAGAGCACTCACCCCCCTCCCTGTCCTTTAGAACTGAGCACGCTTCAGGGGCAATTTCCAAGTGACTCCGAGGTCACCAGAGGATGGCTTTACTTTTGATAGTGAGGCAGGGCCAGGGCAGTGTCAGGCAGGATAATAGCAGGGCTGCATGAGTGGCAGGTGGGCCAGCGCGCCGTCCATTTACCGCGTGCCTCAGCCAAGCGCTGGCTGCAATTATCTCAGGCCACTGTATCATCAGAAAGTGCCTTTCTGCTGAAATTACAACATGTCGCCTTTAATTACGCTAATTGTTAATAGGGATTCTAATTTTGGGTTCATTTTTCACTGTTTAAAAAAAAAAAAAATAGGTGAGGCAGCCCAGGCTTTTCTGCCTTCCCTGGGATTTCTCTTGGCAGTGCTAATTGAAATGTCCCCCCACACCACACTGCTCCGCGCTGACAGTGGTTTTGCCCCTTGTCACAAAATCAATGGTCTTCCCTTGCCTGCCCCATGCCGGCTTCTCTCCGACTGCCGGGGCTCCTTTTCCCACTTGCCGCCTCCCTTGGATCATCAGGGTTAAATGATCTTTTCATACCGCCCAGCCGGACTGTCAGGAGGCATTGAGTGACTTTTGAAAATGAACCATGTTAAGCGGACTTGATGGGGGTTACAACCGCCATTATTGCTATCACCACCGTGATAAAATGGAGCCGTAATGGGGGGGGAAGGTACTTATCACTGTCTTTTGGCGATCACTTAAGATGGTTTGGGTCTGAAGCTTCTCACCGGAGATAAATGGAATGTACAGAAGACAAATGGCACCAGGACAGAGCCTCCCTCCACAGGAGGGACATGAGACAGGAGCGACCCTGCTTGTGTGGTGGCCACACAAAATGATTAAACAACCAAAAGACGTGTTGCCTTTTCCTCCAGGAACCACCAGAGGAGGTGACCAAAGCCACCTGTGCAACAAGGTCCTCCCAGGTGTCTGCTGGCAGCTGGGTGAGCAGAACCAGGATGGGAAAGAAATGGCAAATCAGCCTCTCACATTGCAGCCTGCCTTTGGGAAGCAGCAGTGACGATATACCAGAGCTGACCTGGCAAACCAGGTGGTGCTTCCTGGCCCTGTCCTTCCCCAGTCCCTGACCAAGCTGTGGTGGGACACCAAGGAGCCCTTTCCCTTCTCTCCACTGGGTTCTTCCCCATTCACCCTGCCCTGGGCTGGACCAGGAGCAACACTACATCCAGAGTCAGCATCCAGCCCTACAGCACTCTCTGTCCTTTTTCTTACCCCACCCCCAAAACAGGGGGCATTTCAGCTTCATCAAAAGGAGTACAGCAAATCCCACACCCCCTCACTTCAGCATACAGCTGGATCTGCAGCATGAGAGTCCCAGAAAAGGCATTTGCACAACACAGAGCGAGATGTGAGCGCACATTAAAGGATTTCTCATGTGGCATTGCTAGTGAGAGATGCAGCAGGACGAGACCTTTGGTGTTTTTATTGCTGTTGGTATAATTGCACATCAGACAGAGCCAAACCTGAGCTGCTCCTAAACTCTGGGGGTCTCAAAGCTCCAGCTAAAGCAGCTCAAAGCAGCCCCTATTGCCCAGCCCAACTCAGTGCCAGCAAAGAGGGCTCACACCCTGCTCCCAGTCAGAGAAACATAAATTACACCAAATGCTCTTCTACATCTGAGCAGGCAAACCTACAGTTTTAAACAGGCAAGGAAAACATCACGTGCTTGGAAAACACTAGTCAAGTATCATGCACCAGAGTAATAGGAACCCAGGCAGCATTACCAAAACATCCCTCTCTCCAACCAAGCAGCACCCCACAATAACCTCCCCATCCCCACAACACACCACTCAGTTTGTTATGCCCAAGTGGAAAAATGATCCCTGTGGGGCTGATGGCTCTGCTCCCCCAGGTCTCCAATACTGCACAGAGAAGCTCTCTAGACACAGAGCACCCTCAGGGCACACCCCACTGCCACAAAGAAGGGGAGGCGGAAAAAAAACAGGGAGCCACCAAGAGCTCCTTATATCACCTTATCATCACCTTCCTCCTTCCAGCACCAGCTGAGTTGCTTTATATCACTTCAGTATCACTTAATTGAGATATAAGTGGTTCCATTCTCTTGCTGGCCACCTGGCAGCCCAAGTTGCCTTCTCCATGTCCTGGAAGCATGGCAGAAGACACCTCCAAGTCCAGGCCACCCCAAAAGCACCATTCCCAGTGAGAGTCCTTGCCACAGCGCT
>VZRQ01007209.1:0-89640 GCA_013397975.1 Machaerirhynchus nigripectus
TACTCCTTTGTTTTTAAGGGCTGTTTTTAAGGACCTAGATAACTGAAAGTAACACAGCACTACAGGCATCTGTATTTAATGCTGAGATTACTGTTTAAAAACAATTGGGTGTTCTGTATTCAGCTGGGTGTATGAAACTGGTCATAAGGCTGAGAAAATCCAAGTAATGATCAGTAATTATGCAAGGAGACAAGAAATTAATACTTCCATCATTTAAGGATTCCTGAAAAGAAAGAAAACTCTTCAATTCCCACCGAATCTTAAGCATAACTGAAATTTAAACAAGTAATAAACTTTTCTTCCTGTTAAAAGCTAAACCAAAAAATGAATCTGCATGAATGTTCTTATTCTGAAATAACAGACTGATTTCTAAGGGAAAAAGCCTATTTTATACCGATTTGTTATTTTAATGTCAATCTAAAAGATTAAATGGAAACTTGTACTGCAAGAGTATCTGACTTATCCATGAAAACACATATGCCGTGAATTTCAGAATAACAAAAGGTGTCATAAGCAGTTATGAATAGTCATCTTAAAATTAAACATGCTTATAAAGATGGCATAACACACACCCTTCAGCACTGGTATAATGAAACTGGAAGCCACAAAAGTCAAGTTTCACAGTATTAATAAGAATTATGAAGTGCTAGAAACAGAAGTTAAGAATTCAGATAAGTAAAACTGTTATCTGTGATATACATGATGCATTGGAACTGTGTCAGCTGCAGCAGGGTTTTGGCTGTCCAGCTGAGAGGACATAGTTTGGTGGATGTTAAGGAGAGAGCCTCTTGTATCAGCAGCAGTAAGAAACCATAAAATGATGAATAAAGATTTACCAATACATACATCTATCTGTGTGTTTATCTGAAATGAAAGATGTACTTCGACAAGTATTGAGGGAAATTGCTTTTTCAGCAGGGAAAAAAGTACAGTATTCTTTGAAGATAACAGCAGAATCTGTTCTTGGCAACGATATCTGAAAAAATGCAGTTAACAACTCCTGTTCATGCTCACCATTTCGGGATGGTAAGAATACAGAGTAACTGCAAACATCAGTCAGCTATTTTCTTGGTCGATCTCAATTCTTATTATCTACCACATCATACAGATGCTTAAACCACTGTAGGAAAAATACCCAAACAACCCCACATAGCCGAGAATTTAACCGGGGAGAAGTACCAAAGTAATTTCAGCTAAAATGCACAAGCGAAGCACTTTACAAATGCCCCCTCTCTCCTTCTCACGGTCATTTCAGGATTACCCGAATGAGAAATGAGTCATGGATTTTGCAGGCAAAATACTGCAAATGTACATAGATTGTAACAAATACATAAAGTAAACAACTCGTAACTGGCTTTATAATTTGCCTGTTGGAAAATTCTTAGGTGGAACAATCCCAACAGAACTATCATTTTCAGATGATCTGTTTTTTCTGAGGTGACTTGAATTGTGGTGGAAGCGACTGAGAAATACTTGTGCTCATTTTATGCCTTTAATGAAACCTGAAGTCTCTAGCAACTGATTCCCTTCCCTCTAAAGGAAGCATCTTTTGACAGTCACATTTTGTCTACTGTAAGATTATCATTTAGTACACACAGACGAAAATTAGGTCATACATGATACAAGCAATTAAAGGGGTAATGATCTTTAACCAAGTGCAAAGATTAATGTGGCTACACTCAGGTGTTAGCATTCCCAGTACAGGCAGTATGGGCCAAGGAAAAGCAGCCCAGCAGGCCAGGCCCTGGGCACTTGATTGCAGGGCAGGATAGCTGCTCCTCAAGCTACTTCACTGTGCCTTTGCAGTGTGCCACTCCAGTGGGAGCGTGTTCCTGCCGTGCCTGTGAACACACAAACGTGTCTCACCTGGAACCGAGCCTCATCCTGCACATCTTCACAAACAACTCCAACTCTCAAATATGTCTGGCAATTCAACACTAAGAGGTTCCCTTGCAACTCCTAGGCAACAGGAAGGTGTGGCATACAAACAACTCCTGATTATCTGCCAATATCGAGGCGATAACAGCACTTATCTAGCTAAAGCAAGAGCACAAGCAACACCCTTAGCCATATGCTAATTTATAAAATCCTATTTTCAATAAATGCGATTTCAAAAACTTGCAGGGGAGCAAGAATGGTTTTAACTCTCAGGCAGCAAACTGAGGATCTGATGCAACTTTCCCACCCTATGTCACTGCATTTCAGTGAAGGACTGGTTAGAACCAGACTGGTAGGAAATCAGATGTACCTGCTTGGTACACGCCACCTACAGGCATACGCCACAGGTGACTGGCGTGAACTTCCTAGTCCTGATTTCTTCTGGGGCAAACCACAAAATAGTTCAACCTTCTTATCCTCCCCCTCACCAGCACAGAAGACCTTTATATCTTCTTTATAAATAACATACGAAAACAAGCAATTTCCCACTGATTTAAGCCTTCAAGACAAAAGGCCCATGAAGTGTAGCCTCCATTAACCAGTTGGTTTCCGTGGGACTGTCTGGCAGAAGGTTTGTTTTGTTTTGTAAAAGAACATTACCTATTGTTAGCACCACAGAGATCTAGAAAGTGTTTGTACTTGTACGTTTTGTGCTGAGGAATACCACTACTAACAATCACAGAGGCCTTTAAAGAGATAAATAATATGATAATTATGAACTTGTACGTATCTATTCTCATTTTACATTGCACTAATAAACTGTGGGGAAAGAGTGTTTAAACTTAGAATCTGGGACTGGAATCTTTCTCTTGGCTATAAACTGAGAAGGATATTTTGCAGTAATAATAATAGGTCCCAAATTCTTCCTGTGTTTTTGCCAGAGGGCAGCCTCCCACACAAATTCTGCATTACAATATTGAATTGAAGCTGCTATTTGAATAATACAGCCTATCATTATGCGCTATCACCAAAATAGTATTTTTCTTGGTTCTTTTTCTTTCTTGACAAAGAACTACATTCCTTGAACTATCTCATGAAGTTTTTGTGATATTATTATAAATGGTACTTTTTTACATTGCTTAATGGTAAATCAGACATCATCACAGGTCAAATATACTGAATATTGAACATAAAGCACTAGTCATGCAATGCAGAACCAGCTACTCATTTCAAGTGAGGTGACGACACAGCAAGGAATTTCAGATGAGGCAAAGACATGGCAAGGAATTTGTTTCCTGTGTTGTTCCAACATATCCTAAAACATGGAAATTTCTAATTTTCTGTTATTTAACATGCATAACTATTTTTCCTGGTTGTTTTGCATTCAATACTGACTCAAGAAATGTAAACTTGTTTATGAATCATGCAATGAACTGAAATGGCTGTGCTGAAAAAATGTACCCTTTGCTGAAAACATCCTTGTCACTAGTTACTTATAAATTAGGATGGAATTAATTTCCACATCTCAAGATGTTAGTGCTTTCAATTAATTGTGCAAGGTCTTATTTAGTCAATGGAAAGAGATCAGTATATCCAGACAGCAGACCATTCTAGCCAAAACATATGTTTAACACAAAACAAATAATTTTTAGAGAGGTAAAGTTCAGCTAGGATTATCTCTTTGCATTCAGTGCTAATACAAATCCACACTGTGATCCAAATGCCTGGAGACAAAAGTCTGCTTTCCATTGGTCTGTTTTGCTACAGGGGAAATCTCGGTGTTTAATTTAATATCCAAATCCTTTTTATTATTACCACTTTATTACATCAGTGGAGCCATTTGCCAAAACCACACATGCAAAGCCGTTACAAAGTATGTCTGCTACTTTTAGCTTTTTTCTTAGGTAATTTTGATTTCTTCCTCTAAAATTATGCCAAAATTAGACAGAAAGGATATAATTAAAGATTTCATCTAAACGCAGCTTCTGCATGATCCTACAATAACAAACTGTGCAGACAGTGTAAGTTTTTCCTCTCTAAACTCCCTTTAAAAATAGGTTTATTTTTGCCAAATACAGTCAGATCTGAAGAATAAGCTTTATTTAACTCTGCAGTCTTTTAAAACATTTTTTAAAATTTAATTTATACACTAGAGTTAACAGTGCAAAGCAGAAAAATTAAATTATCCATTCTGGGTAAATCTCTGCAAGAAAGTGCTTCTCGTTTCACTTGGACTAGTAAAAGCATGAACTGCTAATTATGTTAAAGAATATCATATCATACAAACAACCTGCAACAAATTTTGCAAAATAATGCAACAATCAAACAATCACATTTCTGGCATTTCTTATGGTGTAAGTGGGAGAATCAAGCTGTCAAAAAGGTTTACTGAATTTACATGTCTGGATCCCTTCTTCGTTATGTTTTCAAGCTTTCTGAAAGCATTATGGTTCCTTTACAAACTTTAAAGGTATGTACTTGTAAAGGAATTGATTATGATGTTTTTTGGAAGATGTCACAGAACTCAAATAGAACCATTCTATTATATGCTGAATTCTTTCCTTAAGAATATTGGAGTTTTTCCAATTACCACACACTAAAGACATTTTGAAGACCATGAGGACTCAAACATGTTTTGAAATTGGGAATTATTTTGAAATTTTGAAGTATTTTCAAGCAAATTCTGTTGTCTAAAAACCAACATTTCATACCTTCAAGGTGGTTGGTTTATTGGCCACATTTCCACCTAGGTGCAAAGTGCTGAGAGAGAAGCTCTTTTAAATGCCTGCAACCTAAAACACTGCCACCAG
The DNA here is from genome assembly GCA_013397975.1 of Machaerirhynchus nigripectus. Lineage (NCBI taxonomy): Eukaryota > Metazoa > Chordata > Aves > Passeriformes > Dicruridae > Machaerirhynchus > Machaerirhynchus nigripectus. The sequence continues at coordinate 4,689 of VZRQ01007209.1, forward strand.
TAGTCTGAAATACCAGAATGAGTGTCCCGTAAGAGAGCACCACCTGTGTGTGTGTCATCCTTCCAAACACTGTAGCATTTTAGCATAAAATCCCTCTTCAAAGCAGACAGGTTCTGCTGGGCAAGCTGCAATGGTGGGAAGAACCATCCTATTTAGCACTACTGTCGCAGAACAGAAATCTTAGCTGGTGGTAAAAAGCTGTTAAAAACAAAAAAAAACCTATGGGTGAATTTTTTCTTGGTATTTTCATTCTTTCCAAGTGATGTGAGATAAAAAACTGTTTTTGAAGCTGTGCTATGGGTGTATCTTCTTGCTCTGAATACACATAGCGGCTGCAAGGGCTCAGCAGCTCCCAGAAACTTGTTCAAACTGAAGACTTGGAGGCCTGGAAAGACCTGTGGCATAACTCAACTATGCTGTACAAAATGTAGCAATTAAAAAAATAATAGTATTTTAAAAGTCAAAAGAGGACCTTGCTTTAAAATCATGCTAACAACATCCCAATGACATAAATATTGCAGCTGTCACTCTCATCCTCAGTTACCTACGGATGAGTAACTACCTTGTGCAAAAAATTTAGCAAGGCCCCTGCTATCTCACTTCATAAGTATGTTATATTGAATACAACTCAGATCTACTATTAATGTACAATCAATACTAAAGTGTAAAAGGCAAAGAATCCAGAGCTGACATCAGACACGGTAAACATTCTACATTTATGTCAAGTAAATCTTACCACTCCCTGTGGTTTGATTTCAATACAAATTAATCACGTGTATTTCAAACTCCTCTTTTTTAACTTCTGTTAGGCTTCCCTACCCTCACCCACTCCAACCACACCTCACAGCTTTTCCTTCTATACAACACTTTCCATAGTCCCTAAAGCCATAAATGCTTTTACATAATTTAGGTTTGTCAGTGCACCAGAGAAACAGGCACAGTATCACCTTTAGCCAGAAAAACACTTATGACCAGGCCGGACATCCAAAAAACCCCATTTCCAGTTTGCTATGTTTCCAGAAATAAAAATATTATTTACTCCAGTTGAGACTTTTTCATTAAGGCAAGGCATAACTATTTTTCAAAGTTTCAGATGCACTTAAAGGTTATATGCTACATTGATTCTTCATAAAAAGGCAGGCACCTTAATGCCTAACAGTATTGCTACATCACAGCACACAAGGCACAATAAATAACCTTAAAACTATGCAACTGGTCAATCTGTAGAGAGCAAACATTTCATGGAAAATATATTCTTTCATATAAGAATGTTTCTGGGTTGCTTACTGGCAAGTAACAATGTGGTCTTATTGGAAATCGTGACTAACAACCAGATAAAGGTCTGCTTTCAAAGGGGAAAAAAGTGATATAAAAACAAAATTTCCATCTAAAAGAAAAAAAAAATGCACAGAATTTTATACTCAGGTGTTTATTCCTGATTGATACAACAGAATAACAACAGTCTGGGTTCTTCTCTGTACTCGACAGCTATGCATAATCCCATAAACACAAGCCCCATGCAACTTCCCTTTAGTAGTTACAGGAGTAAAAATAAATAGATATATTAAAAAGATTACTTGGTCCTGCAAACTTGATGCAAGTCTCGGCATTTGTTAGGATTACTTAACTCACTAAGTGAGCTATAATTTCCTATTTTTTTCTTTCTATAAATCTGAGAGGTAAATTACAGAAATACACAATCAATCTGATTGATCAGTCATAAACTACTTGACGTTTATAGAGAGAAAGAGAAATGACAATTTTAGCATGTAGAAGCCAGATTGTCACAGCTTACTAGGAAGAAGAAAAAAACTAGTGGTATTTTAAGAAACTATTATAGCTGGTGTTTTAGAAGTACTGAAGAGGAAGTATCTAAACAAAGGATTTGTGTGAGGGAGGAAACTAAGTAAGTAAGCAAATAAAGAAATAAAATTGGCTTTGCCAGTTTGTGCTTCTTATCCCCAAAAATTAAACTCAAGCCTGTCTGTCAACCCGCCACTGCTTTATACACTTCTCCCTCTGCAGCCTCTCTTTGTACCCCTGTTTTTAGCCAGAAGCATCCACAAGTGCTATACCACACTGTTTACTTAAATAAGCAAGTGAGCCATAAAAGGAACTTCAAATTTTGCAGCACAAGCAGAAGTGAAAAACAGATGCTGAAGATGAACCGAAAATACAGAGCAACATCAGAAATACAGAAGTGTAATTGAAAGTTTAAAAAGAAAGAAAAGGAAATCCCACTAAAAACCACTGATCAAATTACTTAAATTGTACTTTAGAGGCCAAAGGAAATTTTACAAGCAAACATACTAATGAATTGGCAGGTATTCTCAGCTGAAGAATAGCACAATGAACTTTTTATCATATTTGATAATAAGAGTGCCACAAACAAGACAGTAAGTGTGCCATGATCACTACGTGGTGAGGAAAGAAGTAGGATGAACTAAAACAATGGAAAAGATAAAGAGAATAATACTTCAGGTGGATGTCTTTGGTATGTGAGGAGACAAAAGCACATATGTATGTTTAGACGCAGAGGCACACAAGGAGAGAGCAAGTCTGGCTGTGATGATACGGGACGAGCAGAGAAACCCAACTATTTTGCGAAGAACATTTGCAAAGTTAAACAAATACCCAGCTCATCTCTTAATCCAGAAATAGTAATTTAAAAATAACCACTGACACCCTTAATCTACCGTGAGTGTTTTCCAATTTAAAGCATAAATCAAAATAAAATCAAATAAAATACTAACCAGAAATGAGGCATATTAGATCCACAGTGTATGCACGCTTCAGAGGCTTAGCATTTCCTAAGCCTGGATGACAGCATATTTGTTTACTGACAGTATTATGGAAGAGTCATCTACTGAAGGTCAAACCTAGGCAGATGTGCAAGTATTCAGAATGAATAACCAAGAACCCAGCATTTAATGTCAATTTTTCTGCCACAGCAAAGGAAGTTGTATTGGCAGAGATCCTCTTTCTCTTTTGTGCCAGGTAAGAAATGAATGCCTTTTGCATGACCACCTTGCAGTGTTCGCAGCTGACATCTGTAGTGCCCCACAGCAGATGCTGTGAGAAGGCAGGAACAAACCATAAAGATCTATCACATAATTTGAACTACATGCAAAAAGAACATAGATAGAATAACAGTTAGGCAAGGATTTAGATAAGGGCTATATAAAAGATACATTTGTAGCCTGTATGTAAAGCAAGGTATTATTGTGTTGCAATTACAAACATATGCTGGGGTTTTGTATTCAGAAGTTTTTCCAACAGCTTAAAAACAAATGATCAACACACCTCAAGCTGCTGTACTACTGAACTTGTGCAGAATTGACTAAAGCCTGTCGTGAAAAAATTATTAGCATACATGTAAGTAACCAGCCAAAGTCCAAGGATCATCACCAGGCAGCAGTTAATGAGCCCCTTCAATCATGAGAAAGTTCAGGAGTCACTAATTCCCTCCTGCTCCCGCACACAGATATGCTTTTTTGGCTTTCTACCTCACTGCTGTTTGAAAGCAAGGTGGAAGATAAGCCTGTCTGAACTGACATGCCAGGGGTTTCTGTAGGACTGGCCGTGAGCAGTTTACTGGAAAGCCTGAAGCAAACACAGACAATCAAGCAACACGTCAATGTCCGTCCCACTATGGGGAAAAGGTGCACTCATAACTACAGAGCAAGCAGGGAACAGTGGAAGATGCTGACTGTCAAGGAGGCAGTCATTAAAAAAACACAACATCAACACATGCAGATGTGAAATTCTTCTTGATTCACTTTCTTGTGATGAGTGATGCTGGAGCTTATTACCAGTATGAAGAAAGTTCATGTGTCCTTACGAATACACAAATACACCCCACGGGTGTCATTGTCAATATTCTTTGCCAAGCAGTGCAAAGAAACCATTTTCTTTACCAGCACAGTATCACAGGTAGCAATCCTGAGTTGGACCAAGGAATTGCTGACATGTCTGGAGCCAGATACTAGAGGCAAGAATGACTTCAGAAAAGCAAGCATCTCCTAACAGCAAACACAGGGCTGCCTTCAAACCATGACTGCACAAAGCAAAACCACTCCTTGGGAGAGAGTACAAACACTGAGTCGCTTGTAGCAAGTATTCCTCTTGTTTCTTGATATGAAGGACACGCTGATACCACACTTGTGGACAGGTTAAGATACAAAGTGGCTAGAAAACTTTCAGAGCAGCACATGTGCTATTGCTCTTAGCCTACCGAAAACAACACCTAAAGGAAGAGTGATGAGCAACATACTAACTGACAAATCACAGCCTGTTCTGAGATGAATAAATATATTTCAGTATTATTCTTTTGTGTGCAACATATATCCACTTTAATTTCCCAGTTTAAACTGTAGAACCAGAAAGACAAAAACTGTGAAGCAGTTGTAACAGTTCTGTGGCAAAGATGGATTCAACATAATTTTTTATGTGTTCTAGTCACCAAAAAGCAGTTTTACCTCTTGATATTAAGCAATGCCCAAGGTATCCCAGTGGGAGTGTTGAAAGCAGGTAGCAATTTCTCTCCAAGCTCCACTGCCTTTTTTCGGAAAATCTGAAAGTTAAGAAGAAACCAAGTGTTGGAAAATGCATTGTTGCTCCAAGTAAATTAGTTTAGCTAATATCATTATTGAGCATATGGTACAATCCATCTCAGCACAATGAAGCATCCCTGCTCCTTTAGAGTGATGTCAAAGGAAGGAAGCAGCACAGCCTGTTTTCCACTGCACCTGGTAAGGAGAGAACTCACACAGCAGGGCCACACAGTGACAATGCCCAAATGACCTGCTCGTGGCATGACCGGCCAGAGCCACCAGCATAGCCAGACCCGATACTGCAGAGCAGGTTACGCCCTCCTGGCTGCCCCTGCCAGGTGCCCTGTGCTCAGGGAGGGGGCCACGAGCCAAGGATGCTGCTACATCCCTTCTGGCTGGCCAGCAGCTCCCTGCCCCAAGCACCATGTCCTCGTGGAGACTGAGGATGCAGCCGCAGAGAGGCCACCTTTGTTCTCTGTGAGGTTTATTGACAGGGGCTCAGCATGCTGTGGGAGCCTGGGCTGCGTTGCCACGTAGCTGCTGTATTGCCAGTCTGCTGCACGGGCAGTCTGTGGCAAAAACACCCCCACACATCACTGAAAAAATAAATCCCACACATTTTGCAGCGCTACAGTCTTCATGGACTCAGCTGGCTTATACCCAGAGAGTGTCAGTGCCACAATTAATAACAAAATTGGAATATATCCCTGTGGACAACTGAGACTTAACTGATATGCAGCATCTAAAGAGTTTCAGCTTTCATTTGAAAAACATGAAGCAAAAAGACCCCAAATGCTTACCATATGCCCACAAGAATGACAGACAATTTAACAAGAGGAACTTTTATGTCCAGGTAAATAGTTAAAAAGCTGGAACAAAGAGGCTTTTGCTTTCCTTCAACTGCCAGCTCAGCTCAGGTTACATTAACCTTACTGTTTGTGCACTGAGTGCTCTACTAAGAGAGTTTTTAATTAGATGCAATATTGTTCCAACTTAAATATAGAAACCTATTCAGGGATTTCAATATGTGGATGTTCAAGGCCTATTTGCTTGGAATTACGCTGGGATCTTGCGCAACACTGAAAGGGATTATCCCAGGTGTAGTAGTCAAAATAGCAAAGTCACCTTCATTGTTCTCTCTTTCTAATAATGGTTCCTTTCAACTCATTTTTTCTCCTCAGACATATTTATGATGGATTTATATTTATTTATGTATTAGAAATCAGTTTTTACATCTGATGCATCTTGTGGTGCAGCCATGCCTATATGTTTATGTGAATATATAAAGACATTTGCTGGGGAAAACAAGGTAATGGAGAAATTTCTTTCCACAAAAATAAAATACACTTTGTAAAATACCACTTTCTAAAAGCCATATTGAAGGAATGTTTTTATTATTGAAAAATATGCGATCAGGAGGGAATATAAAACTCTGGGACAATCATGTTACCATAAAGAAGCTCCAGACTATGCCATCCCATGGTCTCTCCACATGATACAGATCTCAAGACTTCTGTGGCAACAGTCCAAGATTTAGAACTACAGTAAAAGATATTTTGAGGAAGTTTAAGTAATTTCAAGCTAAATTATGTTGGGAGTCAGAAAACTTTCTTGAGTGGATAGCGTCAGAGTGCTGGGAAAAACTTGAAGCAAAGCAGCAGGGAAAACAATTTGCTTGGAAATCCCTTCATAATCCATGATATTTCTGACTTCCCAGTTTACCAATTATGTGGATTCTGATGAGAATTAGTTATGGATTTGTGATCTTTATCCACCACATAATTCAGTCTTCCCAAGGGTTAGAGCCTTGGTGAACACTCAGAAACAGTTGGTGCAGAACATAATCACCTCTTAGCAGATTTCCTTGGGAGAAGCAAGGGACAGTAACCCACCTGGAGCACACAAGCTCTCCCTTGTTTCACAGACACCTTTTTCACCTTGGTCTGCTGAAGCCAAACCTGTCCTTTGCTCTTTTAGCACAAGGGAGGCCTCCCTCAGCCTTTCACAGCATATGGTGCGGCCAACTCATCAACCTCTGTGCCCTGAAACATTGAAGTACTGACAGGAGAGTGGCTACAATCATCCTCCTAAGCAATGGGCATGCCAGGACCCAGAGTTTCTGTAGAAGCATCTGCTGCACAGCATAAACCCCTACCTTTAGCTATATGCAAAAGGGCTAGATAGGTATCATATGGAATATTGCTAAAGGTGCCATATATATTCTTTTTAATGTTTATGTAAGGACAAGAGGTGATCTCCCCTTCAAAACACACACACACGCACACAGCCACAGCAGAGGCAGCAAGGCTCAGTACCTGCTGTACCTTGCAGGCTGTGTTAATCCTTCATCATTAAAAAGATTACATGCAAGCTCAGAATGAGGTCTTTTACAATAACTGCTTCTGGACAAAAATGTGGCATTTTAGCATCTTAATTTGAGGTAGAGCAATAATGCTTTACTTGCAAATATTTCTACCAACTCTAACATATTTTTAACATTCTACCGTGTTTATTTTATAAATAAACAAAATGAATTCTTTCAAAAGAAAAACTGCCTATGTTATGGAAATGTCACAAACAATGGCTATCAAAAAATAAACACGAGATACAAATTAGTAAGGAAGTATTGTTCCACATATGGATATAGAAGGAAAATGTAATTCAGTCCTGACAAAAATAGAGCCCTAAACACCAACATTAGAATACACAGTGAAGCTAGGCATTCTAACTTCTTTCTTGTCCAAAATGCACCTCTTCCAATGCAGTAAATAATTTTCATAGTAGACAATTAGGAAAAAAGAATTTTAAAATATTTTTAAACCACCGTACAATTTTGAAACAAGTGCTGAGGTGAAGATGCACTTCTTGTTTACATAAGAGTTTCAACAGGTTATTACTAATGCATGCTAGAGATTTTCCTTCCCCTTCGAAAGTCAAAAATAAAAATCAGCTATGGACATTGTCTAGTTTTAGCTCTAGGTCTAATTTAACATGGCTGAACAACTGACTGCTAAATCACTGTCTATGAAGAACAGCATAGACAAGAATGACAAGAATACAACAACACTGAAAGACTGAGCACATTAAATTGTAGTCTCATGCAGTAAAATTATGCTCTGTCAGCAAGGGTAAAAGGGGGAAGATAAATAAAAGAACCACTTTATTTCTCAATTTGCAACTTTACCAGTTAAAAAAAAAAAAGATAATAGAAAAAGCAGGTGCTGCAGTTATTGCACATCATCCACAATGTTCACTGTATTTTTCTTTTGCAGAAACTTACAGTATTGGACAAGAAATAACCATTGTGCTGGGTAAGATTTTTTTTTGTAATGAAAGTAAATAAACAATAGGAACTTCTACTTATCTCTACTTCAGACATGAATTTCAACTTTTGCCAAGCCCTGATCCTTCCCCTCTATCACCCAGTAAAGTGAGTGATTGGTATGCGCAAATTGCGCCAGCCATTACTGAGAAGCGCAAAGCAAAGGCAGAAATGACTGAGCACAAAAGTGAGAGACATTATATATAATAAAGGGAAATATTTACAGCAAAATTTCCCATCCCAGTGGTTATCTTTAGAGCCTCAAGGACCTTTCCTGGCTTTTCCTCATGAATGCTCACCCAGCAGTAATGAAAGATTACTTACATGAAGTACTCCACCTGGGTCAGACCTGCCAGAAGCTGTCACAGTCCCATACCTCCGCCCACCCTTCACCCAACGCTTAGTTTAAATATTTATCTACAAATCTAAAAGTCTACAAACCACTCCCAAGGCCTCCATAACTTTCTCCAATGCTCTATGGTATCTAGACAGCATCCTTTTTAAAGAAGGGGGACTGTGGAGTTATTTACCTGGCATGTTGGCAGTCCCTTTACCAGGCGGTGCATAGAGTGAGCCACACTCTATGTCATCAATCCCTTCTCTTAAATTGAGGATTCACAGCAAAGTACTATGATTACCTTTAAAGGGCAATGAAGCCACTACAAATTGCACTGATATTTAACTCAGCTAAACACCATACTACAACAAAGAAAATTATTCTAAATGAAGCACTGTGGTTCAGGAAAGAAAATGATAATTTAAACCAGTCAGAAATACACAATCAGTATGTAAAACTATAAAGTTGGGCAGGATATGAAATGTTTTCTCAAGCATTTTTGCTAGTAGTCAGGATGTGAGATAATTCTCTTTTTGAACTCTAAGGTGTTACTAACCTTTTTTAAAAGTATAATACTGATTCTCACTGTGCAAAGGTTCTGTGAAAGATGGACTCCTCCCTGAAAGTAGAGATTCCTTCACACACTGCAGTCCTACTCAAAATTAGCACTAAAGCAAATTAGATACTTACTATAATCATACAATAGCTTATATAGAGTTACTAAACTTTCTATTTCAATCTCTGTTTATATTAGTAGGCTGTGAATTGTTAAAATAAGCTCAGGGCTAATAAAGCAGCACTTTCATTGTCCTTTGAGCTACCAATCTTAAATGCCTTACAAACACAAAAGTCACGTCAAACCACCACCATTACTCCAAGCCAGCAATTCTCTGAACAACATTTGAGTAAGCACTGGTAGGTAAACAAGAGATCCACCTCACTGCTGCACACACTCGTCTTTCCTATTACTGTCTGTTCATTCCATAGGCAACACACATACCAAGCCAGGGAACAAGACATTATTTTCTCACTCATTAGACAGCCTTAAATATTTTGTAAATACATATAAGTATTTTTAGTCTTCATAAGAGAGAACAAACTAACTAAGAGATCATACATACAGAGTTGCGATGCTCATGTTAGAACACCCAATGCCACAATCAATCAAATCTTGCAGACTCTTCCATCCATTAACCAATCTTATTAGGGAAAAGAGTGTTCCCACAGAAGAATAAGGACCTGCCTGCAAAGATGCAACTGCAGGGCAAAGACCAGACCTGTCATCTGGTGAGCACTGGCTTTCATTATAGTGCAAGAATGTTCTCTCCTCTGGATAAACAAAATGTTTCCTCTGGCTGGAATTACAAATCCTTTTAAAAATGTCAGATTACCTCATTGTAGTTTTAATTGCTATTGCTAATCAGGAAGAAAAGAAAGCACAGGAAGCAAAAATCTTAGAATTGCGTATGAGGCAGGTCTAATTCTAAAAAAAGGATAACACGGAACAGCATCATAAATTAAAGAACAGCCAGAATTCTGCCTTAAGAAGTCCTCCATATGAAGAAACCAGAAGTTAAAATTTAGCACCGAAGGAAGCAATACTATATTTTAATCTTTTTTTCAATTGACAAAGACATTTTCTCAACATTTCTAATGCTATCAAATTAAGCATTTCTCATTTTTGTTTTTATATTTACAGATAAAAACTGACAAGTCACTAAGTAAGATTTATTGCTTTCTTTCCTGTACCTGACTGCCTTTCCCAGTAGGGTAAGGAATGAATATTTCAGTGCAAAAGCAGAAAACAGGAGCAGAAAAATGAACAGGGACAGGCCATGTTCCTGCTCTTCAGAACACTGAATAGAAATCCTCTCAGCATAACAAATGTTGATTTGGGTTCAAAGTGATCTGCTAACAAAAAAAGAACTCTCTCAGACCAACTTGTTCCAATACCTTTTTTACTGAAAGACAATCCAGCATTTTTGCTGTATTTACATTTGTTTTATTTTTACAATGAAAGACTAAAAATGCTACAAAAATTGTGGCACTCCACCTGACATAACAGAATACTTGAAATAGTGTAAGCTAAATTCTGCCACCATCTGCAATACCAAGTGATACCACACCTAAGTGCCATATTATTTGAAACCATTTCCTGTAACACATTTTCAGGGTTTATGACACCTGGATAAATTGCCCAGATGCTGGCATTAATTCATCAGCAAGTAGTGCTTTTACAGTTACTGTCACCTTGACACTAGCAGGTGGCTGTGAGTTTCATTTGATTCAGTCCTCACTTCCAGCTGAGTTCAAGTCAGTTATGAATATTCTGTGCTAAAAGGTGAGGAGACAATTAATAACATTTCTGGAAACAAGCGCTGTAATGAGTCCCATCAGTGTGATCATCACTGCCAAGAGAAGAAGCCAAGTGGCCTTCAATGAGAACCTTCACAGCTGTAGAAGTATTTTTGTACATCTAGATCCAGAAGTGTCAAGAGTGTGTTTTGAGCATTTTCCCCAGGAAATGGACTGTGTTCAAGACCAGCTCCCTAGCTCTGGGCCAGCCCTGGTCCTGCTGGACTTGAGTATGTGAAATGCTACACCAACACGAGCCCACCTCAAGCACAGGACTGCACCCAATCTCAAGTCTTCCTACCAGGATACAGAAGAGGGGGACAGTGAGTTCAAAACAAGTAGCTCCACTTGAGGCTACACCAATAGTAGTCGAAGATCAGTCAGAGCTGATCAACCCAATGGCACACACCGACAGCAGTCAGCATCACACTCTTCACCATTCTGAGTTTTGGGAAGGCTTTACAGTTTGCAAGCGTAACGTCAAACCCAAAGTGTTGCGGTCTGTAGTTCCTTGCGGTGGTATGGCATGCCACAGCCTGTCTGGAGAGCGCTGTGGGGTCTCTTAGGGAGAGCAGCTGCGCTGCATCCCGTGGCCTCTTCCAGGCTGCCCCTCACTTGCTCCAGCCGGCTGCGGCTCCGCAAGGAGATGGGTGATAAAGGAGGTGAGAAGGCTCTTTGCATGGGGCTGGAGAAGGTCTTTATTCCATGGCCCCAGGAGCCTAGGGCCAGCCCATGTGCTGGCTCCCAGAGGTCAGGAGCCAGCACATGGCACGGCCAGGCCAGGCAGAGAGGGGCTGGTGCCCCAAGGCAGAGAGAGCTGCTGCCCCAGTGCCGAGAGCGCTACCCCAATGCAGAGACAGGAAAAGCACATGGCCGGGACCCTTGGTTTGTCTGGGGGTGAGGGGGGCAGAGAGAGCACACGGACTACATGGGTGGAGTTGGGGTACCAGGAGACCAATAGGGAGAACCCGGGGGAGCGGTCAGGAATAGGGATGGGGAAGCCATGGGGGCAGGGCAGGCAGGTTAGTAAGAACATGAAATACGACACCACACCAAAGCACCTTTGCCCATCTGGACAAGTTTGCTCAAAGCTGATAAGCCTCCCCTCAGTCCCCAAGACCAGAGGGTTGCTGATGGCCGAGTGGCATAGACGTGGCCCTCCTGGGACTGCACCAAGATGGAGCTCTGGAGCTTGGCTGGATGTGAGAAGTTTCCCTACAGAGGCAATGGAGAGCTTCTGCACTACACACCCTAAGGCTACCCCCATTTCCTGTACAGGCCAAGCCAAGTCCACCCTCAGGCACATCCTTACACTCAAACAATTTGGGAAATTATCTCTGAGGTTTCCCTCATTAAAATTCTCAGAGTAGCACTAGTTTTCATACAGATCTCTCCTTCACACATATGAACAGCATCACAGCTGAATAAAGCAGGACAAATATCTAATTTAAAAATAAAGACAACAAGCAGCCATTCCCACAATCCTTCCCAGCATCTGCCATCATATAGTGCTGGGCTGGAAGGTGTTAAAAGACAAAGGGTTTTCAGTGGAAATAGCCTGTAAAATATAGATCCTGTGGTAAAATAGGGCTTCCTATCCCAATCTAAGGCTGAAAGATAAACATAATACTACAGGGTAGTATTTATGATGAGACCTTTGGTACAGGAATCCAAAGCTTCTAACTGACACATCTGTGCCAGCATCAGAGCAGGCATCAGAGCATCCAAACCTTGTGAAAGCTCTTGGAACCCAAGAAAACATGGCAATTCAGGAAGATGTACCTAAGTTTTCAGCTTTCGAATACAGTGATTGTAGAAATATGCAAATGGCTTACTGGAGAGATGCAGGCAGCTTGTGGTATCTGTGAGCAACAACTCACCTGCAACTGCTAGACCAGCACGTGTCTTTTTCACAGCTTCAGGAAGTAACAAACATGAGTAAGCTTTTAGATTTGTACTGCCCTTTGCAAAATACTCCAGTATGCTGGTCACCAGCTCATAGAGGAAAGTTCACTTAAAACAATCCCTATTGCATAAATTAGATTAGATTAAAAAAAAAAAAAAGAAAAATACAGAAAGTAATTAATAAAACCCCTTCTTTTATTCAATTAGACTTTTTTTGTTATGGTTTCACTGATGGCAAGAAAATTAATTTTCTTTTCTAGCTGGCTACTGAACCAAAGAAATCACACAGTACCATGAAGAGTATCCCCTCTGTGGAAAAGATTGTAGAGAACTTAATCGAATGGAAGTAACTGAATTAGTGACAGATTTCCAGATTTCATTCAAATGCACATAGCAAAAAAGCACAAACCCCCTCAAGTTATCAGCAGTAGCTAAAGTATGTAATTACTTCAGTTATTTTTTAACTAAAGAATTTCTAAGTAGATATACTGTGTTTGAAAGTCTTATTTTAGGAAGGCTAGTAATAAATGGTACAAACTGTCAGAAAATGCAAGGCATAAACTAAAGAAATATTAATGTACAGTAACTTTTCTACATCTGACTTGCACTTTAAAACTTTAAAATGAAGGAAGGAGTTGCTGGATAACTGCAGAATTAAAAAAAATCATAAAGGAAAGACTTTGTTCCTGTTATATTTGGTTATTTCCTTTTGTGCTATTCATGTGTATTTAGGATTGCTTACACAGACAAACTCTAAGAATTGTTTAAGATGAAGAACTTTTAGACCACAGGAGAAAAAGCAACTGCTCGTTTATTTACTAATGTCAAAAAGCATAAGTATTTTTAAAGCTTATGTACACTTGAACAATTAGAAGCTTAGCTATAACCCACCAGTACTGGAAAGTTTATGAACCAACCATTTAATAATATCTCTGCTGCAATAATGCAAGAAAAGGTTGTGAAGAATGCAGCAAACAAACTGCAATGATTGCCTGTAATAACAAAAGGAATTTGTTACTTACAAAAGCCTTTGGGAATTCCTCATCCCAAACTCAGGGCAGCTTTAATTTTTCAAGAGGTGTGACTAGCAGCATGCACAAAGAGTAACGAGTTGGATTTACTGCACATGCACAGATTAACTGAGCACTGGCAACTGGCTCCTGAGGCCCAAAATACAGGTAACAAGACTCACACCTCCAAAACTGTGCTCAAATCTTAAGACTCTGAAATACCACACTACCCCAAATACATAAATTATAAAACAGATCAGTGTCAGCAAATTAGTGTCAAAGATTTGGGATGCCAGCCTTGTGTCCTATCAGAAATAGAAAGCCTGGAACTGCAGGTCTCCAGTCAAATAAAGCATTTGTTTAAAGCAAGGACAGATGGTAAGCTAGCAGGCATTAAAAGTGTCAGCAGCCATGATGAAGGACTGAGCCCACATCTAAGACCTGGTGGAAGTTTTAAATCTCTGTTTTTACACAATATCCACATAACAGGAACACGATTTTAACCTGCTCTATAAGAAGTAACACTGTGGTGTGTCCTGCTTCGAACAACAGGCAGCACTGTAAGAGCCACCTTACACCTGTACAACTCAAGTATGAACAGACACAAGCACTAAAAAATTCTTTCCCAAGGCCCCTCTGTCACAAGCAAACTAAGCCCTTTCCAACCTGTGGAAGTCCAGTATTCATACGTTTGGATGCTGGTGAGAGGCACTGTCAGCCCTAGAAGCAACTCGTAGACTAACACCAGGGAAGGATGTCAAGAGCACAGAATATGTCGCGTATTTAGGAGTCAGGTCTTCTACAGTTCAGGAAGATGACACGTTTTTGAAAGTATATTGGATGTACGTGAATGCAACTGAAATGAAAAATATGGCATATACAATGGAAACTCATTATATTGTGACGTGATACAGAAAACATCTGGATGTCGTCTTAAGAGGCTGCTGTTTTTCCTGATTAAGGAAACAGCTGTCTTAGTAAAATTACTCATATCCAGCAGCAACGAAGAGTATCTTTTAGCTCAATTCTTCTGTTAAGCCACAAGCATCTGCTTCCTAATTTTCTTTTTATTTAATCTTGTGTACCCAGCCCAAGTGCTGTGACAACAAATTTAAATAGCTGCCTCATTTTATATCTTGCAAGCTATCATGACTAAACAAAGAATAGCACTTTGCATATGAAACTTTCCTTTCAAGCAGGTGACTATTGAGAGGTGATTTGCAACGCCATCTGTGTGAAAGCAGGGGGTGGGGTGGAGGACCCTAATAAACAGCACAGGGAATCAATAATAACATCCTCAATGCAGCATAAAGTGCTTTCATTCATTAAAGAAGATTCATTCCTAGTAAATTTAAATTTTGTTGTAAATTTGACTGTATATTTTAATTCCAATACCATCAAGTGATTTACAGTGATGCCTTCCCTCTAAACTACACTTCTAGACCATAGTGGCAGGCACAGAAAAGGCTAAAATCACTCTACATACATAAAGGGAATTCTATTTTTTTTTTAATGGTAACTCAGCAGCAAATGGGGAGCTGTTTGTTTCAGCCAGTGTTATGTGGCACTTCCAAGTTTCTACCAGGCATTAATGGCAAGTGTTTTAAATGATGGTTATCAAATAGACAAGTATAACAATGTGAACAAGATACCAAGGGTGCCTACTTTAATTGTTCTTCCATTCACTTTTTTTCAACTTCATTTACTCACTTTAATATTTTACTCTACCACCAGAACAACAGCTTAATGAAATTGCTCTCACAAGTTTGAATCAAAAAGGTCCTTGGAAAAAAGGGCCCAAGACTCAGGATCTCCCATATTCTGCCATCTCCCTTCAACCAACCACTAGCAAACCTGACCAATTCACTGAGCAAATGGAAAAAAATTAACTACTCCTTCTTATTGCTCTGCTTCCCCTCTAAAAGATGGTCTTCCTCAATCACTGCATAGTCTTAGTCTGACATCATCACAACTATTCTAAGTCAGTTACTTGTATCATTCAGAGGCCGGTCCTCACATGGTTAAAATTTACACTGACAGTGTCCTCAGACCAGGCAGCACGGAGTAGCAGTACTCCAGCCAGCTCAGGGTTTGCTCTTTCTGGAGTTACTCCCATTGCTCTACAGGAATTGTGCTGGGCCTGCAGTGGTAGTGCAGTAGCAGTAAGGATGAAAAGCTTCCCTTTTCCCTGCTGTGTTCATGCAAAGTGCTCCAGATAGCCAAGGGCTGTGTTTTTGTGAAGCTGTGAGTGAAAGTTCACAGAAGGATGGTTGAGGTTGGAACAGACCTGCGTGGAGAGCGCTCTGAAGGTCATCTGGTCCAACTGTCCTGCTCAAGCAGGGCCACCCAGAGCTCACTGCCCAGGAACAGGAATGTGTAGAAATAGCTTTCGAGTATCTCCAAGGACAAGGACTCAACAGTCTCTCTGGACAATCACTGCAAATCACTGCAGTGCCCAGTCATCCTCATAGTAAAAACGTGTTTCCTGATGTTCAAAGGGAACCTCTTCTGTTTCAGTTTCTGCTCAAAGTTCCGTATCAATGTCATATGTGTATTTTGGCACAGCATTAGGACATGGACAGGGCAGTGTCACAGTACCTAAGTGACTATTGTCCCAGGTGTATCTTCAGTAGACACTGCTACAAGGTATTTATCAAGAGTCTTGTCTTGTTATTCGTGGCTTGATTTAGAATGAAGCAAGCAGTAAACTTGTAATAATAGCAACAATAAGAACAACTAATAACTAGTGGACTACATGTAATGCAGGTTATTAAAGGATTAGCACAAAGAACAAAGTATGATGAGAATCCAAACTGACAAGTTTGAATACTCAAGTTTTAAAAACAAGCCATGATTTTAGGTACAGAATTACAGAGTTCCAGGCTTTACATAGTCTTCATTAAACACAAAAAGCCAAAGGAGTTAATTTGCATTACTCTAATGTCCTTTGCCAGAGACCCAATGCTTTTCTTTATGCATAGGCAATTCCACATTCCACTGCCCATTAGTTTGATGTGTTCATGGTTACAAAGAGAATAAATTAAACATACTATTTTAGAGTGTCTCTTATACCCTTTACACATACATAAAATATAATGAGTATTCCCTGCAAATTAGTGCTGTATATTTAAGGCTGTCCCATGTTTAAACAGCAAAGTGCTTATTTTAAACCTTATACTAGGATTGAAGTCAACACAGGAATTTCCAGATTTTGTGATCACAGACACTGGAAACAAGTAAAATGATGACAAGCACAAAGACAATAACAGTCACTCTATTAGATCTACAGCATGGATCACTTATGAGCAAGCCACTGGATCATAAAACTCTTTCATTGAGCTTTCTCTACCACCAGCAGCTACAGACTACTTCTGTCTCTCTTGTATAGATATACGGGAAATAAATCAACTGTTTTAGCTGTTTCAGCCCTCGGGTTTCAGTGGATTCTCAGATTACAAGTAAATTTGTTTTGGTAAATTCTATTAAAAACAATAGGATTGAGAACGTGCCATTTAGGTAAGTGCAGCTTGGATTGGCAACCATGTGAACAGCTGAGCCTGACCCCATGGTGAGTTTGGTAATACCAGCAGTTGCATTGATGCATTCTTAAGTTATTTTTCAAGGGGAGGGACGGGCTAAAATTTAGCAGGTTCCTTTCCCCACACCACCTCTGACACACCATCCAGATGGCTTTTTATATAAGTAATGTAACAAGAAAAATCTTCCTCTATACAGCAGGACAAAAAGATGATGCTTTCCTAACTCAGCGCTTTCTTTCTTATTGCTGAGATTTCTCTGATAGACAATAGTCATTGTCTATCAGAGAAATCTGTCTGATGAATAATGGACAGGGCACAACAAAGTCTGAATAAAGTGCTTGTATATTTTCCTTAAATTAAATATAAGAGATGTGAACTCTTGTAGTTCTTTTTATGTAAGCCAAACAGGAGGCTTCAAGAGAGAAGAACTATGATTTAAGAAGCTGCTTTTATGTTGCAAGTTAAATCATCAGGCAGACTAATTCAATTCCTTTCTGTTTACTGTAAGACTATTTCTCTTACTGGACAAGCCATAAAACTAAAGTGACTAAAATATAAGGAGGCAAGCAGACATTTCCAATTCTTAAAGACTCAGAAACAAGTCATCTGACTGAGCAGCAGAGTTGCCAGCATGTCAAATTTATGAGCAATTCAATTGCTTCTCTGAATTTCCTGCAGTTAAAACTTTTTTACAGCTAAACCTCAAAACCATTCTTGTAATTAAACAGTCATAAGTTGTCCTCTCTAAAGATTAACCCTATTTTTGAATGCAACACATATTTGAAGAAAATAATGGTTGGAAGTATTCATAAAGACTTCAAGTATGCATATTAGCATGTGTACATTGCTTTCCATGCCCCCACTTGAAGCAAGAGAAAAAAAAAGGCACAACAACCATGAAAACTCTCTCCATTTTTAACAAAACTTTTTACATGGCTGTAGTGTTTTATTTTATTTTTTAACTGAACACTTCACATAGCCAATTCCAGAGAGAAGGTCTTTAAGGCTTCACTAAATTATTTCTGTATTTAATAGAATGTAAGTTAAAACATTAGAGTACCTTAACTGTAATTTTGAGTTGTAACTAGATGGAAGAAAAGTCTTCAAAGTATGATTTAGAAAAAGGACATCTTACTCACCAGCTCCACTCATTAATTCTATTACCAACTGTCACAGTCTATCAAGAAAAAAAAAAGGCTGATTAAGTTCTTCTCGTTATCTCAGTAAATCTTTACTTTTGACCTTGGGTCAGTTAATAACCATATTAATTCAACAGAACCTTCAAGCAAATCAGAAGAGCTGATGGCATTTAACATCAAAGTAATTCTGCTCAGGCGTGCTGAGAACCACCACTGTGGTTTCCTGCAGCAGTGTGGCAATGATGGCTCAAAGCATTACAGCAGTTGTAAATCTTGCCTGGAATCAGGAAGATTATTTATTCTTCCCTCTGGAATATAAATGGAAATAAAAGCAACTCTGGAAAGAAAAGGCTGAGCACAGACTGAACCATGTTTGTAAGAGATACCCTGCAAGCAGCAAATGCTGATGAAAAGGTTTCAGTTATTCACTATTTCAGTTTTGCATGATAAAAGGAAAAAGATTGAAATTGTCTGTATACTATGAATAGTGTTTTTAAGAACAAGTTGGGGAAAATAGCATCCTTTAAGAAACGGCATTGTAAGCTGCTGACTTTGTTCTGCAGCTGTTAGTTTGAAGAAAACAACAAAAAAGAGTTTTCAAAGAAAAAAGGAAGGGAGTGGAGTTCATAGCATATCCTTTTCACATGACGATCCTTAGGATCTATTGGACTGTAAAATTATCTAGTCATGCTTGCAAAAATTAAGGGCAACTTGGCCCCCAAGGGACAACACAACTTAAAAGCAGTAACAGGACTGAACCAGCTTCCAAAACCAACTAGTATGGTTATTTTGCTTAGCCTGCAAAAGCAGATGATTGCCTAAAGACTGAAGAAAAGAAACAAACCAGACACATCTAGTTCTTCAGATGAACTAGTTACAGAGTCTTTCTGGTAGTTCAATGCATTTGAAACATCAGAAACAATGGAACTGGCCCTTTATGCCAGAAAGAAGAGAGCTCTCTGTTAATTGAAGGTTGACTCTACTCCAATAACACTGCTGCTGGAGTGATCTTCCTTGTTTGCTTTAGAGTTATGTCAGTTTACGTAGGGTTTGGATGTTAAAACAAGCTTTTGAGCTACCCTGTAGCTGGATGACAGGAGTCCCCTCATACTGTACTGTTTTAATTAGCTACTATTTGAAGGAGTTCATCAGGGTTGGGTGGGTTAATGTAAGCAATTAAAGGTGTTGAGTAAAGAATATCAGAGCTAAACAACACATCAAACAAAATCCAAGTTCTTCAGAAAACTTTACCTCTTCCTGACCTCTCTTGTATCTTATGCTTTACTAAGAAATTAAAGTCAGATGGCTGACCGACTAACACCTATGGGAATACAAAAGCTTGTATACGTGTTGACAAAAGACTTGCAATGTAAACAGTGAGCTAAAAAACTGAATCTGCTGTTTAACTACATCCCCAATTATTTTTTCTTGAGGAAACCAAGTAAGACTTGTATGAGGCACTGGCACTACATTTCACTCCTCTTTTTCAGCTTTCAAATCTTCATGTTCATCCTCTTGTCAGATTTTGGCTTAAGAAAAGTTTGTGGTTTACCCAATTCTGTGCACTTAGCCCTGGGCAAAATGAGCCCTTACATTTACTGAATGGAGGAAAACGAAGATTTGTCTTTCAATAGCTTCATGACATCTCTGTTTAGGGGCAATCACCTGCCAACAATACAAATTCCCATTGGCATCTATCATATTGGAAGTTGCACAGGATTTTTCATGTGAACATCTTTTCCAAATTCCTTCTCAATCATTGGCACGCAGGGTGCAAATACAGTGTGCATATTGCAGAGGCAAGCTTTTGGCACAGATGATACAGGAACTGGACTCATTTATCAACCACAACATTTATCAACATTATTCAACTGTTGCATTTTTACAAACAAATGGCAAACAAAGCATGTGGATTCCTGCAGTTTTTGAGAGATGTGGGAGAAAGCTCCCTCCCTACTCACCTTACAAATTTTTGAGATTTCTCTTGCCTGAAAAGAACAAACAATTGATCCTGCAAAAAAAAAATTCCACTGGCCAATTAGCACTCACCATAAATTGATCCCGAGAGCTGGTGCTAACTTAAAGTCAGTGAACCTTGTTTGTATCTGTTTCATGTTTGATCTGCTGAGCAAAATGTGTGTTGCAAGTGCAAAGGAGACTTTTAAGAGTATCTGTTTCATCTGCAGCAAGGATGCCATTATCTCTACTTATTGCTGGAGACATGAAGAGCATGCAAGAGCAGCAGTGATGCCTTTTCTGCTTCTGATTTCAGGCATTCAATTTTCTCAATGATTTTCAGTTAGCTTGAAGCAGCAGAACTGGTAGGTGGCACAAAGTGGAGTTTTGTAATGAATTTCTAATCTGATCCTTCAAAGAGCAAATTGGATAAGAGACTTCCCAAATTTCATCATACATTTCTGTTCACTCAAATGGTATTTAAAATACTAAGAATTAATTAATGCCTACATATTTTTTACTAGAAGTAATTTAAATTTTTGAAAACAGATACAAGAGTAGAAAAAAGTCAGCTTTGGGAATCTGATGGAATGCCTTCATAGCTGCCAACAGAATCAAAAATATGGTAATCTTCTACTGGATGGTTTATGCTTTTATCTTCTCTAAGCTAATAGGAGGAGTATGTTATCACCTACTTAACTCCCAACTTAATGAAAAATACCCTCAGATTCAGTCTATGAAGACAAAGTAAAAAAGGAATCTCACATACCTAGTTATACACTGTGAAATATTTAGATGAAGAAATGAAGTTACTCCACACCCAGAGTAAAATAATATTTTCATTTTTGGGGAAAAAATTAGTACAATGATTCAATAACATCTATTATTTATCACCTAATTGAACTTTTATACCACGTCCACAGTGAGAATATACTTCCCAAATATTTTACACAGCCCAGAATTAAAGCAGGATAAATTAATGCTGATCTATTCCCACTGTCAGCACCAACTGAGATATTTTTATGTTGCTTTCATTTGCAGAAAGAAGTAAAATTCTTGGCTGTAATATTGTACCTAAGGATTGTTATTGAAATATGAGTAGTATATTCGCAACAATCTAAATGCTGCTTGCAAATGGCTCCACAGAACCCTGTACCTAACCATATGTTGTGCATTTTCTATTAGATCTGCAGAGCACCTCCACCACCTCTTCAGGCAGCATATTTTTATCCTCCTTTTACTCTTCTTTATTATTGCAACTGCATTTTGTGCTGCAAAGTGACAGAACTGAAAACTGAGATAAATAAAAGAGAGAAATGTCTTGGAAACAACTTTGCAGGTGCCTGGTGATTCTGGACAGACTGCTAATAGCATGTAATTTCTTCTGTACAGTGTATTAACCCAGATGCAAAGAATTCTTCTTTAGGGTCTATCTAGAGCTGCTGCTCACAAGGAAAGCACTCACACTACTATTTCTCATAGAAACTCTCCCTCCAACTGTTCTGTAGAACCAGAATGAAGTGAAACCACAGGAGCTAGTCAAAAGCCAAATCCTCAGAAGAAACAAACAGCTCCCTCTCAGCTGCTTGAATTCTACTTAATAACACAGCTCATGAGCTCGTGTCAAATATACCAGCTGTTGCAATCACAATCCGGTATTTCTTAGGTCTCATTATCATCCATTCTCCTTTCTAGCAATTTACCATCAGCCTACAGTGGTGTGGAGGTGAGCAGGCATTTTAGTTAAAATGAATGTAACGAGCAGTGAACTTTTTGGTAATTTCCAAAGTCAACATATGAATGCAAAAACATGTCAGATAAGTTTGCCATGGAACAAAGCAAGTTTTTTTGCTGTTTGTAGAACAGTCCCCAAACAAACTCTCTTCTGTTAGGCAAAAGGGAAACCACTAAAAGTGAAGAACATAGTTATGTTCAGGTTGGAGTTCTAAACTGATGTTTCTCAGACCAAAATGAGGGCTCCGACTCCTGGTTTCATAGAAGGCTTAGTTATGGCAGCTGCAGCAGGCTGTCACCACAGCTTCAGTCCCCTGCTGCGGATATTCACACTGATGACAGACAAACAAAAGCAAAACATACCCACTGCTGGACTCCAGCAGGCAGCAATTCACTGAATTAAGGCAAATTGCCACTATTCCCACTTTACATTAGCAAAGTAGCCTGAGGGCCCTTATTCTTAGGCACAAAGACTGCTGGTGATGGCAGCTGATTGTGTGCCTGGTGGTGGTGCCTGATTGCAGTACAGGGCAGAGTCTCCAGCAGGCTCCAGGTGCTTAGACCTAGGAAACAGTTCCCTGTCAATGTACACGTGCTATGAGTAACTCCACAGCAGAGAGGGAAGAGAAGGAAAACCGAGAAGCAACGTCCTAATTAAGTGCAAGACTGAAAATCCACATCTCTGTTACCATTCTTCCAGTTTTCCTCAGAATTAAGTGTGGGGCCAGCTTGAGCAGCACGGTTGCATAGAGCAGCTGGGCAAGTAGCACTGGGAGAAAGGGGACAGAAGTATTAGGAATGAGGAAACTTTTGGAGTAAAGGGAACCTATTTGAGAGAGATGGGTTTCATCAACAGTGACAGTGTAATTGCACTGCAGGAACTTAAGAGACAGAAACAGAAGATGAAGGGCAGTCTGCTTGCAACAGCAGAGCAGTCTACATAAAAGAAAATCTTAGGAGTCAAGGTTATCTCCAGAATGTGAATCCATAGGGATTCTGCAGTACATTTTGATGCAGCTAGCACAGAAAGTGAACAGCATCAGATTTATTAAAGGTGGTGAAGAGACTGAAATAGTAATGGAGATTACAGACTGTGATTGTGGGAAACAGAGGAGATTTTAAAGCCTTCCCTGTCCCTGAGTAGGCTGTTAAGTGCTACATCAGAGCTGATATAAACCTTGCTTTTATACACTGTAATGACAGCTTTCTGCAGAAACTCAGACTCTATATGAGAAAAAATAGCTCTTAACTTAGTCTGACATATTACTGTCTAACAGGGGCCACATGCCCCAATTCAACATGCTGTTTTAAATAAAAGGTTCACTTTGTTAATGTTTAAGTTTGGAAAGAGAATCAAGATGACCAGCTGAAATGCACTTGGAAAGAAACAGCCAGATGGTTAAATTGCTTGGAGATGATTTGGAGAATAAAAGGTGAGGTTCAGAGTCCAAAATTCTCAAATCAAAAGGTTCAGATGACTTCTATCTTCTTTTAGTATGGCTGTAAACAAGGTAATTAAAGGAAAACTATATTGAGTCCAAGCAAGAAATACAGAAACTGATAATGATTGACAAGTTGAATGAAAACTCTTAAGTCAGGCTAAACGTAATTTTTGAGGAACAAGTTTAAAGTTAAAAAAAAAAAAAAAGAGAAACATGAGGCCTGCTAGAGAGCCAGGAAAAACAATAAGAGATGTCTGTTTAAAAGATCATAGTGCATGACCCAAAGCCATTGCCAAAAAGATAAACTTGCCCCCGTGTTTGGTCTTGAAGAGCCTAGGCATGTTCCCATGCAGGAAGGTTCTTCAAAGAACAAGCCTAACGGACTGTTGCAATATTGAGGCTGGACTAGATGATCTCTTGAGGTCACTTGCAAGTTGAATGGCTCCAGGATTCATTGAAATACCAAGTTAAAAAATCATAAATCTATAAAAATGAAAGAGAGCATAAAGATCATTTCAGAGCTCTACAGAAACTAAAACATGACACCACTGAAATACTGTATTGCTTTAAAGTGGCAGCAGATGGATGGTAGGTGGGAAACAGGACCCAAATCTGAAAACAGGGCTGCAGAAAACCACAGGAAATTGAAGTCTTCTAGTTTGTAGCACACAGGGAATTCTACTGCCAGTCTGTGAAGATGATTAAGGAGGAGTTAAGTGGCATCCACAGAGAAGTGATCAAGCTGATACAGTATGCCTGGAGTTTCAAACGGCATTAGAAATCAAGCTTCCAATACATAAAAGAAAAAGTCCTCTTGTTAACTAGTGTCAAGTTAAGTGAGAGGAAGCAGGAGATAAAACAAGCGGTCAATTCTCACGCTGCTGAGCTAAGATCCCCAAGGCACATACAGTGGAACTTAATCACGATTTGCAGAAAAGGCCAGTACCTTTGTATAGGTGACAAACTTCATTCTCCTACCATTCAAGACTGCTAAATGATGAATTTTTTTGTTTTCTCTGTAGTCATGGAATTTAAATATTCTCTCTGAAGAGGCACCTCTACAGGAGAGGGAGAGACACAAAGAATAGCTAAATTCTGCAGAATGTCTCAGCACTATATGAAGTCAGCAATCTTCTGCGGTCAGCCAGGCAAAGGCAGTTCTAGATCAGTAGCATCTGTATCATTATTTCATGCCTGCTCCTCATTAGTAAGACACCACTACAGTCACTGAGGGATGGTAGTTTACAGTGAGCAACGATTAGGTCTGTCTGAAGTCGGACAGGAAGCCAAGATCAAGTGAGGTTGAACAGTGGCACTGTAACTCCGACTCTAGATGCAGATATAAACTAACTAAGTATGTCATAACTTTTTTCCCCACTTTTTTTTTTAAACTTCTAATTAACAGATGAAACTCTAAGCCCAACACTTATCATCACGAAGAACAGTTTGGGTTTTTTTCTTTGTTTGGTTTTTTTGGTTTTGGAGTTTTTGGAGTTCATTTGTTTGTTTGTTTTTATTATTCCTTCACTCTGATCATAATAAATTAGTGTTCCTTCAAACAGGTTATACTACCACAGTAGAAAAAGTGCAAATCTGTTATATTTCTGCTTTATGCCATGGAGAAGAGTGGCAGTATGAGCATATTATGCAGGAAGAACAGCTGCTGCATCCAAAACATTTTAACTCCGGGGAAAATAAATAGTTACTTATCCCATTCAAAAATCAGAAAAACGTCAAAGGAATCTGGGAACTTACCAGCTGAATCTGAAATTCATGTGATCCTGAATCACTTCAGAGCATTTTGGATTTACTTTTTTGCTACTCATGCAAACAGCAAATTAAAAGCTCCTTCTATTTCTGCCTATGCAATGCATTCCCTGACTGTGGAACCAACCTTCAAGTAAAACAGTCCCCTTATTACTTAGCTTTAGCAGTGCCTTTAAGAACCAGTTATGAGTAAGTCAGAAGACCTAGAGAACATGCAAACCTGACTGGACTAAGAGCAGGGCCATACATTTGCCACGAATTTCAGCACCAGTATCACAGCTATTCCCAGCACTGAGAATTACAGTGCTCAGAACTAATGTAACTTTTGTTTGTAAACTCCACGAATTTCAAGAAAGATCTTAGTTGCTGTTGGAGGATTCAGTGTTGTCCTCCTCCAAAAGTTAACAAGTTATCTCCTTATATGACTACATTTGGAAGTCTAAATATCTGGGTCTGCAGAACAGAGGATCTTGCTGCATGCAATAATCCTTGGTATACCAGAATTTACCATCAAACTAGTAGGTACAGCAAGGCAGCTATAAAACAAATTTCTCCCTTACGTTTTATTTTTAATTTCAAAAAAGTTACTTAGACAGGAATCTTCTAAGACATGTCCAGTACTTAATCGAGGTTTAATTTAAACAAAATGATCAAGAAAGTTTGAAAAAAAAAAAGAATCTGTCCCAGTCCTATGGGATAAAAAGATATCCTAAAGATACTTTCATATGAACAAAAAAAAAAAAATTCAATACTAGCAGTACTTTCAGGAGGCAGGCTTATTTTTAATAATCATTTACAGCCACTGACTTATGGAAAAAATACGAAGGAAAGCATTCACATGCAATATTACTATTAGGGACTTAAAAACCCAAAAGAAACCAAAAAACAACGAACAAAGAAAAAGAGCAGCACTTAAAAAGTTACTTATCTTAAAATCAAGTTTTCTGATATTTGTAGCTGTTTTAGAAATGAAGTTGATATTTGACTGAAACTCTTTCTGGCTTGGGTTTAGACAGTTAGCAAAGTGAAAAAAAAACCCAACACATGAAATTTCTAGCATTTTTAGGTATTTCACATTAATTCTAGTAAGGTAGGAATTGCAGGAAGCTTCTCGTAGCTCTATTTCCAAGTGAGCAGCACATATCATTATCAAGAGGTAAGGTATTAAATTTGTTCATTTTTAGAATGATTCACATTGGTGACTTTATCTAAATGAACTATTATGTGAGCAGGATGTTTTAGGAACTACTCAGTATGATAGCACATTCTTTAATCGTGATTAGTTGAACTTACAAATGATTATAGAACAGACAACGTGTTGCAGCTTTGCATCATTACCCATGGAAATGTAATTCACAAGTACAAACAATAATTATTTCCATCACTCCTTCTACCGAAACATAGCTTTCTTTAATTAGAATATTGATAAGTGAGCACAGCAAATATAAGATTTTTTAATCGTTAATCTGATAAAGAATTATTGAGCTTTTAACTGAGGAAGTTTAATCCTTCAAGCAGTGTGCATTCAGACTGTGCCACCTCTTTAGCAACACACACTAATGTAATGGACTAAGAGATTATTAAAGATATATTTTCCATGGTGGCAGCCAGCCTCTGGGGCCCTCAGGCCTTTCAATACCTCTCAGCAGCAGCAGGGAAGTATGGACCCACATAAGATGGGAAAAACCTCACCCTGCTGCATCCCATTCTTTCCATAGGCAGAGGTTGGCTATTGCCACAGCATCTTGGATTTAGGAGACAAACTGTGAAGTTTCCCCAAATCTGATTAAGGCAGAGCATGCTGAATTGCACTCTCTAAGCCAGCAGGACATCTGTTTAGAGACATCATTCTGTCTTGGACAGCAGATAACTAACAGAGAGTGTGAGAACCAGTGGCAAGCATAGATGATGACCTTCCTGGCCTGAAAGAGCTTGGCACCCTCCTTAATCATACACCTCTTCTTTGTGTGTAAGAGCCCATTTTACTTTCCTTACTGAGTCCATCAACTTTAGAATGGGAACTAGCATCCATTATCACCAATATTCCACTGCAAAGAGTTCCACTTAATTATCAGTTGTGTGAAACACTGTCTTGTGCATCAGATGTCTCCTCATTTCATTTGTGCAAGAGTTTTACTGGAACACGAGTGCTGCTTTCAATCTAGCTGAAGAGGTAGTGGTAAAGCTGCCCCTCTGAGGATGACAGAATGGTTGAGAAGCACTAGCTAGGTGTTATTTAGGAGAAACTATACACACTGATTGAAAGTGAGACTGCACATTAACAGACACCGGACATAAACCAACAACATACATATGAAATCACCAGCACTGATGACAAGTGGTTCAGGCATTTCTTGGCAGACAAACTGGCACTTGATGGAAAGGCCCATGAGCACTCATCCAGCAGCTCGCTGTCTGCCAAGAAACAGCCTCTGCTTCTGTCAGAACTGGGTAATTAAAGGGTACCAATAGGTTATGCTGGAAAAGTCCACACCTGTTTAGCAAGTAGATCTCCAGTGAACAGAGAAGAAATATAAGTAAACCAACATTTAGCAAAGATCAAGAAGCCAGCTCCCAAGCACCTCTCAGTTTTTTTCATTACTGTTAAGTGCCTAATTGCATTTTTTTCCCCCCAAAATTACAAGACAATTAAAATACTAAAACCTGTGTATTTTAAGACATGAATGTCTTTCCAGTACCATCTACACTCAGCACAGGACCATGAGAAATAAGCAGGTAAATCTAGTTAAGACATAAAAGTGTCAGAGGAACACTGTCTCCTTATAACTGCTTTGTCAGGTACGTGACCCAATAGCACCTGCTAAGACAGCTGTAACGTAATGATAAATTTTAACAAAAATCATCATGCAAAGCCACAGAATTTAGGTAATTTAAACTGACAGGTTCAAAACGCAGCTCTGCCTAGTATTTGGGAAATTTATTTATGAAAAAAATTAACTTCCTTGGTTTGTGGAGTTTCCACCAGTAATTGTTTTGGATTTAAGGAATGATACACTCAACTTATGGTTGAAGAGTATTAACTTGTATAACCCTGCAATAAAATACTACTATAATCTAGAGACAGAAACAAGAATTTAAACTAGTAAGAATTAAGACTTTTCAAGTGCCAAGCTAAAACTTTAAAATATTGCAATGCGTGTCACTAAAAATGGTACCTGTGACTCTTTTGGCCTTCTCCAAAAATATTACAGAAGTAATTGCATTTAGAAAAAGAGCTAAGACGAAACTGCATCTTCATTCTCTCCAGAAACCATGACAGGTAATAGAGATTAATGGGTTATTAATGCTTTAAAGACATTCACAAGTATAGGTTTACAGTTGCCTTTTCAATGTCTTTTCCACGTGAGTTGAAGATTCAGGTTCAGGTAGACAAACAAAAGCAAGAGTTTAAATGAGTTCAAGAATATACTTGAAACACATTTGGAAAGCAGGAAGCTGATGCACCAAATCTACCACTACAGGAGGAACTCTACAATTACACACTCCAGCATGAAGCCCAGTAAAACGTACTGAGTGTGGTTCCAACTCAGGTAAAAAACCCAAATATCGTTTAACACTTAAATGAAATAATAGCTTAACGACTTATACAAAGCAACAATAATAGAAGCAATAAGACCCATTGGACTGGTCTCTGATGTACAAGCCATTTTCAAAGTTTTAAACAAGTTTAATTAGGATAAATAAAATTCTTAAACTTAAATTTAATGACTTATCTAGATGATGATATGTCAGATAAACCATGTGGAAATATCTTACTTCTTCTCCTGAAAGATAGTACGCTGAAAGTAGTCCACCGACGAAACGAATGTTCACTTCAAATACAGAAATTTCAGCATTCTGTTGAAATAAACATAGATTTATTTCTATAGAGGTTTGTTTTTATTTATATATATTTATATACATATACATACATATATATATACACATACAGGTATTAAGGCACAACAGCTATAAATAACAAAACACAAAAGACGCTGGGAAGGCCAACATAAGAATTTAAAGCATTTAAATCCTTTCTCTTCCTCACTTTAGTAAAATATCCTCTCCACTATCCTCACCCTGGTTAACTTTTCATCTTTTCTGTTTGGATGTAGGGCTTTCTCTAAATCCATATATGTAAGTACTTCCCTGCAGATGATTCAGCATTTGCCCAAAAAAGTGGTCTTGGATCACTACCTCCCCTCACACCACCTCAGACAAATCAGACATGATAAGAATGTCCTATGAAGTGTTTTCCTATTTGAGTCTAAATGCAGCTTATTGCAAAAAAGAAGGTAACATTAGAATGAGTTAATTACATGCTTATGATAAAAATGTAATCATTATGTATATTGACAAGGAAGCAGATGATCTTTCACTATTACAGTGACAGCCCTTCTAAAGCTGGTGTGGATAAATCTTTTACCAATGATAAAGACTAGGTCCAGTCAGTATCTATCTCAAAACTCAAAGCACATTCTTCCCTGCCTTTTGATATTCAAGCATAAATGAGGAATCTGAGTCTCACATGGTTTTGTTCTTTATTAAGTCAATTCCAATTTTACTCCAACACATAACATTCAATCCACTCGAGGCATTCAGTTAAAAAGCTGATCTAGTGAAGTTCCTTAATTTTTGCATTTTTATGTAATACTACCTTTTATATTTTTGTATTTCTGCAGAAAAATGGTACCCAACAGTCAGTGTCCCAAAATTTTGGGCACATAAATAAGGAGTTTGACTTACACATGTTCTGGGTTGCTCTTGCGTCTACTGAGTCACTATTTCATTTTCTATCTGCTGAAGCACAATATAGGTATATTTACTATAAATGAGTGCATGGTGGAGCTGATGGATTGTCTTCTGAAAGGCTTGCAGGCTTTTTTCATTTAGCTAGGTTTTGTGCTTTTCCAGTTTAAATATTCAGATGTCAGTTTATGTAGGAGGGAAGAAGTTGCTCCCTGTTTTCTATGGATTTTGAATTGTAGTATACTGGCTTTACAGAAAGAACAAACAAACCAGCAGTAGGCTACTTATTAGAAATACTACTTCATGCTTTTTGGTTTGCAAGGTGCTGTGATTAAGAAAAGGTATCTAGACACATTGCAGAGTTGGTGAACTTTTTGTAAATCGTAAAGGTACAGGCTTCAAAACACACTCTCACACTTGCTACAGTGCCAGTTGGTTTACATTCAGGAATTTACCTTTTCTCCTCTAACCTATATTCTGCACTTCCCCCTCTAAAAAGAGGATACCTTTTCACTCAGAATTACTCTGATTAATATATAATTCATATAGTATGTATGTGTGTGCCTGTAAAGTTTTTTAATACATGTGAGCACAATTCAAAGGGGCTGACAAAGTAAAGCCATCACACACATCTGCCTCTTGAAAACTCCAACTGGCATCACGGGTTAAGATTGCAAAGTTATTCTGCCATCTTGCAGTGTTCAGAACATAACGCTTTCTCAAGTTTATTTTGAGTATTCTAGAAATCTGCAGTTTCTCCTCTGTCACTGCTCTCCCCCACTGGTCCTCTCTTATTCTTTTTAAAAGAAACCACCAAGTTTAATTTCTACAGCTTCATTTCTGTGTCCAAAATTTCTTTATTTTTCAGAATCTGATATTTCTCTTTGCGGATGTTCAGTCATTGTCTCACTGAAGGCATCAACAAGGCAAATGGAAACAGGTATTCACCTCAACTTCAACATTTCTGTGCATGTTTTTTTATTATGCCATCATCCACCTTAAATGTGGGGAGGTGGATATAAAAACATTTAAATCCCCTAGAATTTTGAACTAACTAGAAGCTGCATCTGTTCGCCTGCTAAGCAGGCTACCGGTGTAGGAACTCTACAGTACTAGTACGTTAAATACAGAAGTCTACCTTAAAATCAAACATATAACACAGCTAGTAGAGAACTGATTTGGCTCAAGAAAGGCTGATCTGACCTGATCTAATTGAAGAAAGGATGACTGAATGAGTGAAAGGGGCAGCTTCTCTTCCCTGGAGATGGAGCTAGCTGAAACTCCTATGAATAGTATGAGAATACGAATATGTGAACTTTCTTCAGAAGTTCAGGTTCTCTCCATTTTAATCCTGAGCCTCAGCACATGTCAAGTACTTTTCTTTGATGTGGGAAGGTTGAAGCTGTAAAGAGGTAGGTGTCAGATGAGGAAATGAGTTAATCAGATATCCCAGACACTTGTGTTTCCTTTGAGAACTGAATTAAATTACTTTTTGATTTTCAATTGCTCAAAGTAAATTGAGTGGTGTATGACCTGAATATTTCCTCTCCAGAACCTTACATTTTGTCTTTCTGGATTTAATATGACCACTTAACTCACAAAACCATTGCAATCTTTCAAGGAGTGCAACGGAGGGCTCAGTGTGTGTGCACTGACGTCTGCTTCTGGAGTTCAGTCACAGACAAGAACAGACCACTTGGAAGGAACGTGAAGAAAGGTTTTACTGTTGAGCCACAAGGATTAATTGCACTGTAATACTGAACATGTGTTGAAGGGGTGATCTTTCAGGACATTTCTTGAAGGCAACCTTTGTTCTAATGCTTTCAAGTTTCCCAATAGGTCACTTGAACCTCTGAATCCTCACTTGAAATCCTTGCCTCTTACCAAAATCTTTATGCAAGCCACTGAAGCAGACAAACACTGACACAGACATTTCATTAATGGTAGATTTGAAAGCTGTATGCCTAATACATAGGTACTCCTAAACTCATTGTACCAGGTTAGTATTATTCTCAGCACACAAATAACAGTAATTGGCAAAACAATTGAAGTTTTAGAATTTCATGTCAAAGAACATCTCTACGTCGAAAGTTTGTGTGAAGAAGTAGTCTGTTAAGAAGAGCTGTCTGAAAAGCAGATGATTTCTGCTACACCAACTTTACCCTTCTTTCTGGTTTGATTTTTAAAATTTTTTATGACACACTGAAGATGCCACACCCTGATCATTACCCTCTTTTTATATTTTTAATCATCCACATATATTTTGCACAAGTAAGTCTGTTTATTTTTACTCTGCAGTCAAATCCTAAGTAAACAATGCTATTTTTTTATTTTGCTCTCAGATCCACCTGTACATAAATACCTTATGATCCATTTAACAGTACCAAAATATATCAGAAAAACTTTCATCTGACTTTCCCAAAATTTCTACTTCACCACCTGTAGAGGTGAGAATTATTTTTTATTTCAAATTTAGCCTTCTCCTTCAGCCACTGTATCACTTACATGGCAAATCTGAGAAGTGGCTGAATTAATTCCATTATATCTAATGGATATTCTGTAAGGCAAAGTGACTGGATGTGTATATTTCAAGATCACTTAGATGTTCCCTTTTTAAGGAACCAAGTGTAAAAGACAGCTCCGAACAACTGGATAAATAAAATTTCCAATTTTATGATCTTTACATTAGTACCCCAAATAGGCTGTGCTGTGTATGAGAATATCTGAAACACCTTTGTTAGTACACATCTGTGCTAACATCTAAATATCAGTTTGATCTGATATTTGCAGGCCTCCCTTTTAGAAAGGATTCTGAAAGTCTGAATATACTTGGAAAAACGTTACGTGTATTGGGAACAACACATTTTTGTTTTAATTCCAGGGCTTTTATGTTAATTGCTGAATGCGAGTAACTGGGTCTTTCATCTTATATTTATTCAGTAATTTATCATTCACTATTTGAACCATAAATGGAATAGTCCAAGTACAATACAAGATCCAGAGAAATTGTGACTTCTGCTCATTGTACTTGAGAAAAAATAGAAAAAAAATAACCTATGAATCCAACATGATGTAGGAGCAAAGCTGTGACAGGTTTCAGGAGTTCTATCTGGTTTCCTTGATTGGCTTTTAAAGATGAGTTTATTTTGACATACAACATCCCTTACATTGCTGGCTAGACACATAACACTAAAGTAATGCTAAAACTGCTTTTTAAGCAAGAGAAAAGCCATAGCTCAGAAACACTCAGGATGCTGGAGAAAATTACAGATATAACTAGAAAACCTATTATACTACCTCCTTTTAAGGAAAGGGAGAGTGACAATGCCTTAGCAAGACCCATCTTCAAAAAGCAACAAATATAATCAAATGGGGAGTAGGCAGGCAGAATAAAGTGCCAAGACTTATATTAGTTAGCCTGTGTTACTCTGCATGTCTATTTTACTTGCAAACCTGTGACAGGGCCCATCTGATCTCAGCTGCATCTCACCACCAACTTCCCTCACCCTTCCATAAACCAGAGGATTAAGACTACAACTGGTAAACTACTGAGGCTTCAAACAGATGTTAATGAATTTAATATTGAAAGCACTTTTCAGACCAGAAACTACTGTCAGCTGGGCTCTCCTGAAGGCCTTTGCCTACTGAACCCCTCCAGTTTCCCAAAAATCAGTATTCATATCCTTCTGGATCATTTCCTTAATGCATCTCGTTCCTGATAATCTTCCTCTCCACAATTCACAGACCAACGTCGTAACATTTTCTGTCTGTATTTTCTCATGGGAAGTCACCTTGGCTCACTAACATAACATTTGAAATACAACACTATTTTATTTATCCAGTGTTAGGTTCCACCTGGCACTTACCAGCAGCACTGGTTACATGTTCTGCCATTCAAAATTCAACTGGAAAAAATACTGTATGTTCTTTGAACAGATAAATGTATTCCCAATATACAAGTCACCTTATTTTATATTTGATAAGAGCTTACTCTCTTAGTTTTTATAAATATAACAAAAAATAATGCCATAAATCCTATCAAATAATTTGTTCCAGTCTTCTCTATCGCAAAGATTCCTTCCAAAACTTCCTCTCCTTTGGTTCTCCTGTTCTTGTATCATCAAGAGTGTATAGAACTTCAGTCACCTCATCTGCATTTCCATCTATTGCTCCTATGTACAAGGAATATAGCAGCTCTCCCCACGCACACACGCCATGGCAAGCAGCCCATATCCTGCAGTTTAACAAGCTGTGCAATGGAACACCAGGGGCCCTATACTGAACAATGCTGAATAACATACATAATTCTAGACTAAAAAGTGGGCACAAAGGGCCCACATTTCCTCTGAAATGAGACGAACTTGCAATTATTATTACTGTTAAATAATAATATTCCCCTGTTGAAGCACAAAGGTTGGGAACAGCAACAAATCCTGGAATTTTCAAGCAGCCCAGGATAGCACTACAATAGCTCACTTTCAACTACTGTAATTAAACAAGATTTTAATTACTTGCAATTGTGGGGAAAAAAAGTTTCATTCGTATTCCACAAATGAAACTTACTGGCAGTTTGCAAAAATATTCAGTTCCCAAAGACATGGGAAACAATCTTAGCAACCTTTTTACCACAAGTGTCAAAGGCTGGTTATTGCATAACATGTTATTTAACCTTGCTGAAGTCCCCGCATGGCAAACTGCAAGATCTTCAACAGGCACAAAAATAAAGTGCTACTGAAGGCATTCATGAACTCTAGCAGCAAAAGAACTGCGTTTAGTAATGAATTTGCAGGACGTTCTTTTAGGCCATCAAAATAGGTTCTTACACGTAATCAAAACAAAATCAAGTCACTTTGAAGTCTGGCATTTAGAGTGTACTAATAAGTTATGTGGCAAACTAGTAATCAAATAGTCCCACAAACTAAAGAACCATTTTCAACTGCTGGCTTTCTTAAGATTTTTCTCCAACCCATTATACTTTTACTCACACCTCCCACAGGACTTTTTTTTTTAATGGGAAGGTTGTTTCAAATTGTTGTATTAGGAAACTTTCTGATTTTCTCACTTGAAGAGGAAAAACAGGAAGAATAAAGAGCCAAAAACCCATAAAGTTTCGTGTCAGAACATTAGACTTTGGACTGGTAAATACAATTACAAGTCAATCATAATACCTACAGTTTGAGAGTAGTAGGAGTTAGATTTGAAAATGCTGAAGTTTGAAATTAGCAAACTGAAATCTGAAAGCCTGTCCTGTTACTGACTGCTACACCACAGACAGAGCTGAGCCAATGATAAATGCTGAAGCCTTATTAATTATAGCTGCAAATAATATTTGCTATTCTGGGATCTTGGAAAGGGGGTGTGTTAGTCTATACACGACAGTAGAGAAAAAACATAACTTCAAGTTTCTCTACGTTTTCCAGTTCTTTTCTCAAATAGTAGAAGTATCAATCACAAAACTTCTACCTTTCATGAAGCTGATGACAAAACCTCTTTAAAAGATACTCAGATTTGGTGAGCTAAAGACAAAGATGATAATCAGAACTGGTAAGTTAGTCTACAAGTTTCCAAAGTGGCTAATGGCAAAAACCACGGATTTGGCCACTGCAAATGCCAACTCTTTCCAAAGGTACAAGTATGTCTACATCTCTTATAATATTGACAGAATCAGGAAGTGCAACTTAATTCCTGAAGGAATGGCTCAGTTTAGCTGAAACTTCAGCAAGGTTTTAAATACAAAAGATGTCAGCAGTTGCCACACAAAAAAGCTCCAAGTATTGCAACGTGGATATCTCAGTTATAAAATCACAGGGTTACCAGCTACAGCTGTAATGAACACAGCCTGTGTTACACTCCAAAAGGGGAAGCTTCTAAACATATCCACTGACAAGCTTGCTAAAATGCACAAGTTTGCCAAGAAAGGGGCTGCTGACTTAACTAGAATTTTCCTTCAAAATCAAAACCTATCTTCGGAAAGGTAAAGAAGAGCAACCCTGACACCTAATTCATTGAACTCTGGGACTGCATAAAGAGATGCTGCGATTTCCCATTAAGCCATCTTTATTCCATAAATCCTTTCATGTGGATAAACTAGTGCCTACTTTACAAAGTGATATTAGGAAGCTTTTATGATCAGGTGTTGAGAATGGTGTGAGTGCTGGCCAAATAGTTTGATGAGTATTTTTTGAGTTTGTAAAATTTTCCTATATCCAGCTGCACTGACATAGAACATAAGGAGAAAAGATTCTGCTACAGAATACAGTCACAGTTACTTTTGTAAAGAACATCTTAGAGAAAATTAAAGATTTGAAAGACTTGGTTCTAAGAATAAATGGAGAGAAAAACTAATCCTGTTTATGCAAATAAAGGCCAAATATGCTGATTAGGCAGTTGCTGCCCAGGAAATGCCCAGAAACATCAAACACAAGTTTATACTACTCACAAGAAATAACTCTTAAGGATACGTCAGTGTGTCAATTATTTCAAATAAATCACTTTCATGGGACAAAGTTTCTAAAACAGGAGCAAGTAATAATGTCCACAACCTTACTGCAGAAAATGTCATGTAAGGCCTGATACACGATAAACGCTTAAGCACAAAAGGGAACTGCTGTTCTTTAAACTGCAAGGTACAAATGAAAACCAGCATTTGACTCTAAAACCTATAGGTAAAGCGGAAAACTAAACAAAAGCGCAAGTTGAGTAGCTTCCAACAATCCAGCCATTAAACAAATGGATATCCATTATTAAATTTGGTGTTGCAGTTATTTATTTTAATTTCCTTGTTCCAGTTTGGGAGAATTCACCTACTCGCTGCTGATGCCAATGTAAAATTCAATTACATATGATTATGAAGTATTATGAAAATAATTTTGTGAGGTGTCGAACTCCAGGCTGCTATTTACAGGAATATCTGTAACAATATGCTGTTACTGACGCAGGTCAGTGTTGTCTGTAAACTAGCTTTGGTAAATCTGATCGGCTGCTGCCTTGACCAACTAATGGAATACTACATTTCTAACATTTTCTTAGCTTATAAGCATAAGTGAGAAAAAATAGGCACATTAAAAAGAGGAAATGTAGGCAATGCCATCTCTAAGTTTCCAGTCCTAAATATAGCAAGATTTATGTAAACCCAAAGATTTCCGTGTTAATAATGTAAATCACTCTACAATGCTTTACAACATTCCTCCAAGTAGAGCTCAGGTCATCCTTTTAAGTGGAGTTTGTTATTTTCTGTTGTTTTATCCTTGTTTTTTAAACATCTTGGTAATACCAAGCTAATAAGAGAGGAGTTTAGTATTACGAAAATACCTTTAGGAAAAAAAATCCTTATGCACAAAATAAAGTTAGTATGTCATTCAGGCTTCTGACACTATGCAGAAGCACTGTTTAATATGCTCTATTTACATTATAAATGTAAATATAAATGCATACTAAATTACTGCTTATATAAACTATGTAATAGCCACTCTTATTAACTCCTTCTTAAAAGGATAATTAATTCTCAAGCGTGGAAGAGAACCTAATTAAACGTGACTTTTGCATAACTTATTAGAAAGAGTACTTTGTTTTCAGAAAGTGTTTCTAACATTAAGCATGTCAACTACAAGAGCTTTTAAGTGCTCAGTGTACTGTGCCTACTTTACTACACTGATCAGAGGTGCTTCATCAGCTCTCCGTACCCAATAATAAATCCTCTGGCCCAAAAAAAAAAAAACGAAAAAAAGAAAAAAAGAAAAAAAGACTAAACCCAGGACTTCTCAATTTAATTGAAGAGGTTCCTGCCTGTTCTGGGCCTCTCTAGAATAAAAGCTTGAGTAACGAACTTTGCCCTCAGCTGCATATTTGCCACTTAATAGGGTGATTTGTACACGCAGTTGTGAAGACCTGATGCTTCATAAGACTAAAGCAGTTCAGTTGTGCCAGTAGTTCAGCCTGACTAGTGATATTCAACTTTACTGCAATAGACAAATGAACCTAAGTAGCATGTATGGCATGTACCTTTTCTCTAAACACAAATAAAAGTTGTGGAAGATTTCACAAAGGGAAAGTGTAAAGGGTTTACATAATGAAAAAATTAATGCTTGAAGGATCCCAGGTCTTCTATCCAGAAAAGCTGAAAAGGCTGTTCTTTACTTTACAATGGCAAATACTCTATTTCCTTTTTCCTTCCTTTAGTCCAGCTCATTGCTCTCCATCTACCTAGATCTCTCTTTTTGAAGAAGAGCATATAAGCAGAGCAGTAAATTTCCTATGTTTCAGCTTCCTGCCTTGTTTTATCTATCAGTGATCTAAACTCTGTAGCCTTGTATCATGCTTGTAATACTAGAACCCAGTCCTCAATTGGCCCCTGGAGACTAAACAGAGCATTAAATGTTAATCAGCAACGCTCCTTACCACATTGAAATCCAAGTTTTTTTCAACCCACTCCTTGGCCTCCTTGAACTCCTCTTTCATTTCCATGATGTATAGAGTATCAAGGGCGTCCACGATTGTTGCTCCTTGTATGTTACCTGAAATACACGAAGAGCCAGTGATTTACTTTCCAACAGTAGACTTTTCAGTTAGATCTAATTAATTTAAATTAATTCTAATTTCAAAATCCAATTTCAATTAATCCAATTAAAAACTGGGTGCATAAGCATTCAAGTGGTAACTAGTAATTCACAGCCTTTACTTTGATTCCCATGCCACAACACAACATCACAATATTTGAGTATTTCTTCCACTAATGAACTTTTGAAGAGTTCTTCTGATGCACTGTATTTTCAGCCGTAATTTTGCATTTTAAACCACTGATAGAACAGTTCACTGTAAAACGACATAAAACCCAGTGAGTCTTGGTAATTGAGAAATTCCTGTTTCTTCTAGTTTGGCATGAAAACAATCAGTTGCTTTTGCTTTTTATACTCTATAATATACATAAAGCTTTAAGAAGCTGATAAGTACTGATCCCACTTCAGTTAGGAAAGCCCTTTAAGAAGTACAGTCTGTGGAAAACAATTTTTCTGATATTGTGCACCACCGTGTAACCTGCACAAGATAGCACTGGGGGAGGCAAAGGCAAACTTGCACACATGGAGTTGTCAGCTCAGGAGGGCCTGCAAGGCACTGATTTTCAGAGCAAGTTCTGGTGGTCTGCAAAAGCGGCACCCTTCTACCTCTGTTATGGAGATGGGTAAGAGCTAGCCTTGACCTAACACTGCAAGATGAAATATCATCAGTATGTTCGCTTTGGAATGGATTAAATGTTCAGCATCCTGTACTGAAAGGTTAGTGTGGAGGGTGGGGTTCAAGAAAACACAGTCAAACTCAAAATATTTTCCCATGCCTACTTCAAATTCCCCTTGACCTTTTCAAAACACCATTTTTGTCTAGGAAGAGTTTCAATTCCTGTTTACTGGATAATGTCAAAAATTCAATTTTGACCACTCTACTAAAATTTATATTTCTGAACTCAGCTCCTGCAGTTTTCATAATGAACGGAAAACCACTGTTAAATTTTAGAGAAGACTCTGATACAGAAGCAAACATTTAGCATTACAAAATAATTTAGCTTGCAATCAACAGAGAAAGTCATTAGGTCCAATCCCTGTCTCCCTCAGCAGTGCTAATGAGTCAGGTGAATAGATGACTACTCATTCAGGAATTTATTGTACCGGGGGATTAACAAAATAGTAGTTACAACTAATAAAGAACTTGATTATCATCTTGTCTCTGAAATACCTGATGAAAAAGTAAACTTAATTTTGTAAATGTATCAAATATCAGAATTCAACTTTTCATATTTAAGAAAGAAATCTACTATATAAGTCAGTTCTTGTGTTCACTGCCATCATGGGTTTCTGCTTCCACATGAAACAGAGATGTGATTGGAGAGCCCTATGGAGCAGGATTAACATCACTTTCTTAAATTAACCGTCCAGGTAGAAAATATTTTTCCATTTCCACTACCTTAAACAAAATAATATTTGAGGTTATTACAACAGTTATTTGGTACATTTAACAGAATCAGATGCTTTTTCTGTTTCAGCAGCTGTTTATAACACCCATTTTTGGAATGTCACTTTCCTACTCTGAAGGAAATAATCTCTACGTTTCCCCCCAGATATTCCACTAATAAAATTGCAGCAGACTTTGGTAAGAACAACATCATATCCTCCAAGAGCTTATTTCAAACTTGGCTGCCCTTCTCTAATATTAAAGGGAAAGTATTCCTTTAAACTTGGCTAAGCAACTTATATTTTTCCTGAGCTTATGAGAAAGTGAGAGTGGAAAACTGCTGGAGGACACCTGCTCAGGAACACTACTGTAAAATCTCTGGAGATGTCTGGTAACTGCATACAACACAAGCAGTTCCTAGTGAACCTTTACAACTGAGCTCTACTTACAGAAAAATCATCTATAACCTGATTCGCTTCAGTGGATTGTGATAGGCTCACCATGCAGAGACATTCTTTGTGATAATCCTCTTGTAATACAACTAACACCACCACTAAACAGTTGAGCTTTCAGTTTTAAGGATTAGTACTTGAGCTGCAACTCACTACTAAGTCAGAAGAAAAAGAGGAGAAAATAAGGAGAAACCTTATTGAGAAATCACCCTTGAAGTCACCTACTTACTATGATTTTTTTTCCTGAATCTGGCCTGTATGGCCTGCTTAGAGCACAGACTTCTTGCAGACAGACAGAAAAAAAAAGCTAGAAACTCAAGTAGATCTTACTTTATTTGAAATAACTTTTGTTATTATTCTGAAGGCTCCAGAAACAGAATAAAACAATTGGTGCGACAATTAGTCAAGTTTGTCTCAAACAGCTGTACTTCAAAGTTCTTGATAAAAGACAAAAGAACAGAGGTGTCAGTTCAGAGGCCAGAATTATGACTTGTGAACAACTGCAGTTTACACTAAGTCAGCCAGCAGGACAACTTAAACTTGAGAGTAGTATGGAAATTGTGACACTGAACAGTTCATTAATAACCAGTTCATTAATAACTGGTCAGACAAACCAGTGGTGGTGGGGGAAGGAATGCAAAGAAATTAAATGAACATTTCTTATTATGGGATAAGACCAAATATTTCACAAGCCTATATAAGCTATGCTTCTCAAAGCACAGCACATAAATTATTAAATACAGTTATCATTCTGGGTCGTTCCTACACGACATTCCCAAGGAATTACACAGCAGTCATGGTCTACAAGAGACAAAGATTATTGCTAGGCAATTACAGCACACACTCATGACACTGAATATTTGGACAAGAGAACTGTTTTCTTATACACCTACAGTACTGCTATAAATTTGACTAACAGTGAGCACAGTGTTACAAAGTGCCAG
This sequence comes from Machaerirhynchus nigripectus, assembly GCA_013397975.1. NCBI lineage: Eukaryota > Metazoa > Chordata > Aves > Passeriformes > Dicruridae > Machaerirhynchus > Machaerirhynchus nigripectus. The sequence goes on from VZRQ01007209.1 coordinate 45,835, forward strand.
CAAAGTTGCAGTCACCATGGTAGAGTTCCATAGTTGCCCTAGGCAGGAGGAAGATATCACAAACAATACTTGAAGCAAATTCATACACCTTAGGTAAGTATAGATATATTTTGCAGATAATTTTAAAAAAAACTATATACATACTCGAGGTAGAGAAAATGAACTTGAAACTCATAAAACATAAGCTCAAAGGGAGTGATTTGGATGACAGAAGAGATAACCAGATGTACAAACCTACCAAAATGAAGAATTATTAGTCTCTAGCAAAACCTCCAGACCAAGTACTCATATAGGCTCCATTTTACTTCTGTTATTAACCCTTTACTTTTCTCTCTCCTCTTTACTAACAGCATTATTTACTCCATGGGATTAATAACGAACACATAAAATAGCCTACTATTAACTGAAAAGAATGCAAAAGAAATCAGTCAAAATGAAATTTCCAGTAGACTATCGAGAAACATCTACAGAGCTTCCTTTCCAGTTTAACACTTAAAATCTAAAGCAGTGGTCTGGAAGAAAACAAAAAAGAACATCTTGCTAACAAGATTTGTGGACTGTTAACCACAGTGGCTTATCACGCAGCATTTCAGAAGAGTACGATGTAAAGCACAGGTAGCTGTATCTCCTCTGGGTAACGCACAGTGGGCCCATTTGAAACTGCATGCTTTTTCATATCTAACAGTGCCGATGTATGTGCACACAAATGAAAAAAGAACAGATTACATTAGAGAAAGGAGGGGCATCTCGGGGCTGGGCAGCAGGAGCAGAATAAGAAGAGTGATCAGAGGATGAATAACTTTGTGTGAGTTTCCAGGCCGCCACTGCAGGGAGAACTGCTGTGGATGTGAATGACAACCTTATTAGCACAGCTCTGTGACTGAGCTTATGTGGCCATACGCTTTAAGAACCACAACTGGCTTATGGCCAAACCCCTTGGAGCATGTACCAAAGTAAGTTCTCACTTGTGTAGCCCAGGATTTCAGACATTGCTTATGTGTTGGCCAGAAGAGTCCCAAATAGGTACTTCAGAATCAGTGCTTGTTGGTGCACTTTATAGTTTTACAATTTCTTCCCATCCCTTGCATACCAAGCTTGGCATTTGAAAATACATATAGGTTTGACTAAAGTAACATTTTGATTTGAGCTGTGGGTTTCTTGGAGCATTGCTTCAAAAGCTGACTCATATCTTAGAACAGTGTTTTCCTTTATTTAAAGTTCACTGAAAAGGTTCCTATCCAATATCATTAGCAATTTAAAGTGTCAAGAGTGATTAATTATTAAAGTGTGCTATGCCAAAACATGAAACTCTTGACTCAAGTACTGGCAAACCCTCAGCAATATTAACACTTTTAATTTCAGTGAATATTAGCACCTGGTAAGAGTGGGGAAAGAAAAATTCATTCAATTTTTAACAAATCTAGCTTTTCGTATGTAACACGAAACAATACTGTGATATTTCAAGAATGCTCTTCTACATCTCCAGTATTTTATACATCTGTGCATTTTAGAGTCAGCTCTGGTATCTTTGAATTTGATAAAGCTCAAGTAATTTTTCCTTCGTTGCTTATCTCTGTGCTTCCTGTGGAAGCCTTTGGCATCCACCACACTTTTGGCACCCGTGCAGCTCAGCTACATGTTTTGTTATGAACCATGTTCTTTCGTTTGAACGTGCTGCCTAGTAATTTGCTATCTCCACCCCTTCCCTACAAAGGATATCACTCCCCACAAGGCACAATAAATCCTTGTTCACCCCATCCATGCCACTTTTTATGGACCTCCCTATATTTTTCTGGGAAGTTGCCAACCTTTACTACTCACTGCGAGCTCAAGTCTGGCTGTTCTGTGTATTAACTCAGAATTATATCTCACATTTCACCAAGAGCCAGTTTAAATTAGGAACATTTGCGAATTCTAAGTGCAATCGTTGCCTGTTGGGGAATCCTTCTGGGTTTGTGGAACTGTCTGCACTTTGCCATTGTCAAAGCTACCCCAAGTAACTTATTTGCACTGCCAAACTTCATTCCAGTCATTTGATTTTTCAGCGTTGGGATGAGTAATTTGAGAGTGTGGCCTCAGCAGCAACAGATTCCTGTGAGAGGCCAGTAATAAGCCTGAAAAATGTTTTTTGGAAATCTAAAAAAGACAATACACTTGTCTTTGTTGTGTGACGTGACCTCCTCTCACAACTGCCGTGTGGAATCATTCATCCACGTATCTGCTAATGTTATTCTTTACACAAGTTAATTTAGTTGAGACAGATGTCAGGCTTACTTCCAAAATAAAAACCACATACCAAAATACAAAATTTCAAGGAATACAGCAGGAACAGTGAAGACAAACAAGACTGGGGTGGGGGCAAGATTTTGAATACTTTCAATTTAAATTCATATATTGTTTAAATACATGCACAATTAGTTGTTTATGCTATATTAATAAACTTAGAGTTTAAAAATACGCATTGCTATACACTACCAAGACAGTTTTGAATATAAATTTAGGCAGGCTTTAAAAATATTGATACATCTCAACCCTCCATAATAGAAATGACAAAAACCAGTTCAAAGTGGGAGGAGCAGAATCTTACTAAATTGTAGTACTTTGGGGTTTGCAGATTGTGAGTGTTTATTAAATGCCTCCCTTTTTGCCTCCAGAAAAGGTCCTTTTTCACTTGCAGAGATTAATTACACGATGCCCACAAGTTACAGTATCAAACAGGCAATACTGCGCATGAAACACAGTTTCAGATAATTAAAAAAGCCCTTTAGTCACTTAAGTGCAGAAAACACTTCTAGAAAGACTGTTCTGCTAGTGCAGCAACACTCATTAGATTTAAAATTAGTTCAGAAGGCTTAGAGAGGAATAGGTCCTGGGTTGAGGGATTGGTGCTGGAGTGCTATGATAAATGGCAAAATTGTGATTTTGCCACTTTCACAATAGGAAGGTGGATTAATAAATCTCTGCTTTAGAAAACATTGTTAACAGTAACCTGAAACATAAAGGTTAAACTATTAAACACTAACAGCACTTACTCAGGGCCTTCTTTCTACTAGGAATAGTCAGAGAAGAACTAGTACTCATGGAAGAAGTCATACGAGGAGATATGCCCTGTTTTGCTAATGGACAGATATGGTGCAAACAGATGCTGAGCTATTCCAATTTATTTGATTAATGTAGAAACAGTTGTACACTTCATGGAATTAAACTAATAAGAGTATTTCTGTCTTTTCAAATAGTTGCTGCAACATGGTAAAACCCAACGTGGCAAATACAAAGGAAATAAAAACACAGCAGGGATGTGCTGAAAAGACATTGCCAATGGTCAGAGGCATGTATGTGGCAGTGGCTTCAAGAAGAAATGTTGCAGTTCACATACGTTTCAGTGTTTCTCTAAAAGTATATTATTCTTAGTGTGCACATGTGAGAGAAAGCAACTTCTGATCATAACATGAATATACCTACAGTCTGCCATTCTAAAGACTTTCTCAACTTATTACATACACTCCTCCATGCACACGGCCTGCAGAATACCAGCAAGATCAAGGCAGTTCCTTGACTTCACAATTTGTTCTCATGGCCTGAGTTTAGGACAAAAAAAAAGTAATTTCTAAGTTCAGCAAGAAGTCCTCAGCTACAGAACAGCTCTACTACTATTAATCTGTACAAGGTGCTAAAGCAGGGTTCTTTTCCTTCCCCCAAAATTAGAACCACCAGTTGTCCCTATCCTTTCTCCCAGTGGCCACTGGCCACTTTCCTCTTCCCCTAGCCTAGGGAGAGCATCAGTATTTCATGGTGATTATTTCCTAAGCCACATCTATGTGTAATTACACCTCTCAAAAGCCATCTTATTTTTGTGCTTCTGAGAAACACAGCATGACAGTTATGACTTGCCTTCAAGACACAACAGTCATTATAATCTACCTAAAAAATGGAGATAGAAAGGAGCCATGCATTTATACTTTCAAAAATAAGCTTAGAAGCAGTATCATTTGAAAGCAACTCTCCCCTTCCGTGTCAGGAGAGCTGTACTGTAACTTGTACAACATAAAGCACCACATAGCACTGGAATCTGCTGTTCCTCACAGTGAGATACTAAAAGTCTTTACCCCATAACTGCCACCCCCAATATATGCAAAGCAACATAACTGCAGAAATTAATCCAAGGGAGGAGAAGTGTTTAAAATCAAGCAGTGCCTAATGAAATGTGCTATATTTTACTAAGACAATCTGAAACATGTATTTTCGAAAAATTGAGACCTGGTAGCAAGAAGAAAAGACAATCTTGGCAAATTGGAGATAGTTGTGATGGATGACAGTGAACTGAAGGTCTTACTTAATTTCTGAAGGCTGGTTAGAAATTCACAGGACACAGAGCTGAAGGTAACCTATTCTCCACTAATACAATTCAGAATTACCTTAAAGTAGTCAACCATTTGCAATCTTTTTTTATTTTTTTTAAATAAGAAACAAGGAAGATAAGGAAACTTGTCTGTCTTTTCATGAAGAAAGGAAACCCAAGACACAAACAGATCACCCTTTTCCCTTTTATTGTCTTATGAAAAAGGAGACATTTGTTGAATTCAAACATGAAGGTACAGATCTGATCTAATCATCTAAGGACACTTACAGAAACAAGGTTTTGTTTGTAAAGAACAAAAGGAAATTATGGATTCGGGCAAGGGTAACTTATGAGACAGACCTGCTTGCAGATATGCTGCTCTTTGGTATTCTGTAAAGCAATTCAGCAGAAAGAGACCTAATGCTTGTTTTGATTTGCAGCAAGAGCAGTAAGACTGAAGACATTTCTAAGGAAAACACCTCAGCAATAAGATCTTATACTAGATGACCATGATGAGAAACTGATCTGCATTAAGACTGACTCTGGCTCTTACTCCTTTAAATGCAGTTTCATTTTTCAATTCAACAATTGTCCTGTTTCACAAAGAATTGTGCCTGAAGTGACTTCAACTTATGCAATATCCACAGAACTCCTGCTTAAGAATTTCACAAGTCAGTACTTCTGCAGCTTTTCCTGCAAATCCATGCAATATTATTACAAACTCAAATCTTAGAAATTTTTATACCACTTCTGATTTCAAATGAAACTACATTGTTTTAATTTTCAAGAAATTATATGCCATTTTGTTGTACTGCAAGAAAACAGAATTCCATTAAAAAGTTCCTCAAATATATTAAATTGCACAACTATCATTCTCCTGAAGAAAATAAATAATTTTCATTTTTAGAGAAGAGAAGGAAACAGCAACATGACTTAACTTTGAAGTTAACTCAAACTACTCTGGTTTCAAGAATAACTAATAACTAACTAGAGTCCAGTAACTAACTAGATAATAATTACTTATTAACATTTTTGATGTTACCTCGGGGTAGACAAGCAGTGCAGCAAGATCAATATAGATGTTGTATTTTCCAAATTATTTTTGTAATCACAACTGCTGTCTCTAAGCAACCTCCAAATATAGTTGTGGATTTGATAAGTGCTCTATTTAGGCTGTTTTAGGAAATGTTTCCACTCAAGCTATCTTTTGCAAACATCCAACAAAGTAAGTTCCTGTTGAAATCAAAATAATGTATTGATTTTGTCTCAGCTATAGAAATCAGTCAAATTTTCAGCTTTCTGTTTGGAAAACAAGCTATTCTAATAGAAAAATTGATGTCAAACAGTTTAATTCTTCATTTTTCGGCAAAACTGAAGATAATGACAGTTCATAGGACTGTTTTCTTATGCTTCCTCAGAATGTTTCTCTTCAGCTACTATTTATCCAGCCATAAGTCCCACTTGGACACTGAGAAAGTCTTGCATCATTACACTGGATTTCTACAGTGTGCTTCTCCTACTAGAACCTTTCAGTCCCACATTTGTTCTACACTGATAACAACTTGGGCTTTATTTAGCATCTCCTGTACAACATTTAGAGGTGCAAACAGTTATGTTAATGAAGGAGAAAGCCTGATAAGGGAGTCTGATACAGACCAACAAATTTTTATAAGAAGCTTCAGCTACCTTCATGACTGCAGAGAGTATTGTTTGTTCCTCGTATAGGATTTCTCCTCTTCTCCACCCCCTCCCCCTTAGTTCCCTGCTTATTGAATGTGGCATCAATGATTTCCATAGTAAAAGTTTAAGACAGGACAGTATTTAATGCAACAAAACTATATTTTTATCATGCAGCAATGCCATGCTCTGTTTATTCTCATTCAGACACTAACCTATAAAAGTCACGGAAAGCACCTTCATTTACTGTTACTTTTTATACATAACAGAAGCAAGAAACATCACGCTGCACGACAGGCAGCAGAAAGAAAACATGTTTATCACCTATAAGCTTTTCAGCTGATTTACTGTTTTATGCTAACGTCACTAAGCACAAAAATACACTCTACTCACCAAATAAATTGCTTGAATGTCCTTGCTTAGATATGGGTTTCAGTTCATTTAATCCCCATGCGTAATGCTTATAATTATCCCAGGCATGCTTCATCATCTGTAAGGAAACGAAAGCAAGATTATAATGTTGAATTAGCAAGAAGCCACAGCAAATACTGACTTGAGAATATTCCCAATATTAAACATATTAAATTAAATTCTTAACCAAAATCCTGTCATATGCATTAAAACTATGAAATATTCAATAAAGAATAACAGTGGCACTGTTTTCCAGATGGCAATGGGATGGGTGCTGTAACAATTACTGTTTCTCTCCACTTCTACTGTTATCTGCAAACTTATGGTCAAGACACACTCAAAAATGATTAATTTTTAGGAAGGGAATTCATGGTGTCATATATCAATTCAATTAAGATTTTTTTTCCCTTAAGCATATACCTCTGAAACTGAGAGAAGTAACATTTTTAAAGAAGGTTTTTTCCCCTAAAACAGGATTCTTTAAGGTGAAAATAAAGCTCACAGTAGTTTTCAGATTCTGGTAGAGACTTACTTGCATAAAACTAGCTGGTTCAAACTCAGCACAACTAGTAACAGTAGAAGGATGGTAAAGTGGGCAGGCAGAACACCTAGAAAATATTTTGAGGTTTTTATGATAGAATCTTTTATGACTATAAATCCATCTGTAGCTACTTTCACATGTCATTTTGCACAAAGAGACCAAAACCTTTACAACTGAACACATCACTTCTAAATCCTGTTTTGCACAAGAAGAGGTGCACCACAGATAAATACTGCTTTGGGAAACAGCCTTGCAGAGCCCAGCACAGCAGTGCTGTGGGAAGAGCAGGGGGCATCCACACCAGAAGCCAGGGGTTGACTCAAGAATAGCTCACACTCTCCACCACCACCACCAGACACATCTGGTCTGAACTGTCCTTTTTCAGGGTGGTCCAGGTGCATGGCCAGGAGCCCACATGCCCTTCTCCAAACATGTCGTGAGGAGAATGCACGCAGCTCTGCAGGCCTGGTGATGAACCACTGCCACTCCAGCAGCTCCAACACCTCCCTTCCCCAACCACCACTTTTAACACCTGCCCAGGAAGAGCCTTCTTTAAAGGCCACCACAAGCAGCATGACTTTATGTAACAGGAAGAAAGATATTGTCTCCTTGATGTCCCTCCTCCCCTCTTCCACAAGGAAGAGTAGTGCTGGGAATGCCAGAGGTCATCTTCTAGACAAAAAAGTGATAATTTCAGACCTTTTCAAAGATACTGCTTCAGGCTGTCAGATGACAACACTGCTCTGCCCTTGCTTTCAGACCTCTTCTTGAGGCCATGTGTGTCAAGGATAATTCTGTTAAATAACAGTTATAATCCTAAATTTAAAAGCAGCAGCCTTGGGACATGCTGTTAATAGTAATCCTGCACTTTCTCCCTTCCTCTTTCCTTTGCTCAAACCACAAAGAAATTATGTCAATTAAAAATCTGCATTAAGCCATACTATAATAAATGACAACAGATTTTCTAGAATACTGCTATACTTGTGAGAAGAAACATTTCTACACTATTAATGGGATAAAAAATGCACATCTGTCCTGCAGGAAAATTCATGGATGTTAATCTACACTACAGGTACAGCTTTACAAATGCAAAAATTGGCAACTGCAGTTAATATGAGCATTTTCGACTAGCCTGGTGTCAGATCTCAGCTGAAAAGCAGCAAGTCAGAGGCCCTGTGGAAATGGTCTCAGGCCCCAGATGGCAAATATATGCTGGATGGCAGGAGCTGTGTCCATTGCTTGACTTCTTGCAGAATGGCTTAGGAGCTCTCCCAGGATGGGGCTTTTTGTCCCAAAGCAGAACTGGTAATAGGCAGCCAACTGGCAGACTTCATGGGGCACTCCCAATCCCTTTCAAGGGATCCTTACAAGGATCAAGACTACATGAAACTAGACATTTGTCCACAGCATATTTTCTAATTTACCAATTGAAATTTTCTGGTAGTTTTGCCTATTATACAAGAAGGACTTATTCTGCCCTGCCATCATATCCCAGACCTGCAAGCTCAGCTTTAGATATTAACGCACAAATTCTCGGAGATTTCAGGAGGCTAAATCCTATGCTTTGTCAAAGCTTATTTTCTCATGCAATCACATCAGAATCTTTTCATTTGCTTAATCTTAATCAGGGAACTCCACACAAAAGGGCTTTTTTTTTTTTTTTTTTTAATATACTTTAAATTTGTAATTAAGTGGCCTGAATCAAAGGGTCTAAAGATGCAGTATTACAACAACATTAAAATTGCTCAAGCCAGTACCAACATTTTCCTGTCCTTTTCCCATCCTTTTTCTCCTAGCACATCCACACTCGTTCTCTTGCATAAGAAATGCAGTGGTCATCTATTCCCAAACCTAGTCAGTTCAGGAAACAGAAACTTTTGCAAGTGACATTCTTGTTTTGAGGATCATTTCTGTCTTGTCTGATTCCCCAAGTCAGATTGCCATGAGTATCAGAGTTACCACGAGGGAAAGGCAGGAACAGCTCCAGACCGGTTCAGTCCAGCCACAACAGTCACCAGGTGTGTGATGCCACAAGATGTTTTATACGTAATCCCTTGCCTTTAGTTTTTCCCCATGGACTGACACTTCAATCATATTGTATCATAACTGCATACGTGATTTGGTAGCAGAAACCACTCTGATCACCCTATTGCTCATCAACCCCTAGCTAGTAAGACAGGAAGATATCCCAGACAGTAGACACTATCTTCTAATAATATTCATTATTGTGTGCTAATGAACAACAAATGGATTGTTGGGGTTTTTTTACAAAATTTCCTCCCATTCTGCTAACGTCTCAGGTACATTTGTCTAATTGCTTCCTAGGAAAGTACAATGCGTGGATCCAACAAACTAAGCAGACAGAAAAAATATAAAACAAACAAACAAACAACCCCCCCAAAACAAACAAACAAAAAACCCCAACAAAACCCCCGAACAAACAAAACCACAAACAAAAAAATAATAAACCAAAAAGCATCCCTCCCCCTAAACTTTAGGAAATATTCCAGTAGTAAAGACTCTACCAGAATTTACTGAGCAGGAGGCCAGATTAATCTCTTTTGGCCAATCAAAGCATTCTTTAGACCTCTTCCAGAAAGCCTGGATTTAGACAAAACCACTGAGGTTAGTGAGTAAATTTACTCCTAAGAAAACACACCTTTAGAACACCCTTGCTTTAGACATTTGGAAATTTATGGACATACATTGAAAGTAAAAGGCAGCTCCAAAAGCAGCCAGTGAGCCCTCTAGTGTTTCAGAAGAAATGAGTCATTCCAACTAGACACAAACGTGAATGGCTCTTTGGAAAAAATTTACTAGCACTTAGTGTTACTGTGTTACTGGGAAAAGAGCCCACACATACAGCAGCCAAAGAACCCTACCTTAATCAACACTGCCTCGCTACGCAATCAAGTTTGGGCATCTAACCTATCAAGAGGTCTCAATTTCTAACATTCAATACATCAGAAATACTCTTCATTCTTTCCCTGCTGTGGAAATTACAAAACTATATTATGTTTCCCACTACATTAATTTCCTATATGTTAACAGCTTAATTTTCTATGTAAGAATGAAAAGGTTCTAAAATATTGAGCAACAATTTTAATAGACCCAGCTCACAGGTAGTTCTTTGCTTAGGCAAAACTCCTAGCACTGGTACTTTGGGAATGAATTTTAACAGGTTTTTTTGAGAAATCCATCTATCTTTGCAGTCTTCACCTTTTTGTTTGCATGGGATATCACCAAATCACTATCTCCTGGTGTTTGTTTCTTTTTTTTTTTTTGGTAAGTCACAAAGGGTCTTTTGATCATGTCTCTGACTACTTGTACAAGTGCTGTTGATCACATGAAATTTCTAAAGATCACAGTTACTGAGAACATCTGGTATATCAACACAACATTACTGATGCTGTTAAAAAGAGAAATTGCCAGTGAGGGAGAGTGTCTACAGTATAACTAATACAGTTATATTTAAAATAATTCCTTATTGGCCTTCCAGGATGTTAATAGGCAGAGTTACACATGCATAGAAGCATCCCTCAGTCCTCCTAGTTTTACTATATGTTAAAAAAAATCACAAAATAATTGAGATTGGAAAGGAGAGATGATCTGGAGATCAACCACTTCCAGCCCCTGTGCTAAAGCAGGTTCACCCACAGCAGGTTGCACAGGACTTCTGTCCAGGCAGTTTTGAATCTCTCTAGAGGAGGAGAGTCCACAACCGGAAGCTTGTTCCAGTGCTCCGACACTCTCACAGTAGAGATGTTTTCTCCTCACATTCGGATGGAACTTCCTGTGTTTCAGTTTGTGCCCAGTACCACTTATCTTGTTGGTGGGCACCACTGAAAAGTCTGGCCCCATCCTGACCTTAAGATATTTGTATACCTTGATAAAATCCTATCTCGTCGTCTCTTCTTAGGTTAAACAGACCCAGCTCCCTCAGCCTTTCCTCATAAGAGAGAGATGCTCCAGTCCCATGATCATCTTCATAGCCTTTTGCTAGGCACTCTCCAGTAACTCCTTGTCTCTCTTGAACTGGGGAGCCCAGAACTGGACACGGTTCATTGAACCTCAAACTCTAGAAGAGCCTGACAGCTCCTTGTGAAGCCCCGTGCCTACTTTAGCAAAGTTTGTTTGTGATGGAGTCCCACCTCAGGTCCCTCACAGTCAGATGAACAGCTGAAGGTTTGACCAGCTACCATTTTTTCACTAGTAAGCTTGCTGCTTTTCCATCTTCAGAAAAAAATGGGCCATGGATTTTTACTTACGAAGCCATAAAATGCCAAAACACTACCCCACCTCTCCTGGAGAATAATGAAGAGTACTATTGTAATTGCTCTCAGCAAAGCCACTTAGAAGAAAAAGGTGAACATCTGACATCATGCACAAAAGGACCTGTGGATTTCTTTTAACTCTAAAGGAAGCATTTTAAAATATAATTTTAAAACCCTTCTCAACCCACTAAAAAAAAAAAAAAGTAAAATATAAACCCCAGCAATTTGTTCTCTGAAAGCAGAAACAAAAACTTTTCCTACAGCCATAATATTGGCCAACTAAAAGACAATGATAATGCACTCCCATTTGTTGGTATTTTAGTTCCTGCCATCTTTCAAAGCACTCTAACACAACATCTGCAGAGGACACATAAGTCACTTGAAATTTGCAACATACAGTTCTCTTCAAACAGGAGTACCCAAGAGTTCAGGCACAAAATGTTGACAGAAAACAACGGTGATGCTGAATCAGCACAGTAATAGTGGTATTTAGATGGAAACTACTGCAGTACCTGGTGGAGTGAAAATATTAACTTAATAAGGTTTATTTTTAGCAGTTACATATAAGGGGGGAGATGCCGAAGAGGACGTCAGGAAAAGAATTAAAGCACATTTTAGAACCGGGATATTAAAGGAAAAAAAGGATTAATTGCATGAAATAGTACCATCCTGACCTTCAACAAAGCTTTTAAATCTTGCCAAGACAGAGGAGGAAGGCAGAAGACTAAGGTACTGAAAGATCAAGAAATGAAGAGCCAAGTTAATAAAAACGAAACAACTCCCTCCTAAACCAAACTTCCCTCCATCAAACCCCTGAAGAAAATGCAACAGTTTATCTAGTCTCTAATTACTCTCACTCCTAGTTTAAATAATCTCCTCTTTCTCAGTTTACACTGACCTTTCTACACATTTAAGTTATTCTCACCTTTTAAACTCCTTACCAGAACTACATGTTCACTCAGTCTAATCTCCTTGCATCTTCTCTCCTTGCTGCTGTGACTAAAACATCATTTTTCCACAGTATCAGCAAGGGAGATGGAGGAAGTCCCTAGAATTAGTAAGAAACCTCAACAGACATTCCACTTGAACTTTCCTCCTGTACAAATCAATTTGCATGGCTGAGGACTGTTCTGGGTCTGACTGGCATGGAGTTAGCATCCATCACTGCAGCCCATATGGCATTTTGAATTGGAGCCTGAAATAACGCTGCTAACACAGCAATGTTTTGGCTGTTGCTGAATAGTGCTTGCAAAACAGCAAGGCTTCCTCTTCTTCCAGGTCCTGCCCCTTTTCCACTCCCGCTGAGTGGCAGAATGGAGGAGGTGGCTATAAGACTGGGAGGGGACACAGCTGGGAGAGCTGACTCCAGCTGGTAAAAGGGTTATTTCCTACCATGTTAACATCATGTTCAGCAACAAAAACTGGGGCAGAGGATGGAAGAGAGGTTTTACAAGGTGGCTGCTGCTCAGTGACTGAGCATCAGTCTGACTGGGGGAGGTGGTGAATTATTGCCTTTGCATCATTTGTCCCCGTCCCCTCCTTCTTTCACCTAATAAATGGCCTTTATCTTCACCCACAAGTTCTCTGGCTTTCATTCTTCCTGTTCCCTCCTGCAGCCCACCTGGGCCAGCAGCTGTGTGCATGCTCAGCTGCTGGCCCTGGAGAACCCACCACGGTGTCTCATTGCACCTTCAGCGCAGGGAGTTCGAGACCACAACGCAACCCCCAGCTGGTTTCTTTGCTTTGATGAAATGTTACATCAAACATTAGCAAAAACTCAAGTTTTAGAAAGCCTTACATTCTTACTTTCTGTTCCCATTACTGTTAACCAACAAGCTAAGTAAGACTCGGTGAATCAGAATCACAGAAGGGTTGAGGTTGGAAGGGACTCTCTAAGTCATCTTCCCCAAAGCCCAGTGAAAGACCTTTTCTCAACTGTTTTCACAGCCCCCAAGTACCAACCAAATTGCAGCACAGCTGAAAAAATAATTTAAAGAATTTATTATTAGCAAATGTAATATTACCTTTGAAATTATTGCCACCAATTAGGATTTCTCTGTGAAAAACTGTATGACCCCCCTTCAGCTGATTCGCTATCACTTTCATAAAGCTATGCTGTATATATGAAAGCTTTGTTGAATATGCTCCCACTGAATGTACTGATTACCACAGTAAGTAATTTTTGGAAATACACAGCCTTTGTTTCTTCAGTTATCAAAAGTGTTACATTTGTGTTTCATCATCTTCACAATGGTATTTAGCGTAACATTGCACTTTAAAGAAATACAAGTTATTAACTGAGTTTATTGAGTTTCTCCTGTATAATATGCATCTTGAAAACATGAAGTAATATGTGAATTTTCTCTATATCTCCATACATAACACTTTTTCTAGGATGAGTAAGCACAACTACATTGCAAAATCATTTGACTATTTCCCTTGTTTCTGAGCATGATCTTTGTTGCCTTTGTCAATATTCACTATTACTGCTTTGGTAGTGCTTTAAACCTTTTATTTCAATCTTTTTTTGCAGATCTGCATGCAATCCTAGCATATTCCAATGTCTTTTCCATCTGGAAATGTTTCGATCACTATTAACTACCTTGACTTTTTTTTTTTTAAGTAATTTTTATCAGTATTCACACCATGTTCAGACTTGCTCTATAGTGGAAATTCTAGGTAAAGATGTCAGGTGTTCTACTGCAGTTACTTCTTCACTGATAAGTTCACAATCTTATCTAAGCAGACATGCAGATATGGCTAAGAGTGATACACGTCTGTTTTGGCTCTTTCAGTTACTCTGTCTACTGTTATGCTGGACTGCTGACAGCATTCATTAAAAGCAACGTTTCATAAAACAAAAACTAAAAGTTAATTTTTCAACTGAACACCAAGATTCACTAGAAAACTTGTTAAAATTGGTTTATATTCAGATAATGTTTTCTGTAGGTAGAATTGCATCTCGAGTTTATTTTCAAACTAAAAATTAGCCGTTATAGTTGTCTGAATTTTATTTTAAGCTGTTTATTTTCTGCTACTATTTCTTACTCCAGAAACAAAGCTGAAAAAAATATCTCAAATGTATAAAGGTTCATCTCAGTTGATACTGTTTGGTTTTTTTCCCTCTTGAATATGACAGAAGATACAAATGACAGACTCCCTTTCTCTATTGGCAACAGAAATCTGTTTTTCTCCTTCAAGACACGTAAAATAAATCCTGTCACCATGAACCTTCATATAAATAATCACTTCTTATCTGTCAGCAGGAAGATTATTGCAAATCAGGAGCTTGACAGATTTTTGGTGTTTATAACCTCATTTCCTAATGGCATCATCCTGAGTTAAAAGCAAAGCACAGAGTGTCAATGTTTGTTTAACAGTCACTGCCAAAGTGTCACCATTTCTAATTTAGCAGGTGGATGACAACCATGCTCCGAAGCCCTGGCAGGCTGGAGGAGTTCCTATGAGTGCTTCCTGATGGGACTTCCACCTAGCCAAGAGAAGCCAGAAAGGAGACTTTAATATTAGTTAATGGGCCAGTAACAAGGATTCCCAGTCGCTGTTTTCCACTAAGCAGCAGACAAGGGTTTGGGGAACATTTAGGGGCTCACAGCTTCCTTGTGCATTGTGACAGGAATGAAGAATTCTTAACAACTCGCAGGTTCATCCAGCAGTGCTGCCCAAAGTGTAGGGCACTGCCAGACACAAAGTGGGGGAAATACCTGTAACTTTTACCATGACAATAGGACTAAGGTAGCCAAACTGATTTACAGGATTTTCCACTAATATTAAACATGCACATCATATCGTTAAATAGTTTATATGGTTCTGTATTTAATGATCTGCATTAAAGGGATATGTGAGCAAAATCCTAGTACTCCTCAGCATTTCAGTATCTTACAAAGAATTCATTTCTTGCCCACAAGGACAAATTAAAATAAAAAATCTAGCATTTGCATAGAAAAAAGAAAGTAAGAGAAAAAAATAAAAAAATTAAGGCCTGTTCTGAGGCTTAATTTGTCATTTGTATTGCAAAGCACTTCAAACTCCTCAAATCGAAAGCCTGACAGAAATGCTAAGTATTATTCCCTCATGTGTTAAGTTACAGATAAGCCTCTATTCTTGTATTTTCTATTCCTCATAGTAGCTTGTAAGCCTCCTTAGGACTGTATCAAACTATCCAACTAATATTCATCATATGCCGTTCTGGGCATCATTTATTAACCAGGGACAGACATTGCACAGTACTTCATCCTGTTACTCATTTTAAAAGGAATCAATTATCCTATTAATTCTGTAACAAGAATTCTAATTAAAAGGTAACTAAAGAGAACAGGAAATTTGCAGGTAAGGTATTTTCTACACTTACTTTATTGCCGCATATTTTATTAAATGCACAAGTACACAAGAAAAAAGAGAGTATTTCATGTAAGAGATAACTAATAAGAACAGCAGCCCTTATGCTTTGATATGCCTGCACAAAAAAAAAGATAAATTAGTTCATTTGAAAATGATTGTATGACATATAAAACTACTCCACGATAACAAGGCACATTTTACTCATTTGTCAGGCATACCTCTCTTTGTTAAACAGTAACACACTGCTAAAATTATGGAGCTGGGCTATAGTGCTTTAACTATTGAATGGTTCATTTTAGTAGAAGTCACAGGGTGATAAGGCAGAGAAACTTGAAGGAAGACCAGAGTTCACCTGCATACTTCATATAATAATATCATTTAGTACAAGCCAATAAGTCTGCTTCTTATCTGGCCATCTCACCAGTACAGATACAAGAAAAGCAAACTACTTGGTGCAGCACAGAAACATCCTGAGACCCTTTCCTTGATTAATCAAAAACTAAGAAGGCAAGAACAATGTACAAACCTTCCCACAAAGAGCATTGCCCTTGCACTTTCAGAAACCAAAGGTCTGTCTAATTTTAGCTAAATGACATCACCTGTTTCAGGGACATAGAAAAAAGTGTGGTTCAAAAATCTTGCCCGTATAGACCCAAATCTAACATAACAGCATTCATCCTACCTTGAACCATCCAGAGTAGATCAGTTTTAGCTCACTTTTAGATTAATTCACCAGCTGTCTTCCACCAAAAGTATAGAAAATGAAAGAGATATGCAAGAAAATGCTATTTCCTTATCAAACTGAGGGGTTTGAATAATCTTTTTTCTAATATTATTTTTTATTTCCCCTCCCAGGTAAGCTAGGAATTGAGTATGTTCTGTAGACATTTAAATAGTTTTTCCTGAAAATATCTGCCTTGAAAGCATCAGTTAAGATATTGCTGAACTCCTTCATCCTCCAGCTCTCAGTTACTAGTGGCTGAACCAACCACACATTCCCACTAACTAGAGGATTAGTGGAAAAAGAAAAGAAAACACAGTACTGAGGTGCAGTATTATGAAACTAAGCACAATTTAAACTAATAATGGAAATTTTTTTTTTTCAACTTATGTCACTTCCCATTTATATCTGTATACATACACACATGAGACAGAAATCGTGAACTGTCCGAGTCATCCAGTTCCAAACAAAAGAGCAGTCTAAAGAACAAGCCATACAGCCTCTACCTTGCAACTTAGCAACTGTTACCAAGATCTGCATTTCAGAAAAAAAAATGAAGCCTACAGCCTGTCACTCAAAACCACTGCATTTCTCCAAAGCTGTCTTCTTTAAACACTTCACATAAAAAGTCAGATGGGCTCTTTAACAGATACATGGAAAAAGTATTGCCTTATCACTAGCACAAGAGATAGATGATGTTTCTTCAGACAACCTATTTTTTCTGCAGTTTGGATATTTATTTTTTTCTTAAATCTCTGTGGTGGATAAATCAGTGATGCTCTAATGTTCTGGTTTTTTGACTAAGGAGAGTCACTGTTAGCTTTTTTTTTTTTAAGAACCAGACCACACAGATGTTTTGTGTTAATGAAACACCCATTAAAAGAGAAACATACCACATCATAAGGTAATGGGGAAGAACTCAGGTCATTGTTCATTACTGACAATAACCAGAAAGAAAGCTCAAACATTTTCACTTAAAACAGAAAACCATTGAAGAATTGTATAAAAAAAAAAGCAGAATTAGTAGCAGCCTCTGAAGTTCATGCACAATTTGATTAATGTCATAAAAGAGAAGGAAAAAAGAAAGCAATTTGTAGAAATACTACTCTTATGAAGAATAGTGGTATACATAGACTCATCCCACTCAGTGTCATTTTTTTTCTCAGTCTACTTCTGACTTGCTACAGCTTCCAAGAACTCCCAAGCTGAACAGTGTGAACAGTTCAGCTCCTGCACCTGCATGATAAAATCATGCTTTTGTTCTCTTTTTCCTACTGTTCTTTAAGAAATTATCTGGTAAGGTTTGCTTCTAATCAGATTATAAATTATTCATGGCATGGACTACTTGTTCTTAGGTACCTGGTACTCCATGGCCACGCTGCTAGTGAAGTTCCCAATCTCAGCAGGGACAATGCAAATGAAAAAATAAGCAGTACAATAATAAGCAGTGTTATGCAATATGACACAGCCACATGAAGTGAGTAACATCAAGGTGATTCAAGCTGCTGTTTCAGAGCATCATTAACGTACACAAAAATGAAGATACCTTCACACATTTTGAACCTCAATCTCCCCTTATATGCTTTTAAGTTTTATTCTGCCACTAAAGTCAGTAACAAAGTTTTGGCCACCTCGTTAAGTGGAAATTGTCAGTTTATCCAGGTCTATCCAGCATGTCTTTTAAGACAGGAACAACAACTGAAAAAAGCAACAACAACCTTCCTGAAGTTTATCCCCCTTGCAAAATGAATCTACATTCATCCCACAATCCTGCTTCCCTACCAAGGAATTGGAAGTGACAAGACAGTATCCTTGATGGTAAGAAGTTTTAGTTGTGAGAGGAATGCCAGATGGGCATTGAACAGCAAAATTTCAGATGTATTTTCTAAGAGCAATGTTTCTTTAATTGTATTTTCTTTTATTTAATTGTATTTGATGGAAGCAATCTTTTAATATTTTTGTAATTGTAGTTTTTTTCTTAAAAAAAAAATGAAATAGTGAGCTATGCATTATTAATAGATTTGGGGCCATTACCAACTTAAGTTAAATGGCTAATAACAGTATGTAAAAACACAACTAACCTATAAAAATACTAGTTAACTACTAGTTAATGAGAAACTTAATAGAGCTTGATGTGGTCCCGAATTCACGAAGTGCAGGGCACTTTGAGTTTTCAAAAACACTGGGTATTGCCAATAAATACTTCACCCATCCCAGGCCATCAGCTTTGACAAAAGGCCAGCTCTTCCTTTCCACTCCCCTCTCCTCTCTCCAGCATCCAGTTAGAGAAGCTGAAGTACTTCACTGCTAAAGCTCATTATTGTGGCCATGGTGAAACTGCACTTTGAGAAGTCAGAGAGCCTGTTCACTGAAGACTATTTACAGAGACTAATCAGATACACAGTTGCTACATGGATCAAGGGCTAAGTCTGCATTATTACCACTATGGTCAGAGAAGTCTCTTCGGCCTAATATCCTGGAATTAGGGCAAAAGGATGGGACTGTTTCCCAGGAGCTGAAAACCAGTTCCATGTGGGTGAAAAGCAGGTGATACTTGCAGAATGTGATGCAGTGCAACCTTACCAAGTGACCAGGTTGGGGTGCGGGAAGGAAATCCAATCTGGGAGCCAGAGCTGCTCTTGGCAGAGATCAAAACAGGCTGGAGAACAGGCCAACAATAACTTCATGAAATTTAGCGGGGTTCAGATGGTGCAAAAGGACAAGGAGCCAGGGAGGCAGAGGTGTGGGCAGCCCAGGGTGGCTGTGCCAGCTCTGCTCTGGGGGGGCTCCAGCACTGTAGAGGCACAGACCTAAGCAGCCCTGTCTGACCTTGGATCAAGGACCTTCTCATACCTCCAGACCAAGTTATCCTGCAATCCCACCAAATTCAGTATGGATTGCACATATTTACACACATTTTACAGGGCAAGTAAATTGACTTGCTTTTCCTGATCAACAAGGGCACAACTCAAATTTCAGGCCAAGACTGTGGCTGCTTAAAATATGGCAGATGAAAATCATGAATTGTTAAAGCCTTTTCCCAGCATTCAGAAATATTTCAAGGTATTTTCTATATTGAACAAAATACGTCAGCTATGCAAAACACTGCCAGCTCATTTCTGACAGGAAGTAAGAGCTATCTACTTATAGCATTAGTATAGAAAGATTCAAGAAGAGCAGTTTAGTCAGACCTTGGCAAAACCTGAAGATCCACTGTCATCTACAAATTCATGGTTTCTTCCCTTTTCACATTTACATCTACTTATCTTGGTCAGGATTGCTCAAACAGCTTTTCTGGGGCTGCATTTGATTTCAGAAAAAGTATTATTTTAAGAAGTATTTATTTCTGCAGCCCTCAAACTATCTCCAGGAAACATGGGTTGCATAGCAGCAAATTTTCTAAGGTGAAAATGTCTTGCTGTAAATTAATCATCCCATCTAGCTGTGCAAACAATGAAATAGCCACCAAAACAGGAAATGTGCATCAGCTATTTTCCTTCAGCAGTTTTATCACAGTATTCGAAATGGATATTGTAAGCTGCCTAAACATTACCATTCTTCGTGTGGCACTTGTGTTCCTCTTGGAACATTTATTTGATTACGTGGCCTGTGGATCCTGATGCAATCAGTGCTGGTCAAGTTCCCCAAATACAAGACACTTGGACCTTACGCCTTTTGCTTAATTCCACTACCACAATATACACATGATACAAAACAGTGGCTGGATTGGTAAATCAACTTTCCAGTTCATGTAAACGCATCTGCAAAAAAAGTAGTAAGACACTTTCCCCATACCCTATGGGTGAAATGTATCTACTGGTATCTATATTCCCTTTAGTCAGGCTGGAATAATGATGACACCTTGGAAATGATGCCTTTATACTGAAAAGTACAACTATGTCATGGGTCCTTTTGTGGAAGGTTACTGGTTAAGAACAAACTTAAAAATCTAAACAAATCTGCTTTTATGTACTAAAATTAATTTAACCCTTAGGTAGGATCTCTTCCAGTGCTATACACAGCATATTAGTGCTTTACACAGTATTTTTATTATATATCCAAATCTTCCTCAGCAATAAGCAGATATAAATGATATAGCAAATCACAGTATTGTTAATAGTTCATCAGCTCCATGTGAATTTGGGAAGAACTGTCACAGGCTTATGGAGAATGCCTGTGATCATGTCTTCATGGCAGTCAAAAGAAATCAGATGCTCAGTTGTACAAGAAAAAATAATGCAAAACCATAAACCATTATGAGATAAAACTAGCCATGAGGGATTCTAGTGATCCGTTCCAAACATCTCCTGGTAGTAGAGGATACAGAAGAAAAAGAAAGGACTCAATTAAGAGGCATGAAGATATTTTCCTCAATGGAAAGGCTGAAAAATGGGCAGCAAGACAAAAATAAAGACATGCAAAAGATAAGGACTGCTACTGAACAGCTTTGAAAAAGACGAAAGGAAAAAATGAAACACACAAACATTAGGTTTGTTACTGAAAAGGCAAACACTCAAGAATCATTGTCAGAAGATACAAACAGTGACAACCTAACAGGATACTGAAGGATTTGAGGGAGCAGATGGTCAGAGAGGCCCCAACTTCATACTGCATTTCCTAAGCTGTTAACAATAAGTGCGTCAAATGCAGTTTTCACAGCACAAATGGAATGTAATTTTAGTTTGCACTATCTATAACACAGATAATGGCATGATGACTTCCAAGCACTGTAGTGTTATTAGGAGATACCTTCCACCCCACACACCCAGTAGAGACTTATTATAGAATCATAGGATCATTTAGATTGGAAAAGACCTCTAAGACCACTAAGTCCAACCAGTAACCCAGACCTGCCAAGGCCACCAATAAAATATGTCCCTAAGCATCACAACCATCTATCTTTTAAACACCTCCAGGAACGGGGCTTCCCTGGGCAGCCCATTTCAATGCTTGACAACCCTTTTTGTGACGAAATTCTTCCTAATATCCAATTTAAACCTCTACTGGCACAACTTGAGGCCATTCCCCCTTGTCCTATTGTTTGTTACTTGGGGAAGAATAACCTCACCTCGCTACAACCTCCTCTCACATAGTTGTAGAGAGCGATAAGGTCCTCCCCGAGCCTCCTTTTCTCCAGGTTAAACAACCCCAGCTCCTACAATGGGCAAAGATTTTAGCTTTTCACTGCCGTCTAAACTTACAGTTTCTCAGCGTATATGGTGCCTCACACAAATACATAAGCTATCATAAAAAAATATAGAAGGTGTGATGCTTCTCCATAATACAATACATTCAACAACTACCTGTAGTTTCTGTCCCTTCCTCAGCAGGAACAGGAGAGCTGGCTACTAAGAGAAAGAAAAAACTGTGGATGTGACTTGCTTTCCAGCTACTTCGTTCTTTTAATCCTCTTGCTTTTTGCAGGCAGGTATGTAAAACCACAAAAGTCTCCCAGAACCTCTGTTGATTCCTCACTTGTATTTCAAGATTCCTTAAGGAGATCAATCAGAGTACTTCATGTAAACTACAGTACAGAAGAGAAGAGACAAAGTCCTTGCTCTCCCTCAAACTGTTTTGGACAGTTCAGCCTAAAGTTAAAACTTTAGGGGCTTGGAACTAGGTGATCTTTAAGGTTCCTTCCAACCCAAATCATCCTATGAAAATAATCCAGGGAGTTTGCTGCAGCTCTTTCTAAGATATACTTCAAAGATAAGCACAATTATATGGCAAAAGTGAAAACAAAACATCCAAATCATCATACTAATTAAAAAAAAAACAAACCTATGTCAAGTCACCAAGCTACAAAGTGTCTGGTAGAGTAGAGCCAAGGATGAAGTTTGCTGTTGAAAATCCAGCTCTCCCTCAACCCACGAAAAACAACCAACCAAACAAACACATACAAGCAAAAAACACATCAACTTCACTTGCTGTGGATAGAAAGATGAATTTGACAAGCCCCTTCCAGGCAGGCTGATGGCTGAGGAGCAGAGCAGGCAGGGACTGAGCTTCCCCAGCAGCCTACTTGACAGGTCCTGTCAGTTTTAATTTCTGGCTTACTGCCTGCCCACAAGCAACTTTTGTAAATTTTGAAGATTCTACTTCTGGGTGAAACATTTTTTTGAAAATAAATATATTGTTCTTTAGTCTCACATTTCTTCCCTAAATCTCAATTTTTTCCACCAGTAATGTTCTCTATCCAGCTCTGGGCTCAACCCCTTTTCCAAGTTTATCCTTTTCTAGCTACCAAGCCCCTAATCTCCAATGCAACAGCTGTGGTTATCCCTATCGAAAGACTTCAGGAAACCCCCAGCTACACCTACAGTTACGTAAACATTGAGGTATGTGTGAACTGTATTATTCTGCAACCTTTTTTGGGGGGTGCAGGTGCAAAGAATTACAAACTGCCAGATTCTCTGTGTGCCAGGGCAGCATGAGAAAGGCACTGCGAGGCTGGAGGTGCCGCTGCCGAGATAACACCACCACCAAGTGCAAGATGCTGGAGATAACAGCAGGGGAGCAGCCTACACGCAGATGGCTCACCCCGTCCTGTGGCACCACTGACAAGACAGCAGCAGGACAAAGGGCAGGCAGGTGCTAGAGATAACAGACTGTTAACTTTTAATGGAATTGAGGCCGGTGAGAGAAGTGAAACCAGGCTGAGATGTTTAATTGGGAAGCAGTGAGGATGATAAATGGAAAGAACTTGGAAAGCAAAGAATAGGAGAAGGGAATGCAAGGGGTGACAAATCAGGTGTTTGAGGGCACATTATCAATGCAGTGAGGAGGAACCTGGGTGCTCTCCCTCCTGCAGGTGAGGAAACAGCTAGAGGAGACCTCCTGACATCTTATACTGGATGGAGCAGACCTTCCCCATGTTTATAGCACATTAACTGAGCTTTTGGGTAATACTAACATAACTCTATTCGTGCAAGTTATAAATTCTGTTTGTGCCGTTCTGAAACAACACAAATATCTTTCCTCAGGACCTTTCTTTGGTTCTTGTTCTTGTCTCAAAAATAGATTTCTCTCAGTACAAGGCAGGCAACGACCATTCCAGTTCTCAGAAGATACTCAACACCAAAGATGACTGCTAGATTAGAGTCTAAAAGGCGTATCCACTACAGTTTCCTACCTCTAACAAACGCTTATGAATAGTACAAGCAAACAAACACTTCCTGTGAGTAATAGAAGTGTTCAGAGTTTGAGAGTGGGAGACTTTCAGAGCCAGATGTGATGCCTGTATGATTAATAATGCCCAGCAGAGGTTTTTTCCACGAAATTACTCAACTGTTTTCTGAATTTGTTTGAATTTCCTATATTCATAACATCCTGCAGAAAGATCTCTACAGCTCTGCAACATAATGTGCAAAGAACAGGTGTGTTCTGATTTTATCACCTAGTAGTTTCACTTGATGTGCCTTGTATTTGACAAACAGGAATATTTCTCAGAAGAGATGTAAGTAACAGCACTCAGTACACCATAAAAACCAATGTCTTGCTATTATATCTTTGTCCCAATTACAGTACTTTCCTAAAAAAACACTGACTATTTAACTGTAAAATTTTGAAACAAAGTATGCTTTTTTATGCATTTTGGTAAAGATCATTGTAGTGGAGAATGGACTTGACTGAAATGTGGGATATACTTCCTTCTAATTATCTATTTTTGTATTAGAAGAAGTTAATGTGCTTTAAATCTTAGTGCCTGCATTCTAAAATGGGGAAGCAATTCTGATCTCTGAAATACTTCATTAGATCCATCTATAAAAACCTTATATAAAACAGCCATGTGTTATCATAGCATCCAATTTCCACACCATGTTCATGAGCAGCAATTTTTGATTCATAGTGATGGGCAGGTTACCTGCCTATGATCTCAGTCTCCATACATTTACTGACTTCAGAATCAAATTACAGAAATCCAGAACTTGTAAGGATTCAAATATAACATTTAGCATGTTAAATTAACAGGCCTTAGAGATGACAGTTTAGGACAACAGAGGTTTCAGTCCTTCAAAGGATATAACATTTCACCAGAACTACACAAAGTTCCTTTTCTGAGCATAGAAGTTGAATACATGAGCTATTTAGACAGTTTCTTACAATCTTCTCAAAATTGCAATATGTTTCATTCCTAGAACTTATTCTTTCACAATATCTCTGTTCAAAAATGAAAGAGGAATAGTTGTTGGTGTGATACTACATTTTAACAAAAATATAAAATGTTTTACTTTGACATCAAAGAATTTGAGAAAGACTTTTCAGTTCTTTCAATGCTCTTCTGCTGCTGTTTGGGACTAACACAGTAAAACCACATAGGTTTTACTATGGTAAACATAGTAGATTTTTTATTCCAAGGTCTCTCCAAGGTTTCCATCCTGTACTGACCACTTGAATGAAAACTATCAGAAAAAAACCCCTCCTGACATATCTGTAAGTCTGTTTTGTCTGCTTACTTTAACAGAATACTGAATCATATTTTCTCCACTTGCAGAAGAGCTGACTTACCACACACAGAGATCTCATCTGAACATTGTGACTTGGATCTGTAATTAGCAATGTTTTTAGTTTGTTTAAGTTTGTTTTAAAACCAGGACACATTGGAAGGTTCTGACATCAGTTGTTTAGAGGAGGACACAATGTATCCTAGTTGTTTCCTGTTAATCATAACAATTCATCATCCCCTGCCTCCAGTGATTTAGGGCTGCCAAGTACATGGAACAGCAAACTTGTATGTATCGGTGTCCTGATTTTGGCTGGGATGGAGTTAATTTTCTTCTCAGTAGCTGGTACAGTGCTGAGTTTTGGATTCAGTAAGAGAATGTTGATAAGACACGAATGTTTTAGTTGTTGCTAAGTGGTGCTTATCCGAATCAAGGACTTTTCAAGTTTCCCAAACTCTGACAGCAGGTGCACAAGAAGCTGTGAGGGAGCATGGCCAGGACAGCTGACCGAACTGGCAAAGGGATATTCCATACCACGGAACATCATTCTCTCTATATAAACTAGAGCGGTCTGCTCCTGAAGGACTATACCCCATGGAAGGGACCCATGGCTGGAGCAGTTCATGAAGAACTGCAGCCTGTGGGAAAGACTCAAGCAGGAGAAGTTTGGGAAAGACTGTCTCCTGCTGGAGGAACCCAAGCTGTGGAAGAGTTTGAGCAGTCTGCCCCTGAGGAGAAAGAACAGCAGAGACAATGTGTGATGAACTGGCCACAGATCCCATCCACTATCCCCCTGCACTGCTGGGGTGGGGGGCGTTAGAGGCAGAAAAAATTAGGAGTGAAGTTAATCCCAGGAAAAAAGGAAGGGTGGAGAAAAGGTATTCTAAGATTTGGGTTTACTTTTCAGTACCCTAGTCAGATTTGATCTCCCCCTGTTGAATCTGTTTTGCCCATGACAGTGACTGCTGAGTGATCTCTCCCTGTCCTTTTCTCTACCCATGAGCCTTTCATTCTGTTCTCTTTCACCTGTTCAGCTGAGGAGAGATAGAGCAGCTTTGGTGGGCACCTGATTTCCAGCCAGGGTCAACCCAACACACCCAGTTAAGCATATTTGCAAGCTTTTAGCTGACATGGTTAACTGAGAGTTAAAAATTTACCTGCACTAGCTAAGGAAGGCAATGAAGTGCTGATGTGAATATTGAAGTGGGAATCTTATTGTCCCATCTGTCAGTCGTAAAAACAAACAAGCTAACTCTATCACTGCCTTACCCTGATGAACAGGAGAAACTCATTTCCTTCTATTCTACTTGTACCCATTAATAGCCTATATTCTTTTAAGGCTGTCATTTCTTTGAGGAAAAATCAGCTTTGAGCTTAGTCTTTTTACACGTACTAGAGTAGTAGCTTTGACAAGAGCTACTAGGCAGTGTGTTCATCTGCTACTGACTCTGAAATAGGTCACTAACCATTGCTCGAGCTAAATCAAAGCGGACCCCTCCAGAAGTGTCACACCAGTCAGGGCCCACAGCTGGAGTGCTGAAGCCTGGAGCTTTTCATGTCCCATTCAAGAGCAGTGAGATGTGGCAGGAAAGCCTTTGGGCTGTACAACACAGGAGAGAAGACTTTGCTCTGGTGTGTGGTGCTACTGGAACTGGTCTCATATCAGGACTTCTGGCCAAAGACAGAAAGCCAGAGAGTTGGTCCCACAAACATACTGCTGTAACTAAAACATGCAGCAGCTCAGACTTTCCATTTCTCTGGCTGACTTCATGCCTACCTTACATATGACTTATATATGATACTTATATATGACTGCTACTTGCTAATAATAGGTAATAACTGCGTTCCAGAGTAAGAAACTATCAAGTTTAAGTATTGAGCAAGCATTTCACTTTTTTTGAGGAAGTTTTAAAGTCAGCATCAAAAGTCAATAGTGCCTGCTGGTGCAACTGAGTGCTGTAATCAGACTGCAGACTAAACCCAAGGCAGTGTCAAGCAGAATGTAAAATGAAGGGTCTGCAAGAGAGGCAGCACATCAGACATATGTCTGTATTTGAAGTTTCCTGACAGTATTAAATAAACTCAAATTCAAAAATTACAGTCTTCCAAAACACATGCCCTGAAAAACTTGTTCAATATTTGCAGTCTGGTGCCTTTTTCGTTGATTTAAAGAGAAATTGTTTACTGCTTTCTTTCTGAGGAACGGCAGTCCGTGTAGAGCATCATTTGCCATGTTTGAAAGTGACAGATACAGCCATAAAGAAAGGAAACCACTTTCACTGCAGTGCTCCCTCCAATTCTCTGTCTTCATTCCCAATACTAATGAAGGAACATTAGAATGCTTTAAGAAAGCATTGGGAAATGCCAGTTCCATGCCATCATGTCACAGTTAGCTTAAAGGTACAGTGGGAGAGTTCAGTACCTCACCCCAGATGGAGGGATCTTTTGGTGATTCCATCTCTGTACACTAATATTCTTCTTGGGAGCAAAGTGCTGTAATCACTTGTTCATGAAAGGTCTGTTTTTTACAGATCAAAGTGGACTACAGTTTTAGCTTGGCTTTAGTCCACATTACAAAGTAAATAAAGGAATGTATGTTCAACTTATGCCCAGATTTCAAGGAAAAGTACAAATATTCCATGATCTTCATTCACTTTCAGAAACATTTCCCCTCTCCACTCCAAAAGGCTTGGCACCAAGAGCACGTGCATTTCTTCTACAAATAACTCCAGCACATACACTGTGACTTCAGGGAAAGATGATTTTTTTCAGTGGCAGAGTGTGTGCCAAAAAATCATGGGTTTTTGGTGAATTTGCTTCCAGCTCTGATCTGGCAGAGCCATGTCTGGTTAGAATTTTAAGTGTACTACCAAAGTCCAAGGGAGAATAAAAAGAACGTGGGTTTGTGCTGATTTGGGGAAAGTGGTTGACTGTACAGATCTTAGAAGGTCATGAAAATGCAAAAATAATTTTTTTCCTCACAACACATACTTTCACTATTTTTCTGTAGCAACAGAAGCAAGTGGCTTTGGAGACAGATGCTAAAAGAAATTAAATTCTGCAATAAAACCCCAAATTATTTCTAAATTCACCCAGAGGTACTACTGAGGTCATTGCTTCTTCAGTAATACTAACCATCTCACAAAAGCTGGAGAGCATTATGAAACCGAGTGATATCCTAAAGTGAGAAATTAACTACGTGAATTAACTGTAGAAATTAATTTTTATCAAGTACCTTGTATAAAAAGCTGATTGAGAACTGCTGATAAGACTTTTCAGTAAGCTGTAAAGTAGTGAATAAAATATATTTTTCAGCAAACTGTGATTTGCAAGCAAATACTGCTCTTGCCCAAAGAGGTCTCTATTTAATTAGTAATAGCCCTTCTGAAGACCAAAAATGTTCTTTATCCCCAGCAGTCCAAAGGGCAAAAGGCAAAATATATGAATAATACAACATTTAATCAGAGCTCATATAACAGTCATTAGTCTACCTTTGTATACAGCTATACACTAAGGTTCAAGAACTACCTTTCATCATCTAAGCTGTCAAACACATCCTCCCTACTCACCAGCCAAAATAAGTGCCTTTCCCAGGTTTCAGTCTCACATACAAGCAAGAACAGCTGTAAAATACTCACACTGCAGAACAAAATGCTAAGCAAAAACTACAGTTTGGGTTTACTTCTTTGGCAATAATTCCACGTATCAGGGTATGAGCTTTTTTCTTTAGTCTTTTTTCATTAACACGCATACAGATTTATATATCCATATGCATACAAATCTTCCTCCACTCCAAATGCTCTTACATGCTGGTTTCCTTGGTAAAATGTGTCACATTCACGATGTTCTCAGTTACTAGTTTTCAAACTAAAGAAGAGCAAGTTTCCCTTATCCCAACAAAAAAGTTTCTGTCCTCCTTATATATAACATCTTTGGGGAATTTAGTCAAGTCCAAGGAAAAGCCTGAAGTTGAAATTTGAGTGGGGCTGAGGGGGTGGGGAGAAGAAAATAGAGCATATAACAAATTCCCTCTTGTTTTGATTGTAGCATGTACAATGCCACCCAGGATGCTTCCTAGAAACAGCAAATTTGAAACCAGATGTTACAGCATAGCAGGAAAATCCAAAAGATATTATGAATCAGTTATTCTCTTCCAGATAACAGCACATTCACAGCCTGCAGAAGTTCCCCACATAACAGGACTAAGGGCAACATGAAGTTACCAAGCACAAGAGAATCATTACTGGTGATACTGCAGTAAAATCAGCCACAAAGTTCTCAAGGAATGTTTCTCTATGTGGACATAAGGTAGGGCTGGTGAAACAGACATCTGAGTGTGTTTGGCATTGAGGCAGCTGATCATGTCCACGTTTATTTTTCACTGCAGTGTTCACAGGAACACAAGGGCCTTTTAAAGCTGGTCTTGATACTTGTCTGGCATCAGCCACTGGTCCCGTCCCTTTCTTAGAAAACACACACCTGTTTCAAATAGAGGCATGAATCTGAAGTGAGAAAGACTCCTCATAAAAAATAAAGAATAAAATTGGCATCACAAAAATACTATGCTCAAACAAAAGGCAAGAAAAGACTACACAAAGTCCCTCCATCAGAGAACACAGTAAAGGGTAATTAGCACACCATGAAGCTACTGCAGAGGTACTCTGAAATGAACACATGTAATACCTTGCAGTGCACTACTACGTGTTTAAAACAGCTCCATTGATCTGTAGGTTCTTATGATCAAGTCTACAGCTGACAAAAAAAATGTTCTCAGTGCCCACTAGATGACTGTTCATCTAAAAGTTTCTTTTCACATGCAAGAGATCCAAACGGTGTGACTTCAATAGCTTAGACTACAGGATGAGCCTTATGTAGGAAAATGCTGAATTTTTGATCCAAGTCACTGATCAAAACATAGAAGTGGACATGTGCAGCCACTGGTCATGCTTTGGATTGCTGAACAACATCCAAAATAACTTACTTTCTTGATGGAATGAAACCTCAATACTCAAGTACAGTAGAAAACTTAAAGAAAAAAAAAGTCTAATGAAAGTTAAAAGAAACTTAACTCCTTTTTAAAACCTCAAAGCCGTTTCCTCAAACTTACTCAGTTCCTACCAAAAGTACTCATTGCAGGTTTTAAACAGCTACCTTTTCACACTTACAGGGCCAAAAGAAACCTATGGATGGTCATTGTTCCCATAACAAAGGATCATAAATGTGGGGCAAAAGGAAGGTTATATAGTCCCTGCTATAGAAGGAAGGAGCTTTGCTTCTCACATCACAAAATCCAAATAGCTGTGTCAAGCTGAAGGGATGCTCGTGTATTTCTATAATGCTGGAAACCAACCCTTTTACAAGTGAGCAGTGGGTCTGGACACTGAGCATGAGGCAGTATAAAGAAAGACTTCATTTTCAAAACCAAGCTTCTGTAAAGCCAGACCTCTTTGTGATGTCAAGTGACAGAAAATCCAATGCTGCCTCCTGAGTCAGTGCGTAGTTCAATAGCACAACCCCACTGTAAAAGTATTTACAATTCCTCCTGTAAATCCCATAATAAGGCACACAAAACAGATGGAAATTTAATTGAAAAATACATGTTTATAAGCTAGCAGTTAGACCCTTAAAAAAGAAATCAGACAGAACCGTGCTTTAAATATACTTTAATGGCACCCAGCTAAGTTTCAACACCAACTCCAAGCCTGCCAACTTGGAAATGACACTACACTAGCTTTCATGTCCTTAGTTTCATATTTGCAATTCATAAACATCAGGTGACTGATATTTTGATCAGAGGTATGCAGAGGAAAGATGCTTCAGAACAGCACACAATCCTTCAGTGGTAGCACTCAGCCTGTGTCAGTGTGCCATCAAAAAAAATCTGCCCACAAAAGTGACAAAAGCTGCAACTTAGAGCTTTGTTTTCCATCAGTAGCTTGTGTTTCAGAAATTCTAATGGCGATTCCCTGTATTAACCAAATCTCTTTGTCCAGTAAACATTTCCTCATTTTTTTAAATCAAAAAAAATCTGCTGAGCTAACATACAGTTGCACGCTAGGCTTCCCCAAGGAAACTGAGAGAGGCAGCAGAACAGCCAGGAAAGGCTGCATTGGCATTTTCCTCCACCAGCCCACCTCCCATGATAAAAGCTTGCTTCAAAGCAAGTGATGCATGAATGAGAAATGTCTAAACCGCGAGTCTATTTAAATGCTGGACAGGAGAGATTACAATCCTGAAAAAACTGCAGAAGACAATATAAGACTCTGAACTTCAGGGGAATGAGCTCAGTTTCTTCAAGGACCCGATCTGCAGTATCCCTGCAAGGGCTAAGGTGAATGGGAGAATTCCCTATCCCTAAGGTACCCAGAAGACCTCACTGATCCTCAATGTGCCACATCAGGAGAGTAGGGTGGCTGCATAAGGAGCATCAGGTGCAGCACAAGCCCTCAGGGAAGAGCAGGGAGGAGGTGGTGGGGAGATGTCCGACAAGAACACAGAAACACTGCCTGGGCACCAGGGGAGAGGAGGCCAAAACTCAGCTGAAGCTGCCACAGAACAGGAGCTGCTTTTACATCAACATCAAATGAAGAACCAAACCAAACAGGCACTGGTAACTGAGAAATAAAACAAGAAGGAAATTCCAAGGAATTACAGGACAGACAGAGCTTTATTCCAAACCTTGGGAAGAAAATGGAGCAGAACCTCCTTGACTCTATTTCCAGAACATGAAGGACAAAAACACCTTTGCAAATAGCAAGGAAAATTTCCCAAAGGCAAAATGTGCCAAATCGACCCAGTTACCTATGATGAAGCCACTGGCTCTGTGGATGAGGGCAGTGCAGCAGACACCATTTCCCTGATTTTAGCAGGCTTTTTGACACAGTCCTGCCTTAGCACTATGGCAGTCAAAAAGACATGGAAAAGACTCACGAAAAAGTGGCTGATTTGATACTCTCAAGACAGCAGTAAAGAGGTCAAAGTCTAACTAGCAGCTAGCTATGAGTGAGTGATGTGTCTCTGGGGTTAAACTGTACGACAGAGCAAACACACCCTCACCAACTTCACGTGTAACCCAAACTCCAGCAATCAAGAATCTGGACAGGAGAGCTCCCATCTGAATGACCCCATGAGCTGACAAACCTCTTGAAACCAAATAAAACCAAATGCAAAAATCCTGCGCCTAAGTACATAATGGGAACTTACGGGCTAAAAACCAGCTTTGGAACACATGTCCTGGGGGTCCTGGTGAACAACTGGTTCAACACAAAATAAGCAAGGCATCCATGCAACGATGAAGGTGAACTGTATAGTGGACTGTGTTAGCATGAGTGCATGCTAGCGATGGGAAGCAATCAACACTTTCTATGTGATATTCCTGATGCCTCAAATGGAAGTCCTGTTCCTGGTTTTTGGCTCCCCTGCAAAAATTAAAGATCTTTTTTTTAATGATAGAGAACACAATGACCTATGAGAAGAGGTAGGTGAAGCTGGGTTTGTTTGGACTAGAAAAGAGAGGCTTATTAACGACTTAGGGGGTACCCATGGAGAAAAGGTAGCCAAGATCATCTCAGTGGGGCATAATGAAAGGAGTAAAGGCAGAGCCATCAGTTGCTGCAAGAGAAGTTCTATCTAAACACAATAATAATTCAAGAACCCTACAATAATGGTCTTCAGACACTGGAATATGTTTGTCCAGAGGGACTGCAGAATCTCCCTCTGCAGAGATCTTCCTCACTTGAGTGCACAAGACTGAGAAACTCGATTTTATTTTGAAGTCAGCCCTGCTCTAAGCAAGAGATCAGACCTCCAGAGGTCCAGTGGTGAGTCTGAATCTCTCTCCTTCTCAACAACAAAATGTTGTTGTAACATTTTGCTTCTACGGTAAGCAGAAGGTTGGGAACAAGAACAAATAGGACTACAGTATATATAAATGCAGACCAACTGAGTCTCCATAAGGCTTTCAGATTATAAGGCTGCATATGAAAACTGTTTCCAGGAAGTCTGAAAACTCTTTCAACGAACATCTACGTTCTGCAAGATTTAGATTTATATAATAATAATTAAAAAAAAAGCAAAGCTGAGATTATTTTAAATAAAATAATTATTAAATTATAAAAAATAAATAATTATTAAAAGATTATTGAAATACAAGGATTTCTTTCCTTCATCCTAATGTTCTGGAGTTTGCTTGTAGCACACGTATAATTGTATTTTCAATTTAGATGGTGATTTTTTAAACAAAAAACCCTATGCCTTTAGCTTTTTTCAAGGTGTTTTTTCAGGCCAGTGCTTGCCCTCAACAAACTGCATCTTGAGCTACAGACAACAGACCAATTGCACAACGTGTTTCACTCTTATGTAAAACATACATATAGAGAGAGATATCTCTGCCAATATATGAATAAAATTATTTTTATTTAAGAAACGGCATGAAAAGACATACAGGTTTTTCTTCAGAAAGATCACTTCTTTGAAGTGCCCTTCTTGGTCTGTGACGTCACTTCAGCCCTTGACAAGATCACACACCTTTCTATTTCAGTCAGTTCAGGTTCAGTGCCATGCTTACTCTAGAGATTTACAGAATAAGACATAAGAATATCAGTCAATTTGCAGGTTGTCTTTACACAGCGTATTTTTTCCCATGGTGATTCTTCAGATGATCCCACTAGAACAGAGAAAGCAGCATGCAGTTTTGAAGTAGTATAACGTTTTAAATAAGTAACATGTACAACTCTTCTACTCTCTAAATGGCACTTAGGTTTTCTGTTGCATGATGGGGGTGGGGAGAAGAAATCCATCACTGCAAATGATTAACATCTATTTCTCTTCTTTAAGCTTTAAAGAATTTAGTATTACTACCTAGGTCCGACAGAGAACTTAAAGTGCAATTCTTAAAATCACAGATGGGTGGAGAACTACAACCACAGTAGCAAGCAACAGATTTCCCCACAGACAGCAGTATGGGCAAAGCTTTATCAGCAGTACCACCATTCACTGCACCAACAGATGTCAGTGCTCAAAGGCAGTGAGAAAAGTGACAGCGGAGTTAAAGACTGGGTCTGCATCTGCATGAGTCTACCAGTGAATACTAAAATTACTATCTCCTTAAGCACTACACTTTGAAAGCAAAATGGCTTTTTTCAGCTTGGTATTCTTTTACATGAGTTACTTCCTATTTCCTTGGAAGAAAGCAGCCCCTGAACAAAAGGAAATTTCAAAAGACAGAGATTTATATTAAGCAGTGAACTAAGTAAAGTTTGCAGATACTTTAAAAAAAATAGCCTCACAGTGGTCTGAATACTAATTAAGGAAGCAAGACACATTGATCTAATGCAATTTTATTGCAATGTTTTAAACGCAGATACTGACTTTTAATAAATAATTGAAAAAGAGGGTTTATGTTGCCAAGCAATAAGATCACCCCATCACAAGTGTGATTATGTAAAATTCTGGAAAGAAAGTATCAGACATTCTTTTCTTTCTACTTTATTCATATGAAAAAAGCTTAATATTGCTTCTACCCTAAATGCCAGCATTATATATCTTCACAGGAGAAGTGCAAAGCTGCATGCTTTTGCATTAAAACTGCAACTTCTGTTTCTACCCAGCATCAGAGAAAGAAGTTGATTCTTCTAAAAGTATTTTTGAGATGCACATAAAGTCTTACAACAGCCAGATGTTCCACAGTCATCAGCTCATTCACTGCACAAAATAATTTTGGTCCTTTGCACAGTATTGCCTACCATCTCTTCTGATTTCACCTATTTGCATACCTGATTAGAGATTTGCCCTTAAAAGAAAGGGCCCAAGTTTCATCTAAGGCAGAGTCCATCCACTTACTGTATTCCTAAAACAATTTTAAAACCAAGGTACATAGAGCTTCCAAGAAGGAGTAGGAAGACAAATGAAAATAGATTTTACACTTGTAGTTACCCTTGCCTAAGTGACTGCATAGCTCAGTGTTCCCACAAGGGCTGTGAATGTTTAACTTTAACAGTTATAAGAATGTAACAGCAGGTTATGTGCTCATCCAATCTGTTTGAAAAGCTTTTAAAATCTGAGGCATCAGGATGAGCAATACCTGTATCTTCAGAAACACCAGCTACAAAATCCAACCAGCTTACCGTGGAGAGTTACAGCAAGTTGTCGTATTATTTCATGCAAGCCTTCTTGGTTACAACAGCGTTCAAACTGAAGATTTCAAGATGCAAGCAAGGCAAACTAGGAGTTTTACTACCCTACATGCCTTCCTTCATAACAGCACTGGAACACAGCACTTAAGTGTTGCTTCAGAAGCTTAGAGCTAGTGACCTAAACATAGAACCAGGGAGTCTCAGGTTTAACCTCCCCCTGCAACAAAACAACGCTTTTAGCAGCGGTTTAGTGGTAAAGCAAAGCTGCTCATGTGCAATCATGAATCACACTCCAAAACCCAGGTTTAAACTGACCCTAATGAGCTGACATGCCTAGGCTGGAGACCTGCAGCACAGGAGGGAGCGAAGACAACCTTCACCCAGCTCGGAACAAAAGCCCCTGGTTTAGTGGGGAACAACCAAACAGGAACCAAGTATTCAAGTTCTGCTCTGAAACCTGTCACACTGTGCAACCCTGTGCAGGTCAATGCAATTTCTAGGGCTGGTCTCAGCCCTAGGAAACCCAACTGCTGCCTCTCCTCAGCAAAGCCTTCTGGACTCTGCAGGCAAGGCTGCCAAGCACTGCGATACAGCCGCGGCTTAACCACAAGTCTGCAAAAGGTTTCATTTAATCTGGTTCAGGGAAGCATGCGCTTCATTACTCACCAATTATGTTTTCACAACAGACTTGCAGACACGATTAAAAAAAGTCATGGAAAACAGAAAAACAGAAGATGCTTCTCAGAAGTGTGCACACACTCTTTACATCACATGCTTAGAAATCCTAAACAACTCAGTGAAAAAAAAACAAACAAAACAAACAACTAAAAAGTGTTGTGGATAAAGAAGATTTTCACAGAAAAGGAACCAGTATATGGGGCATCTGGTGGATTGCCCATATTGCTTAATTTACAGTCCCTCATCCCCCCGCAATTCTTTTCCTCACTTGTAAAATGACAGTTCTATAAATAACTTAGAAAGAGAACACAAAATCCTTCAAAACTGAATGTCTAAAACACTCTTTACACAGAGACACATCTGAATAGTTGAGTTTGTTACCAAAAAGACACACAACCAGAGTGTCTCATCATCTCTGTACCACCTCAAGTGGCAATTTATTGCCAGAGTAAGTGCTGCACTGCTAAGGCAGAGGGAACACTGAATCAAAGCCACTTTCTTGAAGTATTACTCTTACTGTGCCAAATGAGTTAGGAAGACAAATTTGTTATTTGTAAATAAAGGAAATACTTATCAAGATATTATCTTTAAGATGAAAACCGCAGAATCTTCCTCTTATGCTGGTTCCCCAAAGCTAGAAATAACACCCCAACCTAACCAAAGAGGAAGTTAACACACTCAGCAATCCTTAGAGCAGTATGTTTTAGACAACTTCAAGAAAAGGTCTGTCCCTCCAACAGTCACACAGGTCCTTGCGCAAGGATGTGAATTATTTTCCACAAGAAGAGCTGTCTCCTGTCTCTCCATGACTTTCTTTTCATAAATCCTGTGCTTTCATTAACATTCAAAGAAGGTATCAAAGCCTGGCTGTCTACCACTTTTATTTGCTCCCTGAATGACATAAGACATTTTCTGGTCTTAACAGTAGATTTTAATAAACAGGTGGAATTTTTTCTGCTTCAGTTTGCCCTCAGCACAGAACTACAGCCTTAAGCAACTGTACTGACCAACACTAGGATTCACTCTATTTCTTTATATTAATTGGCTGCCATAGGCTGCTATACTAGCATTAAATACAAAATCATCACCATGAGAATATAACTTTTGCTGAAGTACAGGAGACATTCCATTTTAAGCTTTACCCCATGTCTTTACATCACCTTATCCAGTTCTCACAAAAAGAGTCCTGTGTGTCTGGAATTTACATTTTGCCTTTACAGAAAGATAAAGAATTTATCATGTGCTTGTTTTTTGGTGGTTTTTTTGTGAAAGCCAGATGTTTTCCACCGAACATTTAAAGCCTTTTTATTTTCCCCATAACTCTGAGGATCCAGTTACAAATGACATTCAGTTAGTTTCAATAAATTTACCTGTTGAGAATATAGACCAAGTCTGAAGATAGGAAAATTAAATATTCTTCTTAGCACACAGAAAACAGGTGCAAGGCTGAAAAAGGTGAACTAGCAATTGGGAACACACCCTATCCCAGTCACTGAAACATCCCTCTGACTCATGATCAAAGTTCAAATCAGACAGGCATTTGCCTGCAAGTCATTTGGCTGAAGGGAAGCTATGAGGTTCTCAAAAAGAAAACCCAAAACAAACAAACAAACAAACAAACAAAAAACTGTAGCTGAAACAGCTCACCTGAAACAATGTCCTTCCTTAAACACACCTTAGGGACTCTCAGCAGAAAGAACATTAATTTGGCAAACATATACCCTGTTTCATGTCTTGGGCACATAAAGGTGCCTCAGTCCATTGTCCTCCACTTTCCTCTCCTTTCAAATGCAGTGGCTTAGTGGGGGTCCACTGCTTCCACTGTGCTCAGACCTCCACTAAACCATTTTGGCTCCCTACCCCACCAGGCCACAAACCCAACAAAAACAGGGGTAGCTTCATGTCTGGTTGGCAGGTTGAGCTGGCTCTCCATAGGTTCTGCCAAGTGCCAGATACAGGACCATGCTTAATAGAGTCACTGAATCATACTCAGTAACTCAGCTGAAGTTTCTCTGCCTCTTGTCATGCCATTAACCCTAAGCAAGCACTTTGACTTACTGTTTTGTGACATCTTGGATATCATAAAACAACCCTGGCCACCTCCAGCTTACCATCATCATGTGTGATTCCCATCTTTAGGCACTTTATTCACTTCCTCAGTGACTTTCATAAAACCATTTAAAAAAAAAATCAAAATCCAAACCACAATAAACAGTATTTATCAGGAAGGAAAGCACTACCAAACACTCAAAAAGAACTAGCAAATACAAAACCACTGAAGATTACAAGTAAATAAATAAAGCTTTGGGTGAGAAAAAACCAAGATTAATCTTAAACTTCAACAAACTTAATGACAACTATAAGATGTCAGCATTAAGGTCACAAGATACTTCAGGAAAACTTTTGAAATCCGTTGATTGCATCATCAGCATGTTGGCAGGAATCACCACACTGCCTACTCATTACATGTCAACTCTTTTCCTTTCACTGAATCATGTTCTTAAAGAAATGTACCATCAGGGAACCTGGCTTTTTCTGTTTGAAACCCAAACCACACAATAATTAAACTGCTGCATTTGAACTGTTCCCTCTCCTATGAAAGTCCTCACAACCTTCCTCTCAGTAAAAGTACTCTGAATTTTGGTCTACAGCAAGCTGGGGCTTCAGTAATTCCTGCTTCTGTGTTTCCTTTCTCCTTTTCTGTTATGAGAAGAAGGGTTGGGAGGTAAATCTCCTGAAGGGAAATGCTTCATTCTGCTAAAGAAGGTTATTACAGCAGATAAAACATTTGCTTGGCAAAAGTCTCATTGCAGAGATTCGGTTTTAATGGAAAACTTAGAAGAAGATCAGACACCTGCTGCTAAGACATGGCTACTCAGAGAGATTTCATACCTTTCATCCACCTGTTCCCTCACCACAGCCAAAACTAGCACCAAGGCAACCCTTTCATTAAAGCCTTTGACTCACCAACCTGACAAAGTTTAGCAGAAATCCACGCAAGTTTTTTTTGCTCTGATAGTTTCCTGCTGACTTACTGAGCTGAAGCAGCTTATGGAGGGATGCAGTGGAAGTCACACAAAGTAGATAGTGGGAGAAGGCAGTCAAAAGTGGTATGAAGAGACTTCTCCTCCTCTTCCAACAGCAAGAAGTATTAGAGAGCTCACCTTGTCATGTAAACAACCTCATAAGGAAATTAAAACTCCATCCAGCCTGGCACTGACTTTCTCAACCAGCAGCACCAGGATACCAGGCAGTAGGAAAGCAAGTGGTGGACGCATGCAGGAAGACACAAGTGGCCAACTGCCCTTCTACAGCAGTGAGTGACCATCCATAATTTTGCCATCACTCCTTCTTGTCAATGAAGAGATCTGATTATGTCCAAGTATTTCATGTCAAGCACATTTTAGATCTCTGATTAGTGCTTTATTTCGATGCTCACAAGCTTTCTGTCCTCAAGATATTGCTGAACATCCCCACAACATTACTGAGATTTACAACTAAAGTGCATAAAAGCCTCCATAGAAAAGAGTTAAACCAAATGAAAACTGAGCACTTAGAAAGCTTCAGAATTCACACTACCAATGCCACCTCAATTCAGTTCTTTATAAAAAGACGGGGGGAAGCTGCAGAGTCTGTTTTGCTGTCTTGCAACCACTGCCTTGTTGAGCTCAAAGGACTGGGGCTCGTATTCCCCTCTGTGGGACTTGTACTAGATGACTGCAACAGCTGAGAGCTGTGCAAGTATTTGGAGCACTGCATGACAATGCTCTTCAGACATTGATTCCAGTTTTCCAAGGAGGCTTTTATCCTGAAAACATGTCCAAACAGCTTTGATCAATAATGTGAACAGTTTCCAAGCTAGTTACCTTGTACAAGAACAGCACAGCTGCATTAGTATGGTGCTCCACCAACACCAAGAGCTCGCTGTTCAGCAGGATTAATTAGTCTGGGCAGAGCATCGCACTAATGTGATTATATAGCTTCTAGTACCTGAGCTAGCTTATTTATTGTTTCTATTCCTTTGCTCTGAAATAAAAAAAGCTTTGGTTTTGCTATTTCCTTAACACCTTAATAATTCCAGCACCTTTTTTCTTGGAAGAGAGAGGAATGAGACTTGGAGAAGACTCAAAATCAGATTTTCCTAATTAAAAGAATGCACCTCCTGCCTTCATAGCCTCTCTCCACTATTACCGTCCTCTTCTAATCACTTCTTTTGCTTGTATCAACTACCTGTGCACATGCAAGTCTTCCCTTGACATCAGAAATAATGATGTCCAGCCACAACCAACAGTGACAAGAGCAGAGACTGGAAGACATTGCGCTTGAGCGGAATGGAATCAACATTGCCTTCCACTCCTCCTTTTTTCCAGGTAGGGAACTGATACCACAGGTGAGATTTGCTCAAAAGAGGGACCACGTCTCAAAACAGCGAGCAGAAGAGCAGGAATACAAACCACAACCTCCTCATTCACAGTCTGGAGCTCCTGTTGGGACATGAAAACAGAGACCAGTGTGAGGTACACCAGGTCCCAGACCTTGCCCCAAGTCATGGGAGCACCAGTGGAACTGCATAAAGAATGCAAGTTCTAGCAAAACGCAAAGTGTGCCTCTTTGCTCGAGCCTCCCTGAAGCATCCAGCATGAGGACAATGCTCAGGACAGGCAACATTAGGCCATCCAGTAAAAAAACTCAGCAGCCACAAGCACCTGACAGCACTAGAACAACAGGAAGTACTGGGGAAAGCCCCACTGCTGGCAGTACTGCCTTTTCTTCCAAATTTACCTGTAACACATCAACAGAAAAGAAACAGAGGACTACCACAGCACCCAGTAGTATCTCTGGTCTCTGGCCCACGTCCCCTACCTGCACACAGCCAGGCCCCAGAAGTGTAACATAGACAGACACACGTGTGTATCACAGTATGTATCACACAGTATCACACACTGTATCACACAGTAGGATCTCTGGTCTCTGGCCCACGTCCCCTACCTGCACACAGCCAGGCCCCAGAGGTGTAACATAGCGGGGCAGTTCCCACACACAGACCTCGAGAGCAACCGTATCATTCTGACAGAGTGAAAAGCAGTGATAGCGACAGGATCTCCACTTCTGCATGTTTCCACATGTATTTTACTTGCTCAATAAGTATCTAGCATTTCTTTTTGGTAATATTATGTTGGTTTAAATATTAAGAGAGGTTCAAGAACCTTTGTATTTCCCTCTTGGTTTAAGTTTTGCCCCCTTTTTTTTTAATGTAAAAGAGCAAGCTGTAGAAAAAGTGGTTAAAATTTCTAGAACAAAACTTGGCTAGGAAATGCTG
Source organism: Machaerirhynchus nigripectus (assembly GCA_013397975.1). NCBI lineage: Eukaryota > Metazoa > Chordata > Aves > Passeriformes > Dicruridae > Machaerirhynchus > Machaerirhynchus nigripectus. The sequence continues at coordinate 86,732 of VZRQ01007209.1, forward strand.
TAAAGTCACACCATTTCATTGCTTTGTGATTGCAAATGATTGTACTGGCTGGACTTCTAACCATGTGTGCCAACTTAAAATTTAAAATAGTAAATGGCCAAAACACCTCTCAGGTATCTCCCCGCTCAGCTTTATGTCAGCATGTTGATGGGACAGAGCCCTTCCAGAACAGAAATGCAGGGAAGAACAACCTTATTATTTGGCATTCTTTCCCTTTAAAGTAACTTGCTTCCTTCTGTCAAAAATATCCACAGGAGCAGTTTCAAGTTTTGAGTTCTAGGTACATGACATAAATCCTACAATGCAGACACAAATTCCAGGCTCAAAAGAGTATGAAAACAGAAAGATTCTTTATGTTTCCATCTCCAGCATGCAACCACCGGGCACAAAGAGAGGAACTTTAAGGGGTAATTCTGGTTTCTGTGCATGCACAGCGGAATACAAAAGTACATACTTTAAAAAGATACAGTTTAAAACTATTTAAAGTTTTAAAACTAAACTAAAAAGACTGCAGATTAGAAATCCATCTTGACACTCAGGTAACAATATAAAAAAAAGTGGACTAAAGCTTGCAAAAAGACAGAGAGAAAAGCAACAAAAAAGGCCAGCACATGAAACAAAGTGAGGCAGGTTAGCACAGAACAGAAACACTGTTTTGCTGTCAATGGAAAAACTGTATTCTTTTAAAAAGGCAAAAATCAAACCAGGCAAAGTACTGCTAAAATGATAAAGCAAGTAAGTAACCAAGATGTTAAGGTCACATACTGAATTAGGAGGAAAAGAAACTCCAAGAAATTACACACAGTATTGAGGTCTTAAACTAGGATATAAAGGAAAATAAAGACCTGGAAACTAAGTGCAGTCTCTGTGTCATCTCCTATGCTTAAACAGCCAAAACTCTGGCTTGGGGGGCTACTGTGAAACTGGTGCTCTGTGAAGAAGTGGAGGAGAAAGAGGATGGAAAGGAAAGGGAGGAAGAAATTGAATATACTGGCCGTATGTGCGTATGTATACATACACAGATGCATAAACGCATGCACACATACTCATGCATATCCACATATAATAAAAGGTAACTCGGACTAGCTAGCATGCAGTGGGACCAGCAAGGCAGCAGTTTATTGAAGTGATATCTTCTTCCTCCTGTTTATTTACTTGTTGCAGTTTTCTATACCACAGAATCATGTACATCAGGTCTGGAACCTCATTACTCCAACATATTTCTTCATGGCAATTACATACAGCTGGAAAAAGAGTTTGCCAGTATTTCTAACTTTTCATATGCCTCAGGGAGGCTGCGTGACTAAACCAGAAGATAACGGAGTCTCTGCCCCCTTCAAGATGCGGTCTGTACCTCGTACTCCTGAGAGTTTCTCCCTTCAAAATACCTTCACATTGGTACATACTGCTTATGACTTATAACTATGTTACACAGTTTGCTGTAATAGTTAAAGTGACACAAGGACTACAGAGCAAAGAACACAACTTGATATTTGTGAGAGCTTATTATCTGATGCTCCATGGTATATCACAGCTCACTTTTCAGAGCACTCTGTACAAACACACAATAAAAATAAATTATTTTAAATAAGGCTAACCAGGTTTCATTAACACTGAAATACTCTGTAGTAAGTCTCACTCCTATCTCACTTCCATCACCACAGAACATGAAATATAAACTACTAATTAAGTCATAAACCCTAATCTCTGCAGGCAGCTGAAATTGTCAGTTCGATAAATAAACCAGCCAGCACTGATGGGAAGTTGAACTGTATTATCAAGGAAATTCTTCTTCTGGCAGAGGACCCTGTCAAGCTCTGCCCACGACAGCATTACCTAGACACAGTTTGGAAAATTTCCGTACGGAAGGATTTAAACCGGTATCTGAACCAACCGAGCAGCAGGAACGAAAAAAGGCGGTTGAAGGGATTTGTCAAAGCACACACAGCTCTGACGCTTTACCGCTGTACCCTAAATTGACTGTATTTCGCCAAACGCCCTCAACTCTTTAGACAGCCGGTATCGCTGAACAGCGAACCGCGCGAACCCGAGACAGACCGCGACACCTCGGAGCGCTGCACCGCACCTGCACCCCGCACTCGACCGGCGCCGGACAGCCCTGGGCAGCTCCTCTGCCAACAGTGCGGCACGGGCAGGGTGCCGTGCCCCGCTGCCTCCCGCACCCCGCGGGGGCACCCGACGCTCACCGGCCGAGCCCGGGATGTCCCACGGGGAGCGCAGGAGGACCCGCGCCGCTCTTCCTCCCCGGCGTCGCTGTCCCCAGCCCTCGGTGCCCCGCGAGGCGACTCATAGCCTGCCAACCCTCGCCGTGCTTTGCTTCCTCTCCGGGTTTCGGTGCAACAGCTGGGGGAACCCGACAACGTCGGGAGGGAGGAGGCGCAGCCGGCAGGGAGCGGACAGCGCGGGCCCGCAAGCGGGAACGCACCGCGGGCTGCGAGGATGCAACCGCGGGCGACGCCGCCGACTTGCGCAGCGGCTGCCGAGCGACAGCCGGCCAGAAAGACCCCTTTCCCGCAGGGAGGCGGCGGCAGGAGGGGTCAGGGGTCCCCCAACACCGCCGCCAGTCCCGGCAGCGACCTGTTGCCCCGCGCAGGGGTATCGAGACGCATCCCCCGGAGCGGGACCGACAGCCGCCACCACCCACCTCTTTGATTTTCTCCCTCCTCTGCCGGACGTCGGGGTCAGCCGGCTCCTGCCCCACAGCGCCGATAGGCTGGCGGAAGAGGCGCAGGGGCAGCCCTGGGGCTCCCGCCTCCTTCCTGCCGCGGGCGTCCTGGAGAAGTTTCTCCTTGTCCTGGCGGATGTCTCTGCGGATCTCCTCGGGCAGCTTCTGCAGCGTCTCCTTCGCCTCCCGCAGAGCCCGCTCGTGGTCCGCGCGGATCCGCTCC